>JAKLNT010000108.1:0-59588 GCA_022814375.1 Aspergillus quadricinctus | reverse complement strand
GTCTTTTTATAGAAGTAACTAATTTTCTAATTTACTATCTCTCTCTATAGCTATCTCTTCTATATTACTATTATCTAACTTAGATCCTACTACTCAGGAAGTCTACAGCTATCTTATAGTAGGGTAGTTTAATAGAGGGATAGTATTAAGATATAGGTATATTTTAATTATATATCTAGTAGCTCTATAGTATAAGTATCTATTCTTATTATAGTAATAAGTATATTCAGCTTTATCTATCTACTTAGTACAGCAGTGTTAGTAAGCTAAGATTATAACTATTAGTTCCTAATCTATAGAGTTAGCTATATTAGATATTACTAATATTAGGGGTGCTATAAAAGGTATATAGCTAGTATAGCTATAGCTTATAGTAGCTATATTCCTTCTATACTAGTTAGATTAGCTTACTCCTTTTATATATAGGGCTTCTACTCTACTAGCTACTTACTATATCTAGTAATAGTATTCTATAAAGGTCTTTTCCTTCTTAATACTAGTCAGTGCTCCTTTAGCCTTATAGCTTAGGATACTATCTAGATAGTTCTTCTTTATCTTATTAAACTAGAAGTAGCCTCCAGCTTCTATTAATAGTTAATTTAGATTTATAAATAGCTTATTAAATAGACAGTTCCCTTAGTATAGTGCTTATAGCTTTTATAAAGCCTTCTTAGCCTAGCCCTAGTCTTAGAATATAAGGTTAAGCTAATTATATATACTATTTAATATTATTTATATTATATTTAGATTATTTCTATACTAATCTATCTAGAAAGTAAGGGCTATAGTAGTGCTATCTTTAAGCCTACTAAAGATATATTATATACACCTATAATAAGAACTAATTATAGCTTAGTTAAGCATTAGCTTTACCTATAGCTTAGAGTAAAAGATCTAATATATAGCCTTATTAATATTATTATATATTTCTATATTAAGTAGTACTAGCTTTAGTCTTCTTACTCTATTATCTACTAGAGTTACTATTAATATAGGCACCACTAGCTATAGTATTAAGATAACTAAGATAGGTGCTAGTATAGAAGTTATAGCCTATCTCTCCTCTATTTAGGCTATATAGATGGCTATTATATCTATCTATTATACTATATATATATTTATACCTTCTAACTACTAGGCTAATTAAGTAAAGGCCTTATTCTATATATTATTCTACTATATAGCCTATATCTATAGTATACTAGATTCTCTTATTATTATTATTTAAAATTTACTGTTATATGCTATTAAATCTATCTATTCTAAATAGCTACTTTATAACCCTATCTATTCTATCTAGTTTATCTAGTCTATCTTATCTCTACTAATATACCTATATAGTATACTAGCTAACTATAATAATGGCTTTAGCTAGTTTAGCTATCTCTTACTAGTTCTATCTAACTATCTAGTTTATCTATTTCTTACTAATTCTATCTAACTAGCTATAGTAAGTAATTTCTAATATTATAGGCTAGAAGCCTTAAAATCTATAATCTAGATTTAGATAGTAAGAAATTATTAAGAAATCTAACTAGATCACAGCAGTCAAATATAATAAGGAGTATATAAATAGTAACTAAGATTATATGATTACTACTACCCTAGCTAGGGCTTTATGATTTCAGCTAGGGCTAAAGGAAGATTGTAAGTGCTTAGTAAGCTTAAGCACTCAGTAGGCCCTGCCCACTACACTTACTTCCTATATAGAGGCTTATTTAATAAGCTTATTAAAGATTTGCCTAATTATCTCTAGTTAAAAGCTATATAACTTATAGAATAAGGGATATAATATATTAATAATATAACCTAGATCTACTATCTTTCCTATTATATAGTAGCTAGGTATATAAGGATTAGTAATAACTATTCTAATATTATTAAACTATTATTATTTAATAAGGCTATTAAGTCTTCTAAATTAAAGGACTAGTAGAAGGCTATAGAAGCTAAAATTACTAATCTAATTAAATAAAGTATTTAGATTCTTAAAGATCTACTATCTAGCTATAAGGCTATTAATAAGAGATAGATATATAAGATTAAAATAGATATTAATAACTATATCTATTACTTTAAAGTGAGGTAGATAGCTAAAGACTTTATATAGATTCTAGATATAGATTTTAACTAGATATTCTTATCTACTACTAAACTAGCTACTATATATCTATTTTTTATACTTATTACTATCCTTAGTTATTATTATATAGAAGCTAATATTAAACTAGCCTTTCTATAAAAGAAATTCTTTAATAGTGAAATTATATATATAAGATAATTATATAAATTTAATAATAAATTAAACTAAGTTTACTAGCTTATACTCCCTCTCTATAGCCTTAAATAATTAATATAGATATAGTATCTCTACTTTTAGAATAGAGTAGCTAAGATAGGCCTATAGATATCTAAGATTAATAAATACTTATTCTTTAATATATATAGAGTACTTCTTATTTTATATATAGATAATATAGAGATAGTAGCACCTTCTTAGAATATTACTAAGAGGGTATATAAGGCTCTTAGAGAACTTTTTAATATATTTCTTATTAGGCTAGCTACCTATTATCTTAGAATAAAAATAAAACTTAATACTATAAATTACACTATAAAGCTATCTTAAAAGATTTATTTATAATATCTAGTAGATACTTTTAATCCTAATAGTTATAAAACTATTATAATACCTATAGAAGAAGGTATAAAGCTTATAAAAAATAATAAATCTATTAATTTACTATTTAAAGAGAAATATAGCTTAGATATAGGTTCTATTATATATCTAATACTCTAGATAAGGCTAGATACTTCTTTTACTATTAATAAGCTTATATATTTTATATCTAATCTAAATAAAAGCTATCTTAAATATTTTATATACTTAATATACTTCTTCTGTTATATACTTAATATTAGTATTATATATAAGTTATATAAGGCTAAAGAGATTATAGAAAAGCTTAGAGTTATTACTAGCTATATAGATACTAACTATATAGACTATATTAATATCTATTACTCTACTACTAGCTATATCTTTATATTTAATAATAACCTTATTTTATAAGTATCTAAGCTATAAACTATTATATCTCTATTAATCTATAAAGTAGAGTATATAGTAATTATATAAATAGTAAAGGAGGTAATCTAGTTAATATATTTATTTAAGGATATTAGATTCTCTAGTATTCATCTAATACTAATCTATATTAATAGTCAGCTAGTAATTAATCTAGCTTATAATATCTAGTATTATACTAAATTAAAATATATTAATATATCTTATTATTAGATCTATAATACTATTATAAAGAAATAGGTCTATTTTAAATATTTAGATATAGATAAGATAATTACTAATATCTTAACTAAACTATTAGGATATATTAAATTTAAATAATTCTTTTAGACTATAGGATTAGTATAGTAAGTCTTAGGAAATAGATAAATAGTATAATTACTTAGACTATTATATTACTATCTAATTAGATGATGGTGATAGCTTTAAGATTATAATAGATTAAGGGGTATGTTAGCCTATACTAGAAGGTGGTGATCTAGTTATATAATCTCTTACTTAGTAGTAGCTTCCTATATATATAATAGAACTCTTTATACTCCTACATACTCTACATATATAATGAATCTTATGATTATTGCTTCATATCTTCCCTAATTCTACATGAAACAACTGGCCGTGCACAGTCTCTTTACCTATTATTTATGGCTCCAGAGGCTCCGGTGGTGATTTAGTCCAGCACCACAATCAGCTGCGTCTTTAAAATACCGATGGTTAATTGGAGATTATCGATTGAAAGAACAATGGACGTCTCGATCAGGCCACTATTATGGATATCATGACTTCTACTAGCCAAGACCAGCAAAGCTCTATCTATACCAACAGTTCATGCCTTTACTGCCGAAATGCTATTATGAAATTACATACAGAGGTCTGTTCATCAAACTAAGTATTCAAGCTTCAGGGAGCAGCCAGGCGGGATCGGGCTCGTCATCCTCGTTGTCCGACCTGAAATTCGCTTCTGGAGACCTGTGTTCCGCATCCCTGAGCAAATCAGCTGGAGGTTCGGGATTGTCCACCTCAAGAGGATCTGTCAGTGAATCGTTTCTATCGTCTGGAAGACGTTCACTTGTTGTTTCTCTTTCTGGCGTGGGCGATTTGTCCTCTGTAGACGTATCGAAAGCGTCAAAAAGCATGTCTCGTGCTTCACGCAGCGCTTCGAGCTCCGCTCCAATGCAGCATGTGAGTAGCTTCCAATTCTTCTTCTCTGCAAGATTCAGGTGTTGTTCCACGCGATTGGTCGTAAGCTCCAAATCCTCTACAATAGATTGAACCTGATCCCTTTCGGTATCGGCTTTCGAATTGCCCCCTGGCTCGAGAAGTTGCGACTGTGTCTGGATTGACCTGCGCATCGCCGCCTTGAGTCGCTTTTCAAAGCCTGAGACTTCCCCCACTACCTGTTTCCATACACCTCCACCTTCCTCAAGAGCCTGGATCTCAGCATCTACTTCCTGTTGCTTTTGCCGTAAGTCGTCTTGCTCTGTTGTCCAATGTTCGTGGGCCATCTCAAGAGTGCGGCGCTTAGGATTGAGGGAGTAGAACGTTGAACGGCTGCTGGTAACCGAGTCAGGCTTGACAGGAGGGTCTTTGAGGAATTTCTCGATGTCCGATTCCACAAGAGACAGAGAAGCTTTGTAAGAGGACAATGTGGATTCCATGGCATCCTCCATTTGTGCAAGTTCTCGCATCACATGCCGATGCCTTGCTTTCATTTCCAGTAGCCTGGTTTCCAACTCTTGAATCTCTGTTTCAAGCTGCTGGCTCTCCTCAAGCAGCTCCTTTGAACGGTGGCTCTCATCATTATTATGAATTGTTGATATGGCATCCTTCAAGCCAGCTCGTTTGGTACTAAACTTCTCAATCTGTTCCAAAGCATCCGTCCTTTCGTCAAGTCGAAAGCCGAGTATTTCGCGCTCCTCCTCTTTCAGTTTCAGCAAATCATAGATCGATTTGAATATCCCTTCCCGTGCTTCACGTAATCCAATCTTCCTTGCGACCGGTTGTCGGACGGGAATGGTAGACGGGCTCTTGGAGCGACTCAGTTCGGTCGGGGTGAAGCTTTGATTGGAGTTGGAGTCAGTATGAGGTGTTCCTGCGAGGCCTGCTAGGAGACCGTCACTCTGGGCGTCAATCAAGACCTGTAAATTGCGCTGTATGTGTTTCGTCTGGCGGTCAATGTGGAGAAGGGGGTCTTGCTGAGACGTAGGCAATCTCATCAAAGGCAACGATAACAAACTCTGCCTCGTGTTTTTAGGAAATATGGCTGACATTTTAGAAGATGAATATGATCATTTGGAGGTGTACACTACTACACACTCTCTGCACGATGTATTTAGAATCCGACTTAGCTAGGCTTCAGAGATAGAGGGGGAAATATCGCCTTGGATGGAAGTAAAAGCAGGCAGAAAAGGAAACAAATAAGAAGAACCTCAACACCACAGAACGCCAAACAACGCAAGGAAAGAATGATCATGCGAGGGTGTCATGTTGGCGTTTTGGCTTTATCTCTTGAGCCGACTGTTCACCATTCCATCATCAAGCCACGTGACCACTCTAGGGGATTCTGCAGGAACCACGGGCGCCTTCGTCAGCTTCAACCGTTGACGTGTGCCTGGCTGCTGTCGGAAGCTTCATAATCAACTCACAACTTCTTTCTCTCGTCTGCATTCCGTTACCTGTTTATTTTTGATTTACTACCTGTCTGTAAATTTTGTATAATCCGGTATTTGCTATCTTCTGAATCCTTTTGCCCTAGGTTTGAGCTGATTCCCTTGTCCTGAAGCTCCATCTCGCAGCTATCGCCTCATCTCTCGCGATAGCAGAGCCGACCTCTTCCATCAACTCCAAAAATCCGGTCTTGGAAGCAAGACATATCTTTTAAAGATGGTCGGACTTGCTTCGGCCGCCGGTCTTGTTGGCTTTCTCGCTGAGCCCGATCCGGAGTTGAGAGTCTTCGCTCTGAAGACCCTCGATTCTCAAATCGACCTCCTCTGGACAGAAGTTGTTGACGCAGTGCCTCAAATGTTTGTCATTCCATCCATTATCTGCATAGAATCAGATTTCCACATCACGATGTCAAAGATTCCTGCCGAATTGATTTGTCGCTAACCGACTCTTGACGTTTAGAGAGGCCTTATACGAAGATGAGTCTTTTCCGGAGCGGGAGCTCGCCGCTTTAGTTGCGGCGAAGGTTTACTATCACCTTCAAGAATACAACGAAAGCATGGTGTTCGCTCTAGGAGCTGGGAAACTCTTCAAGTTGGAGAACGGTGGCGAGTTCGAGGAGACAATCATCGGTAATTCTGCAGTACTCTCACTGATATAGTCTTCGACTGACCTAAGTTTTCTCAAGCCAAATGCGTCGATACGTTCATCTCGCTGTCCGCAGCTCAAAGACCCGCAGCAGGTGACCCGTCTGCCAACTTGAACAATTCATTTCCGACAACGGGTGAAGGAGCAACGAGCACGTCCGCCAGCCTAACATCCCCCATCACGCCATTCTCGCAGTCCACATTGCCGTCGAAATCATTGCTTTCTCGGCAAGAGGTGCCAGGTCTGGACGCCGCTCATCCGGGAGGCGAAGACGCGACTGTCAAACATGATGAAACGTCTTTGGTTTTGAAGCGGGGAGTTCAAGGCCAGCTGCAAGCAGTCATCGAGCGTTTGTTTGAGCAATGTTTCGTCCAGAAACGTTATCGTCAGGTCATTGGAATTGCCATCGAAGCGAAGAATTTGGACGTGCTCCGCAGGACTATTCTTCGGGCAAGCGAGGATGAGAAGAAACACGGTGGATCCCGTCGAAGCGAAGAGCTCATGGAGTACGTATTGGATATTTGCATGGGAATCGTGCAGGAGCGGGCTTTCCGCAATGAAGTATGTCTATTCTTTTTTTGCCGTCATCAGCCCTTCCTCCGCTAACGACTGAGCCAGATCCTGAAACTCATTCTCGAGCTCCTGAACGAAATTCCTGCTCCGGACTACTTCTCGATTGCTAAATGTGTCGTCTTCCTGAACGAGCACTCCATGGCGTCTGTCATTCTTCGACAGTTGGTGGAGAAGGGCGATGCCAGGTCACTTGCCGTTGCCTACCAAATCTCCTTTGACCTTTACGACAATAGTACTCAAGAATTTCTCAAGAAGGTTCGCGAAGAGATCGCCGAACTTGTACCCGAAGCACAGCCAGCCGACAGTAGTAAGACGGAGAGTCAAGAGGAGCCCAAGGAGTCTGATCCTTTGCTGCAAGACCAGTCCAGCTCGGAGCAATCAAGGTCTCTTGGATCGAATGATGCCCAGGCGAAGTTATCGGATGAAGCACGTACAGCATTCAAGAATATACTCGAAATTCTCGATGGCATAAAATCTATTCAACTCAACCTCGAGTTCCTCTACCGGAATAACAAAGCCGACATTGCCATCTTGAACAAGGTCCGCGATAGTCTGGAGGCTCGGAACTCCATCTTCCATACGGCAGTCACTCTTTCCAACGCTTTCATGCATGCTGGCACAACACATGACAAGTTCTTCCGAGACAACCTGGAGTGGCTGGGCAAGGCTGTTAACTGGTCCAAGTTCACGGCCACTGCCGCTCTGGGTGTCATTCACCGTGGCAATCTGAGCCAAGGCCAGAAGCTCCTGCAACCCTATCTCCCAAGGGAACATATTGCTGGTGTGGGCGGGTCAGGCTCTGTTTACAGCCAGGGTGGATCACTCTACGCTTTTGGACTGATTTATGCTAACCATGGTGGAATGGCTGTTGACATGATTCGTGATCACTTCAAAAAGGCTACTGAGGAGGTTGTTCAACACGGTGGAGCGTTAGGTTTGGGTGTTGCAGGCATGGCCACTGGTGACGAGGGCATTTATGAGGATCTTCGGAACGTTCTCTACACTGACTCGGCACTCAATGGTGAGGCTGTCGGTCTGGCTATGGGCTTGGTCATGCTGGGAACCGGAAACATGAGAGCTCTTGAGGACATGATTCAGTATGCTCACGATACGCAGCACGAGAAGATCGTTCGCGGTCTGGCCATGGGTATGGCCTTGATCATGTATGGCCGCCAAGAGGCTGCCGATGAGCTGATAAATGGCCTTCTGGGCGATCCTGACCCGACCCTCCGTTACGGTGGTATCATGACCATTGCTCTCGCTTACTGCGGTACTGCCAGCAACAAAGCTGTCCGCAGGCTCCTGCACGTTGCCGTTAGCGATGTCAACGATGACGTTCGTCGTGTGGCAGTTCTCAGTTTGGGTTTCATCCTGTTCAGAAAGTACCAGAGCGTGCCTCGGATGGTTGAGCTGTTGTCCGAATCTTATAATCCCCATGTGAGATATGGTGCGGCGATGGCGCTGGGTATCTCGTGCGCTGGTACCGGGTTGGACGAGGCGATCGACCTACTGGAGCCCATGCTGAAGGATTCCACCGATTTTGTCAGGCAGGGAGCCTTGATTG
This sequence comes from Aspergillus quadricinctus, assembly GCA_022814375.1. NCBI lineage: Eukaryota > Fungi > Ascomycota > Eurotiomycetes > Eurotiales > Aspergillaceae > Aspergillus > Aspergillus quadricinctus. The sequence continues at coordinate 51,051 of JAKLNT010000108.1, read as the reverse complement.
CCTTGGCCATGGTTTTGGTTCAGCAGAACGAGGCTATGAACCCCCGAGTCAGCAGTCTTCGTAAAGCTATGATGAAGATGATTGGAGACAGGCACGAAGACGCCATGGCCAAGTTCGGCTGCGCTGTGGCTCTTGGCATCATCGACGCCGGTGGTCGGAACTGCACTATCAGCTTGCAGACACAGACAGGCAACCTCAACATGCCCGGAGTCGTTGGCGCGGCCGTTTTTATTCAGTATTGGTACTGGTTCCCCCTCACTCACTTCTTGTCGCTCAGCTTTACGCCAACTGCTGTGATCGGCGTGGATCAGAAGCTTGAAGTTCCTTTCTTCAAGTTCCATAGCAACACGAGACCTAGTCTCTTCGACTACCCTCCAGAGCAGCAGGTGAAGGCTGAGGAGGCGCCTGAAAAAGTGAAGACTGCTGTACTTTCCACGACTGCTCAAGCGAAGCGTCGTGCTCAACGCCGTGAGAAACAACAACGGCGTGAGAGCATGGATATTGATCAGACGCCTACGACACCTAAAGTGTCGGACCAGCTCCCCGAGAAGATGGAGACCGACGAAGGTGCGGAGAAGGGCGAGGAAGAGGCCAAGGAAGGGGAGAAGGGCGCTGGTGAAGGTCCGAAGAAGAAGGTGGAGCGGGAGAAGGTCGGATATGAACTCGAAAACATGTCCAGGGTTCTTCCTGCTCAGCTCAAGTACCTCACATTCCCAGACCCGCGGTATGAGCCGGTAAAACGGGTAGGTTTTAATCACATTCTATCCATCCCAGAAAATTGCTAATTTTTGCATCAACAGCCTACCGGAGGAGTTGTCGTTGTGTTGGACAAGAACCCCGAAGAACCTCGAGAAACAATCGAGATGAAAGCAAGCAAAGAAGTCAGACAACCCGCAGCAACCGCAGAAACGCTTCAAGATCGGTTGCAAGCCGCCATTGGCGCCGCCGCCTTACAGACACCCCAACGTGACGCTGGTCGCATGCCTCTCGGTGCGGATCCCACCGTGGCCGCAGGGGCAGCGGCCGCCGCGGGTGTCCTGACCGCTGTGGATGAGGATGAAGAAGGTGGCGAGGAAGCGCCTGTGCCGGAGGAGTTCGAGTATGAATCTGATGGCTTCGAAGAGTAAACGCTGGCATAGTGATCGCATATCTCAACAGCGGTTGTACTACTAGATTAATGATGATTTCGCTTCTACTTTCAGCGAGGGCAATGAGAACTACTCGTGCTTGAGGTTTACACCTCGCAACTTGGACGTCAAGCCTTAGGCTGTTCACTTTGTAGATCATGATGGTATGTGGTGCTTTCCACAAGGCGGCATCTATCGTCCGCACTGAGCACTAAGAAGCTGGAGCATGGAGGCCTTTACTATCTATCGCAAAAGACTTATGCAGCAGTAATCGTTCCTGTCAAGTGTCAGATTAAGAACCACATGCATAAAGTGATCGCATTTTGGTTTTTTAACCAGCGAATGGGAGAAAGCTTGGCCATACGGACGGGCTGAAGAAAGCCATCCTGATTCATGACCGATATCTCCGAGCGGTTGAGTTGACAAAATGAGCCGACCAGAGGCTTCGAGCAAATTCACATGGGAGGTGCTCCTGAACAGCCTGTAGGTAAGGTAAGGTAAGGTAGTACCAGAACAGTAAGGTAGGTACCTCTCTGTTCTAAGACTTCGCGCTGATTGCTCAATTTGGATCAAGTCGACATCACGTGTGGCTGGCCATAGGTAAGGTACCTCGGCAGTTTCCCAATATGGGCGATCAGCACACGTGCCGCCATGACGCAGACGGACACTCACCAGCCAATAGCAGAACACACAATCACCGGCGGATGACCCTGCAGAGCATCATCTGGCCGAGGTGTTAGTTTCGCGTGTGCCCTGTGCTGCTTGATCTTCTGGGGGACAATGGCAGCCAGCCAGTCATCAGCCACCATGGCTACTTTTCGCTCCGGGCATGTGAAAGATGGCTAAATATCTACCACCCACAAGCGTCACTACCTACTGTCCTTCTTGCCGTCAATTAATCTACCGACACTCCGACAGTAACAAGAACTAAGACTTGAGAACGGGGTTCAGTGCGCTCTTTGGGCGGTTCCTCCGAAAGGGATATCCACTACCTTTACATTTTCCACGCCATTACTGGCTGTGCTTGATAGCGCAGGCATATCATCGCTTCTCGTCGAGTCGTCAGCTCCTGGAACAGTGGAACTCCGAGGTGGAGGGATCCGCTCGTTGTGCCGAATTTCCTAGGCCTATATCTATCACCGAATCCCTCTCTCGTCGCTTGCTTACCCCAGATTATTTCCTTGTCCCTCACTTTTCTTATCCTTCATCTGCCCCATACCCCAGATAGCTTGTGCTGCAAGAGGTCCTTATTCTAGCTCCGCGGGTTGCAGAGATATACATAGGCTTGTATCTATACTTTCCTCTTTGCCCATAACATCTGTTTATATAGACCATCATGTCCAAAACATTCTCCAAGGACGACGTGGCGTCGCATAGCAAGCCAGACAACCTCTGGGTTATCATCGATGAGGATGTCTACGACCTGACCAAGTTCCAGGACGATCACCCTGGTGGAAAGAAGAGTACGTCGTTATCACATGCTAGAGTCGAAGATTAGCGGCACCGGCGCTGACAATGCGCATCTAGTTCTCCAGCGAGTCGCAGGCAAGGATGCTTCGAAACAGTTTTGGAAATACCACAACGAGGGGATCCTGAAGAAGTACAAGGGCCAGCTGCAGATTGGTTCTCTAGATACGAAGAAGGCTGCTGCTCCTGCCCCTACTCCTGCTAAGAAGGAGGCGCCCCGGCCTCAACCTGCAGCGCCGGTTGATGTTGCCTCAGCCAAGTCCGACGAGCCCCTGGAGCCTTATGGTGAACTGGTTCCCTTCGCGGACCCTGCATGGTACCAAGGCGTATGTTCCCTCTCCAATCATCCTCCTCACTACGCGGTTGAAACATCGCGCTGATCTTTTGAATGACTACAGTACCACTCGCCCTACTTTAATCAAACTCATACAGCCCTTCGCGCGGAAGTCAGACAATGGGTGGAGTCCGAGATTGAGCCATACGTTACCGAATGGGATGAGGCCAAGAAGGTGCCCGATAGCATTTACAAGCAGATGGGTGAGAGAGGATACCTTGCTGGTTTGTTGGGGACCAAGTACCCCATCGAACACGCTCCCGGCAGGGTCCAGTCGGTTGCGCCTGAGAATTGGGATCTCTTCCACGAGATGCTGCTCACGGACGAATTGTCCCGCGCTGGCAGTGGTGGCCTGGTTTGGAACTTGCTTGGTGGCTTCGGTATTGGTTGCCCGCCTCTGGTTAAGTTCGGCAAGAAGGCTCTGGTTGACAGAATCCTGCCCGGCATTCTGGCCGGTGACAAGCGCATCTGTCTCGCCATCACTGAACCCGATGCGGGCAGTGATGTTGCGAACTTGACATGTGAGGCCAAGCTGTCTCCTGATGGCAAGCACTATATCGTCAATGGTGAGAAGAAATGGATTACCAATGGTATTTGGTCCGATTACTTCACCACTGCTGTTCGTACCGGCGGGCCCGGCATGAACGGCATCAGTGTTCTCTTGATTGAGAGAGAGGCGGGTGGTGTCAGCACCAGACGGATGGATTGCCAAGGTGTCTGGAGCAGCGGCACCACCTATGTTACCTTCGAGGACGTCAAGGTGCCCGTGGAGAACCTGATTGGCAAAGAGAACCAGGGTTTCAAGGGTGAGTGGTTATCTCAAAGTGCCCCAAAGACAAGTACTGACTACGTTGTAGTTATCATGACCAACTTCAACCACGAGAGAATTGGCATCGTCATTCAGTGTGTCCGGTTCGCTCGTGTTTGCTACGAAGAAGCCATGAAGTACGCCCACAAGCGTAGGACCTTCGGCAAGAAGCTCATCGACCACCCTGTCATTCGCATGAAGCTGGCGCACATGGCTCGCCAAATCGAAGCAACATACAACTGGCTTGAGAACATCATGTACCAGTGCCAGTCCATGGAGGAAACCGAAGCGATGCTCAAGCTGGGTGGTGCCATTGCTGGTCTCAAGGCTCAAGCAACTACCACTTTCGAATTCTGTGCCCGTGAGGCGAGTCAAATCTTCGGAGGTCTCAGCTACAGCCGCGGTGGTCAGGGTGGCAAGGTTGAGCGCTTGTACCGTGACGTTCGTGCCTACGCTATCCCTGGTGGAAGCGAGGAGATCATGTTGGACCTCAGCATCCGCCAGAGCTTGCGTGTGCACCAGATGTTCGGCATGAAGCTGTGATTTTCCTTTCTCTACTTCTTCTTGGATACGAGATTGCAAGTACATAGATATCCACCTTTTGTTTAGCTTCCCTATCTTCCCTATTTCCGACTTGCGGATTGCTTCTGATTTGCATTCCATTTGGTGTATTTGTACCATAGGAATATCAATTGATTCTACTTTCCAGATCATAATATTCACATACTCTTCGTAATTGTGCTCGATGGTCAAGCCTTTGAACGAGCAGATAAGATCTCATAAAATAATTTAAAAGTCATGTTACACTGTTCGACAATGCTTTATGCTAGTATCGAAGTAGAGAATTAGCAGCTCAGATGTAATAGAAATCTCAAGTCGAGAAAAGTTCAAGAGATGTTGGTGTGAATCGATGGACTTTGCTGTTGTGTTCCGACCGAGGGGTCTCCGGGTGCTCATTCAGACCACAAGCGCAGTCGCCCTTTGCTTATTGCGCTGCCACCTGAAAGTTCCCTCGCCTTGGGATCACCCCCAACTCTCTCCCTGCCCATTCACGAAAATAGCTGCTCGCAACATCAGACTCTGGTGAGCAGCTCTATATTTCGCATTCTCCCACTTTTCAGACCGATTCTCCGTCTCGGAAAGGCAGGAGCCCTATTCGTCGCGGTCGCGGAGTCGGCGAACGAACGGAGAAGTTGCCGCTCGACTGTCTGGCCAACTTCGACGCCCTGATCTTTTGATCATTGTCCTTGTCGTACTTTGGACCTCAATCGGACGTTCTATTTTCCCGGTTGAGAGCTAGGCTGCTGTCTATTTAAATCTGTCGACATCCCCCGGTAGCAGCGGTTTGCCCTTTGAATCTTTTCCCACCTTTGGTCTACCTCGAGCTCGATTGCGGAATCTCCTCGTTTCGCCTTGAGAAAGGATTGGGACCTCTCGTGTTTTATTCTCACCCTCGGAAATCTTTTCACGGTCTCTCGGCCTGTATTGTGAAATTCTAGCGAATTTACCTAAACCGTCCCCTCACTATACAACAACCACGCCACAACCTGAAACATGTCACGGAACTTTCTGAACGAGGACTTTGGGTCCGACGAAGAGGATGATGACTTTAATCCGGCGCCTGCGGAGGAGTCTGATGAGGAGGATGTCAAGCCACAGGTGCGTGTATACTACAGCTGACTGGGATCGGTACAAAAGCTCACAGTCTTTGGAATAGTCTACGAGTCGTGGTCGGATTGACGAGGGCGAGGACGAGGACGCGGACGACAATGCCGATGTTAAGCCCGAGAGGGCCGACCGAGAGGGTAGTGAAGATGACGTAAAGGAAGACGTTGATGCGGATGAGGCTGACGCGCGCGGTGAGAGGGATGAGGGAGAAGACGAGGAAGAAGGTGAAAATGACGAGGAGGACGAGGACGAGGATGAGGAGGACGAAGATGAAGATGAAGACGAGCAAGACGTCTCATCGGTAAGTGATGTGGCTTGCTCACCAGCTGATGCCAGAGCTAATTTTGGCTGTCGTACGACCAGGGCCGTCCGAGAAAGCGGAGAAGGAGATTGGGCGGCGTGCACACTTTCATCGATACGGAGGCCGGTGTCGACGAAGAAGAGGACGAAGCTGAAGACGAGGAGGATGAGATGGAATTTGGCGCTGAGATGCACCCGGACGATCTGGATGCGCTCCCCGCTGGCGCGGAGACGGACGACCGCCGGCACCGACAACTCGATCGCCAGCGTGAACTCGAGGCGAGTATGGATGCTGAGAAGCAGGCGCAATTGCTCAAAGAACGTTATGGCCGAAACCGCGCCGCCGCCACTGATGCTGTTGTCGTGCCCAAGCGGTTGCTTCTGCCCAGCGTTGATGATCCCAGTATCTGGGGTGTCCGCTGCAAAGCCGGCAAGGAGCGTGAAGTCGTATTTGCGATTCAAAAGCGGATCGAAGAGCGGCCGGCCGGTTCTCGGAAACCCATCAAGATCATTTCCGCGTTTGAGCGTGGGGGTGCCATGAGCGGTTACATCTACGTCGAAGCGCGCCGACAGGCTGATGTGATGGAGGCGCTGGAAGATATGTCAAACGTCTACCCACGAACAAAGATGATCCTTGTTCCGGTTCGAGAGATGCCTGATTTACTTCGAGTTCAGAAATCCGAGGAGCTCAACCCTGGCGGATGGGTTCGCATCAAGCGCGGCAAGTACCAAGGTGATCTGGCCCAAATTGAAGAAGTGGACACAAACGGCTTGGAGGTTACAGTGCGCTTGGTCCCGCGCTTAGATTACGGCTTGAATGAAGACAGCGGAGCTCCTGTAGTCGACATCAAGAGAAAGCGCCCAGGCATGGCTTCAGGAGGGCCTCGGCCTCCTCAGCGACCATTCAGCGAGGCTGAAGCGAAGAAAAGACATGGAAAGTACTTGTCAGCTACGTCTGGCTTGGGCGGAAAGTCGTGGAGCTACCTTGGTGAGACATATATCGACGGCTTCTTGATCAAGGACATGAAGGTACAGCATCTTATCACGAAGAATGTCAACCCTCGTCTCGAGGAGGTTACTATGTTCGCTCGAGGCTCTGATGACGGTACCTCGAACTTGGACCTTGCGTCGCTTGCGGAGACGCTCAAAAACTCGACGGCCGAGGAATCGTACCTTCCAGGTGACCCAGTCGAGGTGTTCCGAGGCGAGCAGCAGGGCTTGGTCGGTCGCACCACTTCGACCCGCGGAGACATCGTCACCTTGCAGGTAACTGAGGGTGAATTGGCCGGACAGACGATTGAAGCGCCAGTCAAATCTCTTCGCAAGCGCTTCAGGGAAGGTGACCATGTCAAAGTCATCGGCGGCAGTCGATACCAGGATGAGCTGGGTATGGTGGTACAGGTCAAAGACGATACTGTGACACTGCTCAGTGATATGAGCATGCAGGAAATTACTGTCTTCAGCAAGGATCTCAGGCTCTCTACCGAGACTGGTGTCGATGGGAAGTTGGGCATGTTTGATGTTCATGACCTCGTTCAACTAGAGTGAGTTCTCCGTCGCTGTGTTAGTATGTTCTTTGTTCACTGACTTTGTCCCAGTGCCTCCACTGTTGCTTGCGTTGTCAAGGTCGATCGTGAGTCGCTGAGGGTTCTAGACCAGAATGGGTCTATTCGCACTGTTCTTCCATCACAGGTCGCAAACAAGATTACGCCACGTCGCGACGCGGTAGCTACCGATCGCAATGGTGCTGAAATTCGAGTCGGCGATATTGTGCGGGAATTGTATGGAGACCAGAGGAGCGGCGTCATTCTTCACATTTACCGCTCGTTCCTGTTCTTGCACAACAAATCACAAGCAGAGAATTCGGGTATCGTCGTGGTCCGTATGACCAATGTTGTCACTGTGTCAGCCAAGGGTGGCAGATCCGCTGGGCCTGATCTCACCAAGATGAACCCGGCTCTCATGAGAAACGGCATCCCTGGTGGTTCAATGGGTCCTCCCAAAGTTTTCGGCCGTGACCGGTTGATTGGCAAGACCGTTCAAGTGCGGAAGGGGCCCTACAAGGGTCTAGTTGGTATTGTGAAGGATTCGACGGATGTACAAGCACGTGTGGAGCTTCACTCGAGGAATAAATTGGTGACGATTCCCAAAGACGTACTCACCGTCAAGGATCCTGTCACTGGTCAAACGGTGGATATGTCTCGGAAGGGAGGACAGCGTGTGCCATATGGTGCTTCCGCGGCGCCGCCATCCGGATGGTCAGGCGGACGTACACCTATGGCAGCGGCAGATTCATCCAGAACGCCTGCCTGGGGTGGTGCATCCTCGGCTCGAAGTAAGTGTCCAATCAATACCGTTTATGATAAGGGTTTAAAGCTAACTGTATTTAGCACCCGCTTGGGCAGGCATTGGCGGTTCTCGCACCCCAGCTTGGAAGATGGACGGATCGCGCACATCGAACCCCTACGATGGGAGTCGAACCGCATACGGAGGCGTCGGCTCGCGCACACCAGCCTGGAACGCCGGCGCACGAACACCCTACGACTCCGGCTCTGGATCGAGTGGCTTTGATGCATTTGCGGCGGGATCACGAACGCCAGCTTGGGGCGGAGCGAACGCCGGCGGCCGCACGCCTGCCTGGTCTGCAAGCTCCTCGGCAGGAAGCGGGAATAGAGATTCTCGCGGCTACGACGCTCCCACCCCCGGAGGGGCCTATTCCGCTCCCACCCCAGGGCCATATAACGCCCCAACCCCCGGAGTCTCGGCACCTACGCCTGGAGCCTGGGCTGACAGCGCCCCGACACCGGGGGTTTTCAATGCACCGACCCCCGGCGGCCTCTCAAGTCGTCCGTACGATGCACCCACGCCGGCGTTGGGTGTTGCGGCCGCGACCCCGGGCGCAGGAGCGTACGACGGTGAGGATGGCGGGCCTCGCTATGACGAAGGAACACCCAGCCCTTAGAGCATGCTTACAGCGCACAAAATGGCGGATCTTTTGGAATGTATTTTACGTTGCCCGGTCTCTTTTTTTTGCTTATCTTTTCCCAAATACAGATGGACAATGTATAATGCGTGGTCAGTCGGTTCACTTCATACTTCGATAGTTGTATTCTAGACATATACAGGGCGGAGTCAACATCATATCATGTACACCTTGTTAACTTGAAGATGGATTATAATCAGCTGCGGGGGCTTCGATCTATATGCTGGTCTTAAATGAAGTCGTAAACGCAATAAATGTCGACATGTCGTATCAGTCATATCATGTCAATCACGTCACGATTTCATGTGTCCCTCGTCGACCTGACCATTAAAAATAAAGCTAGAACCGATATGTATTAATAACACAATCAAGAAGGGTAAGGCAATTCCATCCGAGGTGGTGGAGGAGGAGGAGGAGGAGGAGCAGTAGTAGTAGTCTGTATTTCTTCTACCTGGAAGGGTGTAGCCCGGAATATCAAGAAGGCGGCGGCACTGCGCGCGCCAGCACGCGGATGTTATCCACAAATCCTTTGACTAGGTCTTCGTATTGATTCTGCGGGTCACCGGCCATGGCTAGCTGGCCCTGACGGCGGATCTCAGCGGCGGAGGCCTCGATCTCGAGTTCGTGCTCGAAGTCACCTTTGCTAGGGGGCTGGATCATTGTCAGAACGGGCTCAGAGGTTGGGGACAGGCTGCGGAAGAAAAGGCTTACCTCTGATTTGGCAACCTGGGTCAGGTCAATCTGGTATGCCAAATGTCTGTAGCTCATGCGGTCTTTGCTTCTGTCTCCGCCGCGGCCGCCTCGGCTGTCTACCATGGGGAGGTGACTGACGTCGCCTTCGTAGCTCATTTCGAGGTTGACGCTGATTCGCCAATCGACGTTTGTGCGCGGACTGTGCACGTCCATGTCTGCGATGCGGCATTTCACGATTTTAGCGAGGACCTCGCCGGTGCGCTGGTCGACTGTAACGCGGACCTTGGGTTTGTGACGGGGATTGAGGTTCTGTCTGATGACCGGAGGAAGTTCGGAGGGTGATATTTCATAGAAGGTGTCTCGCTCTTTCTTGTGAGCGTAGGATAGGGGAATTCGACCCTGATTTGTTTGGGGCATAGATGCTTTTACAGCTTCGTTGAGAAAGTTGTTCATTGCCCGATGTTGCGACTGAAATATTCGTTAATAGGCGGGCCAGGATAGACATAGAAATGGTACTCACAAGTGTCATTGAACTTTCAAAAACGGTCCGAAAACGAGGGTTTTCCTTGTTAATGACGCTTTCCGTTAGAATCGGAAGGCTGAGCCTCTCGTTGCGATCCATGTCGATAATGTGCCCTAACTTAGCTTCCACCTCAATGATGGCCCCTTGGCCTGCCGCTACTGTGCCGGCAGGCGCAGCAGTAGCATCGTTCCTGAGGACTACGTGCTGGAATAAAAAGTCGCACACTAGCTTGGTAATCTCCTCATGAGGTATGAACCCGGTGATCGAGGGTTCCCATGGCCCTAAGCTTCCTACTGGGACAGCCGGAGCGGCCGGGACCGGGGGTAGACGGGCCGCTGGAGGGCCGTTGACAGGTGGGGGTTCTGACTTGATCGCAGCTGTTGCGGCGGTCGAGAGCGCGTTTGCAGCGGCTGGCGCTTGTGAAGGGGTTGACTGTCGGCGTGCTTCGAAGGGATTCTGGGGCGAGTCTCTAAGATGTTTGGGAATCGGTGGGTGCGGGTTTGGAATCATCGGGCATCGTCCTTTAGTACGAACAGACCGCTGAGCGAAGATTGGGGGCTCAATATATCGTCTCCTTCTCCGCTTCGCAGGACGGTCACTCGAATCGGGTTTAAAGTCAGGAGTAACATCCATCTTGGTCGGCAATGCATGCGTCCGGTCTCCGGCGAGGGGTTCATTGGGCTTGAACGACCGGGCTGACGGCGAGCTGTTTATTTGAGACATAGTTTGCGCTGTATGAGCGTCCACAGGAGTAACCGGCGATTGCGACATATTCATTATTGACGCTGCGGAGTTCTCCCTCGTTGCGCCGTCTCCGATGCGATTCGTCTGCGCTGCAAACCTCTGTTCGGAAGTTGAGGTCACGCTTCCTTGTCGGGATGCTGTAGGATAGGCAGTCTTGGGGCTCACGCTTTCATCCGATGCTCGCCTGTCGACCCCTGGAGGATATTGTCGCGGAGTCTGCTCCCGGTGCCTTGAATCGTGAAGCGAAGCTCTCGGTATCGCAGTTGGAGACATGTGGACCTGGGCATCCTGGCCAACCCAAGGGCTTGAGGCATGATGCGATTGAGAGTCATGACCGGAGGATTGAGGACGTGTGGACGGCGTTGTTTGACGAGGCAGAGATGTGGCAGCGGATGCGCGAGGAGTACCAGGCAACGACCCGTGCGCCGGGGGTGAGAAGAGCTGCGAGGGATGCGACTGCGAAACAGCCGAGGAAGGACTTTCTCTGGGTGGGAATGAGTGGTTGGTCGCGGATTGAGGGGAGAGGACAGACTGGATGGAGTGCGATCGCTGCTGCGCGAAATACGACTGCTGCTGTTGCTGTTCCGGGAAAGGGCCTGCAGAACTCGCGGGTTGCGGGGTGTATGGAGAAGCCAATGGTGCTGCCGTGTTATAACTGGCGGATGCAGAATAGGAGTCACGCGAGCCGGAGGAAGCATATGGAGGAGCTGGAAGGGGCGGACTCTGGCCTCGTTGGGATTGCGCACCGGCACTCAGCGCAGAGGCCGAATGATACTGAAAAGGCGATTGAATTGAGCCATAGGAAGACGATCGCTCTGGAGACGCATGAGGCCTTTGCAATGGAGGCGGCGGAGGGGGCTGTTGTTGGAATCCAGGAGGATGGGAAGGCGACGAGGACGAGGGCGATGCGGCGACATGTTGCGGTTGACGTGGAGGATAGACGGATTCAGTCCGAGAAAGCGATTGCTGCGACGGAGCAGGGGCAGCGTTGGAGGTGCCAGTGGCATCGCTGTTCATAATCGTGCGCAAATCCATAATGGATACTCTTCACTGGAAGACACTGAGGCGAGGTGATAGCGAGTAAAGAAGATAAAATAACCAAACCAGGCATCCGGATTAAAAATGTAAGAGAAAAAAGAAAAGAAAGAAACAGGGGCTCCGTCGTCGCAATGGGGATGCGTCGAGGGGTCACCGTCCTTTGTCTTCTTCGAAAGGAAAGGAGGGGGGAAAGAAGGAGAACAGAAAGAGAAATTGAAGAGGGGGATACGGAGGGAAAAGAAGGAATGACTCCGGTGTCGTTCGTAGCGATAGTCCGATTGAGGGACAAGAAATGTGCGATGACGATGGAGATGGAGATGGAGATGGAGATGGAGGATGAGACGGAGAGAATTTGGAGATGTTTGCCTGGTTTGGTTGACCCTGAAGCTGTATCAATATCAACCATCGCATCTCAGTTCTGACTTGTATCTAATTGATCATCTCTGAGCGATACTTGAAGATATCGAAGTAGTTTTTAGCAATGCACAGAATATTTCAGTAAATCTTCGTTCTCTGTGTGTGGTCACCATGGATCAACCCGAGGTCATAGTAGAGCCATTACTATAGAGCTAATTCAAGAGTTCCAAAAGGACTCTGAATACTGCCTGGATTACCATTTCATATACAGTATAGATAGATAGATACACAGTCAAGACCATCGTATACTCAAGAACACCACCAACATCAAGCAGATAGATATTTGGTTGACTGCGGACAGGATTCGAGTGACCGGCGCCAGTTGACACGGGGAACATAAAAATGAGGCTGTGACTGATTTGTCCTCTTTTCTCTCTTCTATCTACTCCAACTCTTCTTTTGCCATCGATTCTGCCTCTCTATATTCAGTCATTCCTTTTTCCATCGCGTTCTTTCTTTCTTTCTTTTTCATGTTATATCGGTGATCCACACAGGTGAGAGCCTCTCAATCCTCTAATTTCAGACATTATGCGACGAGTCTAACAGTTGAGGTTTTGTTCTCAGAATGTCTACCGGTTTGCATTAATGCCCGTCGATTAATGGACTCCGAATGAACGCGTCTGCATGTTGAATATACCCATTACCGCATACTGTCGAATACCTTAGCGAACGACTTTATTAGAACATTATTTCCGGATTTTTTCGAACGACTGGATCGTTTTGAATCGCCTTGTCGAGCTGATTGCGCAATCAGACCCATTAATACCGGCGCCCCTCTGTGTTGGAGTACTGGCTCTTCCCAACGCTTCGCACAAACTCATACCTGATACAATGTTGCTCACTGACAAGGACGCTCGGACTTCTCCTGCGATCCATGATATTCCCCTCGATGACCTGGAGTCAGGCCCCTATGGAAGCAAGTCGTCCTTCAACTGGACGAATCTATCCGACCTCAACCCCTCCAATGTGCTCGCACGTCCTGATCGGCTGTCTTCGCACGTACAACACATCTCAAATCACTGGCAGGAGTATTTGGATCGCTGGCTTAAAAGATTGGGCATCGCGTTCACACCGAGCTATCTGCAGCATCTGGTGGGTGGGGGGCCTCCCCAGTCCACGAAACTCCATGCGATCGCGGCGCTGGATGGCTTGAGAGGCTGGGCCTGTCTGCTGGTCTTCAATTTCCATTTTCTCTTCACCTACACATGGAAAGTCGCGGTGGGGTGGGGTTTCAATAACGAGAACTACGGGATCCTGCACCTTCCCATCGTTCACCTCCTGGTCTCGGGTCACATCATGGTTGCCATCTTCTTTGTGATTTCGGGATACGTACTATCATACAAGCCTCTAAAGATGATCCGTACTCGCTCCTGGGAGCAGACATTGGCTACTTTAGCGTCCTCAACCTTTCGTCGCGGTCTGCGCCTGTACATTCCCTCCATTGTCGGCATCGTTCTGGTCTTTGTTGCCGTGCGTCTCGGCGTCTACAACTACTCGCATAAAGTCCTCAATGAAGGACACACCATCCTCGGCACGAACGAGCAGCATCCTCCCCTGATGAAGTCCTTTACCAAGCAATTCTGGGACATGTACCTCACGGTGGTGCACCTCATAGACCCCTGGAACTGGGCGCTCTACTACAACTATTACAACCCACACCTGTGGACGATTCCAGTGGAGTTCCGGTGTTCAATTGTCCTCTTCCTCACTATCATCGCAACCTCGCGTGTTACAGTCGTTGCTCGCCTCTCCCTGGTTAGCGGCCTAGTCTGGTTCTGTATGCGCTGGGGCCGGTGGGACGTCGTTCTGTTCCTGTCCGGCATGCTCATGGCCGAAGCCGATCTAATCCACGGTACATGGGAGCGCCCATCCGCAGACGAGAAGCCCATGCACCGCACCCCCCGTTCCACCCTCTCCCGCCTCTCAAGCCGCAAATTCTGGATTGCCCTCTTCATCTTCGGCCTCTATCTCGGCTCTGCTCCGAACACAGGCTACAAGTGGACCCCCTTCTACATGTGGACCTGGAGAATCACCCCCAAGACCTACCCTGAACCCCACCGCTTCCCGCAGACGCTCGGCGCAGTCCTGATCGTCTTCAGCATAAACCACTCCAAGGACATCCAGAAGCTCTTCGTCAACCCACTGTCGCAATACCTGGGCAAAATCTCCTTTGCTTTCTACATCGTCCACGGCCCTATCCTCCATTCCCTGGGCTACTCGCTCATGCCGAATATCTGGAAAATCACCGGCAAGGAGACGGATTTCCAGTACTGCCTGGGTTTCTTCATCGGGTGGCTCATTTGCTTGCCGGTTTCCCTCTGGGCGGGCGACGTCTTCTGGCGCGCCGTCGACATCCCCAGCGTCAAATTCGCCCGGTGGGTGGAGGATAAACTGCTGGTCAAGATGACCGGACGGCAGAGTTCGACGCCGAACGCACATATTCACTAGCTACCAGTGTGCTGGTGGGTGTTAAATGGCATTTTCATTTTCGAAACCGCTGCGCTGCGTCTACTTTTCCCCGTCTGCGCTGTACATATTACATACCTACCTGGAGTAGAAGTAAATAGACTTAGATTGGAGGAATCTCTATATACCTTCTTGTATTTTGCCCCATGCGAGCGCTCACCCCTGTCATAATCAGGCACTGTAGGTTTTCTCTTATTCAATTCAGTCAATCGTTCAATCATCACTCGTCCAGTTCGCTCCATATACCGGCATGCATGACTTCATTTTCCATGACCCGTCGGATAGAACAATAAGCAAGGCAAACCAAGACTCATATGAAGATAAAGAAAAAGGAACAAAAGGGGAATAAATAGAACTTGTCTAGAAGCAAAAGATCGCACATCGCCATCCGTCTCCATCTCATAATGCAACGCCCCATACGCCTCGGCCTCCACAAACCCCTAACCAATCTCTTGGGTGGCCGGAGCCGGTCGTCCCCCCCTGAGGCGACCAGCTCAGGTTTGAGACTTCGTAATCGCATTGCCAGGCTGCAGCTGGCCCGCGTTCGGAAGTGGTCGACGGTGTGCCTGGGGTGTGTACGACGGGGGGCACAGGTGCGGCGTTGTGCTGGTTGATCAGATCCCACAGGAGGACGAAGCAGTCGTCTGCGCCGGAGGCGAGGACACCTCGTCTGTTGGGGGACCATTCGACGCAGTTGATGGGCGCGGAGTGGCCTTTGAGCTCGAGGATGGCTTGGCCCGGCTGCCGGACATCGAGCACGCGGACGATGTTGGAGTCTTGAGAAAATGTTGCTAGGAGGTGAGCGTCGTGTGGTGATGCTGTAATTTGTGTTAAGTAAGGACTTGCACCGTGGCCGCGAGTAGGAATACGCACCTGCGATACGTAAAAGTGGCGGGGGCCAGACGGAATTGGACGGAGCTGAAGGGCTACCGTTCCCAGGGCTCATTACTAGAAGAAGGCTCGTGTTAGCAAGACTCAAAAGCAGATAATGTGGAGGACAAAAGTACATTTGTCGTTCTTCTCCGTCGGCTCGTAGATGATCGTGCTGTGCTCCAGGCTGCGCAAATCGAACATGCGCACACTACCATCGGCGCCGCAGCTAACAAAGACGTCGACGCTGTTCGCACAGAATCGGACGTCGTATACCTCCTTGTCGTGCGCGATCAGCTGTGTTTTGGCTGTGAGCGTAGGAATGTCCCAGATTGTGCAGGTCGTGTCGATGCTGGAGGTGATGATCAAACTGGGAGAGATCGTATTCCAGTCAAGGGAGGTGATAGGGGCAGTATGTTCGGGAGACTTTGAATTCGATAGCAATGCTAAGGGGGAAAGCTTCGCAGCCGGGGGATCCCGGTGATTTGCAGGACGTGTAATCGAGTTGGAGCTATGCAGGGGCTGGGTGGTGGGTAATGACCACAGTCGTAGGTGGTCGCCGGACGTCGCAAGTAGGTCCGTCGATTGCTTCTGGGACGAGGGCGGTTCCCAGAGGATTCTCGTGACGGGATAAGAATGTGTGGCTTCCGCGGTTTTGACATACTCTACTTTCATGTCTCCCGCCGCCACATCTGGTGTATCCGGGTCTGGTTGCGTCAAATGGGTATCAATGATTTGTATCTGGATTTTAGTCAGCCATTGAAAATCCGAACGAGAATGAAGCAGGCAGAACATGTCCCTACATAGTTGTGGTTATCTTCCAAGTAGCTTCCTAGTGCGATCTTGCCGCCAAAGGAGCCAGAGCTTCCTGAAATTGGCCATTTACACCAATCCATCGCATATATGGGCCAAGGAGCGATGTAGTTGCTATTCGTTGGAACCGGAGTATCTCCATTGACCGGGGGCATGCTCGGACTGTGGAGTGCGTCACTCAGAAGATCCGCCGACGGACGTATATCGGCCAACCCAAGCGGGGAGTATTTCGCTCCTTGCGGAGTATGAGGCTGGAAACCCGCACCTGGCGATGATCCGTATCTGGAGTTCTCTGTCACTCCGTGAGGTCTATATTTGGGTTGTTCAAGGTTCGAAGGACTGGATCTGGAATGACCGTGCGAATTGGCCATGCCCGAACGGGGGGTCGTCGGTGGCTGTTGCTGTTGTGGCTGCTGCGATACCTGCGGTTGCAACTGGGTGGATAGTTGAGTAAGCGTTGGAAGCGCAGAAGGCGCTGTGTTGACAGACACTGCTGGAGGACGGTTCACGTTCCCTGGCTGAAGTGCTCCTGGGAGAGCAGCACTGCCACTGCTGGTACCGGCCCCATAGTGACTTGGCTGGGCGCTCGAAGGCTGGACGTTGATGGAAGGGAGACTGTTCATTGGGGGCTCAGTAGCCGTCGATAATTCGTGAGACATCGATTGGCGCTGCAAATTTGAGCTCGTCTGGGCCCCGGAGGGGATGTGAAGCTCCTCTGGCTGGCGGCTATAGACAGTCGTCCGTCGAGAGGACTCGTAGGGTTGCGCGGGGTTCGACATGGTGTTGAGCTCAGTCGCTGAGGAATCCGTAAAGAACGACTTTCTTCGGTACGCAGCGTTCTTGCGCTAGAACCAAAGCTCCCGCTAGTTTCTCACCAGTGACTAGTTCTGAGAGCATGGTAAGTAGATGACTTTACCGTGAGGAGAGGGAGAGGTACACGTAGGAGTACTGGAGCTCCGACCGCACCGAGCCTGTGTATTGCACTATGGGATCATATCAGAGAAAAATCACCTTGACAGAGTTTCACAAGCACATCATGGAGTTTATGAAGAAACCCAAAAGGACCGTAAAGAAAAGCCGAATGGCAGCGACTGGGCAGCAACAAGTTGAGGATGAGGCACGCAAGAGACGCTGGGGGGAGTCTCGTGCTGCTGAGTCAGCCAACGATGATGAGTTGAGTCTCTTGAGAAGACAGCACCGACGGCCATACTTCTTCTGCTCGCAAGTAACACAGCGTTTGCGTACCTATCTTTTAGTCCTCTGCTTATTCGCTGCTTTAAGGAGACTATTCCAAAATGTCCAGTTGAATTTCTCAGCATATATAATCGCCCAGTGTGTATCATCTGCCGCGCGATCTTCGTTTCCCTTTTGCGATCTTCCCCTCGTTTTACCCCCGCAATCACCTTCAGAATGGCTTTCGATGACGGTCCCCAGGAGATTGCAGCTCTGCTGCTTCTCCCTCCTCCTCCGGCCGTCAAGTTTGAACAATTCAGAGATGCTTATGAACCAACCTTGTCTACTGTTTTCTCCAAACTCTGCAAGACGCTTAATGGCGCCAATAGCATTGCAATTCTGGACATCGCTCTTTCCATACCAGGTCTGCTTTCACGAAGCTCTCAACCCCGGGCGAAGATTTTCCCAAGTCTCCAACATTACTTGGCAAACATCTACAGGCTGATTGGAATCGTCAGCGCGGAGCACAGTATTGAGCTGGATGCCCCTGGTGGCATTGATGCTCGGGTAATCTTTATTGATTCCCCCGCAACCTCGGCAGAGGATCGTCAGACTCCGCGACATGGACCGATCCTCGATCTGCAGTCGCTGGCAATATCTTCGCGACTCTGGGACTGGATCTACTATCCAGAAAACGAAGCAGGTCAAGAGCTAGCAACAGCGTTCGATAGTATCTATTCGAAGAACAAAGACGCGAACGCTGGATCTTTGCATTCACTCCCAAATCAGCCCAGCTGGCCCTCTCCCAAAACGTTGATAGTTCCGGAAGTTAATGCTCAATCATCGCATTATTCAGTTGCCGTAGGGGGCACATTTGACCACTTTCATATTGGACATAAACTTCTCCTCACCGCCACTGCGTTGGCTCTGGAACCCGTGGAAGAGTCCGATCCGATTCTTGAGCGACGCCTGACTGTTGGTGTCACAGGAGATGCATTGTTGAAGAACAAAAAGTATGCTGAATTTCTGGAGAGCTGGGATGACCGATGTCAGAGCACCTCGTCCTTCCTTATGGCGATTATGGATTTCAGCCTTCCGGACAAAAGTGCGCCGCGTATTGAACGGGTATCACAGCCAGGTCCCAACGGTTATTATGTGCTAATGAAGGTCCGTTCCGGCTTGACGCTGAAATTGGTACAAATCACGGACCCGTTTGGACCGACGATCACCGATGAAAGTATCGATGCCCTCGTGGTCTCCGCAGAAACTCGCTCGGGAGGCGCAGCTGTCAATGAGGAGCGAACGAGGAAGGGGTGGAAGAGCCTCGATGTCTTCGAGATAGATGTCTTACATTCGGGGGAGGTTCCCACAACAGATGGCGAAAGCTTTGCGTCAAAAATAAGCAGTACAGATATCAGACGGCGGCGTATGGAAATGGCCACTGCTCAGTAACTAGATTAGATAAGTTAATTGGCCAGACTTGGAGAGGCTACTCGAACTGAATATCCCGCTTTCTTGACCTCCACTCCTCCAGAGACGAGGACATTCCGGTGGACAAATGACGGATTTGCGGTGCTCTCAATCTGGAAACCGGAATCTCGTAGATAGGCACGCGACAATGTCTATGTCTTACGGACCATGAGAAACAGCAACTCTGATCAATACAGCTCAGGAGGTGCTTGAGTGCTTTGCTGCCGTAGTGCCTTCCCCCATGATTGCGGGAAAAAGAGGAATGTCCGCATTGTTTGGTGATACTCCGTATCTCTTTTCAATTCATTCTGTAGAATAGATGGAGGGATTCCAAACAAAACGACGCAGAACTCGAGATCTGATTTTCCGACGGGAATCGAGTGGCTGATAAGGATTCTTTTCCTCCTTTCTCCTGCTGCGAAGTTCAGCGGGTCGGTCAGGGACTCAGGGACTCAGGGATAATAGGGAGGGGAACAACAGCATTGTCCCACCATAACTTCTTCGATCCCGTTCTGCATGAAATTGACCCTGGTGTTTCTCCTCAACGCGCTTCCAGGACTAATAAATGGCAGAGAATCGTCACGCTGGTTTTCACACCGGTCAGAGAAACAATCCAGACCTGCAGCTGATTGCGCGATGATTCGCTTTCTGCTCCCAGGGGCGGGGGTGGGCGTCTGCAGCACAGAGTTGGACTTGACTCGGTGGGCTCGGATCAATCATCTTTCTTATGGTCACTTCCGTCGTCTACTTTCCCTCCTAGACTCCTTTTAGTCCTGCCAACTCATCGCCTTTCCCTCTCTTCTCCCAGCCACTCGTCTTCCGTCTCTGCCAAATCCTCATGCAGGTTCGCGCTGGATAACCGCATGCCCTTTCAATCATGTGACTGCTGAGTGCCAGTCAGTGAACCAATATCCAGTCGTCCTCGACAAACCGGAGATTTTGATGGTAGAAGGGCATGCAGGATAGAAGCCCCTCATATATCACTATTCGCCGACGATGATCCCAGTCGAACGGGCTGGTAGTCCTGGTTGATGGCTCTAACCCTCGTCAGACATGTCAACTTGCTGCATGCACGCAGTGGCATCTGCGGCTTCTGTCTGCTCTTGAGCCTAGACAAGACTGACACTGCAAGAGAGGCATGCATTGCTTCCGTCATCGCCTTTTCTTCTTTTCTTTTCTTTTCTTTTCTTTTCCCTTTCTCGCTGGCGTCTTTCTCTCTGGTTCTTCCTTCCCAGACCTTGGACTCTTTTGTTATTCCCCATATATATCCAAATCGATCCCCATGTTGGGTCTTCGCGCATTAATGACCAAGTCGCGCAGCCTCTTGCAACTCATCTCATACTAGGGTTGATTCCCATGTCGCTGCGACTGGTCCCAGCAGCCGAATTTGCGGCTGCCTCCCTGTGCAAACAGCATGAACAACCCGCGACACATTTGCGACTTGGCGGACGAATTGCTCAGTGAAATTCTCTCGTTCCTCTTGGAGTTGGATCCTCCGATAAATGGAGCCTCTCAGACCCACTCACAGCATGTGTCGCAATGCA
Organism: Aspergillus quadricinctus; assembly: GCA_022814375.1. Taxonomy (NCBI): domain Eukaryota; kingdom Fungi; phylum Ascomycota; class Eurotiomycetes; order Eurotiales; family Aspergillaceae; genus Aspergillus; species Aspergillus quadricinctus. The sequence goes on along the minus strand of JAKLNT010000108.1, from coordinate 30,613 downwards.
CTGATACTACACGCATTGATTTGTATGGGGACATTGGGGTGAAGTCCGACTTGGACCGATTCCGACTTGTATGCAAGAGATTCAGGCGAATCGGTGCCCCGAGGAAATTTCGTCGATTCGTCCTGCGATTTTCGCGGGACGAATTTGAACGATTGGAAGATTTCTTGACTATGCAACTAGCCTGTCATGTGAGGTATTTTACTTACATGGTGCGACCATTCTATTCAGAAAACGGTACAGTAACTGAAGATTCTTCGAGCCCAACAAGAATTGAAAGACGCTGATAAGTTCCAGGCTGGCCGTTAATCTTGACTGAAATAGAAAAGACCGATCCTTCACTATCCAACACAATCAAGCGTCGGTTGCAGGACCAACAACAGATCGTCCAGGAGGACCAGGATCTGCTCCTGCTGCGGCGTGCAATAGCTTCGTTTTCGGGTCTTCAGCAGGTCAAACTACTGAGATTACAAGACGAGGCGGACGAGATAATGATGGGACACATCCAAGGGAGCTCGCCGGAGCGACCAGCCATGCTTGAATGGGAGCCCGCTTGCACTCGAGCAGTCGCAAATCTGGCAATCTCTCTTCTGGAATCAAGCCGTAACTCCATTCGCTTCGTCGGGCCCCAAATGAGTTCCGATTCCATGATCAGCCTCCTGCAGACACCTCCCATGCTGTTCTCCGCCTTGGGCGCACGATTGCTGAGCCTGGATATCACCTTCCAGTCGTTCACCGGGATGGCCACGACGATGTCAAAGCTGTCTAGCGTCTTCCATGATTTCTTCCGGGCGGCTCGAAATCTGACTGCCGTCCATCTTGGAGTTCCGGGCAATGGATCTGTATTTCTCCCACTGAAACAGATGTTTTATCGCGTCCAATGGAAACGGCTCCAAACTGTCAGCCTGCAGGGTTGGTGCCTGGATGCAGACGACATCCTTACAATAGTCCTTCAACACAAGCGACAGATCCGCGACATCAGGCTCATCAACGTGCACCTTCGGGACGGACGCTGGCGAGACGTGTTAGCCTGCCTCCGCGAAGAGACCGAACAATTGGAACGTGTAGACCTGCACGAAATCAACTACATCAGACGAACATCATCCGCCGACCACACGAACGGTAGCAGTAGCAGCCATAGTAACGGCAACGGTGCTGGTGTTAGCATTAGCGAGGCCGTCCCAGCGCTCTCGATCGTGGCCGATTTGCCTTCTGGCCCTCCCCAGCCAGTCTCGTTTGACGACGACTACATGTCATTAGCTCCTCGAGGCACGTCGAGGAGATCAATACCAAAGGCGACCATGGAACAGCTGCGCACTCTGACAGTCGACGATCTCGGAGACGACGGGGTCGCAGTCAAGCGTCAACAGATCCTTCTCTGGGAAGCGTGGGTTCTCTCGAGTTCACCAATGTCCTTTTCAAGGCAATTATGAGTTATGACTGTCTTTCTTTCTTTATGATCTAGCACAAAGTCTTGTATTGTATTTTCTTGTCCTGAATTCACATAAAGAATTTGGTGAAGGCTGTCTCATTTCCAAAGCTCTATATTCATATTTGTTTCTAGCATGCAATTGACAGCGTTAGGTGATAGAAGGTTAGGATTGATATGCTTTTCTGTTCAAAACGGAGTGGGAGATAACACCGCGCGTATCCATCCATATACGTTAGTAAAACGAACCGGCCATCACTGAGATCAGCCAAATAAGAATTAACAAGAGGAACGAAGCCACCTGACCAGATGTGCACACAAACAAAATGCAATCTATATACTTGTACTCGATCCCATCGCACATACCAACATACAAAAAAACGAACACCACAGTAGAAGGAATCAGACCTATATCCCAGAAGCCGCACTCTGATCTACAGCAGTGGCAGGCATAGACGACGAACCGCCCGAGCTGCCGGGTTTGGCGTTGCGTTCTCTCATCAGCCTTCGACCCTCCATCAGGCCACGCAGCCCCCGTTTCTGCAGACCGATGACGCTGCTCAGATCGCCCGTCCAGATCTCCCTTTGTGGACGGAGCTGGGCGTCTGTGTCGCGGCGGGCGCGGCGCGGACGCGGCTGCGACTGCGACTCGCTACCGGTGAATTCGGAGTCCGAGAGGTCGTAGCTCGAGGCGGAGGTGGCGGTGCTGGCGTTGCTGATGGAGTCCTCGCGGTCGCGGTCGGTGCGGTGGTGACTGCGGCCGAAGAGGTTGGTGTTGATGCGTAGCGGGATACCCCGGGAGGAGGGTGCGCTGGCGGCGCCGCCGGCGCTGGCGACGGACAGGGCGGAGGTGGTGCCGTGTTCGGTGTCGGAGGAGTCGGAGGTGAGGTGGCTGTTCTGTGAGGCGTCGGTGCCTGTTGTGGTGCCGGCGCCGGCGCTAGCGGATTCACTGGCGGCCGCGTGCGCGCCGTTCAAGGCCTCGAGTGTACCGCCGAGTCCGATGGTGAAGCCGGTGCCTCTGCCGCCACCGGCGGCCATGGCGGCTGCGTTGAAGACGGCGGCTGCGTTGCGGCCGTCGAGGACTTGGTGGAGCCGTTCGACGGTCGCCTCGAGGAGGCCGTCGACCTGGTAGGGGCGGGCGAGTTGAAGGAGGGAGCAGAGGATTTGGGGCGTGCAGAGGGAGGATCCGACGGGCGGGAGCGACGAGGTGTACAAGTAGTAGACGAGAACTCGGAGAGTGAGGAAGGTGTGGGGCAGGTACAAGACACGAGGTCGAGAGGTAGGAGGTAAGCTATGGGCAGAGGGTATCTCAAGATTCGCTAACAAAGACTTGGAAGGATTCGAGTTGTTGCTGACAAGGGTGGTGGCAGTGGAGTAGGTGCTGTTGTGTCCTAGTGAAGGGGTAATGGTGATGCTCGAGTTTCGACTGGGGTACATCGGGATCGCTCCACGCAGGGTCGCAGTGTCAGAAACACCTGTGTCGCATGATTCGCGAAGAAGCTGGATGAAGTAAGGGCCCCATCGCCGAGAAAGAATCCGCGAGTTGACGGGGATTCGCTCTCCGCCAGCTGCTTGAAGCTCCATGTCGGCCATTTCAGGAAGAGACTGGGCAAGTTTGCCCAGCTCGTCAGATGCCGGGGAGAACGGTCTTCCACCCGATGTTAACTGAGTCAACTTCTGTTGTAGAGACGCAGGAACTGAAGGCGCGCTGTGGGAGATGTACCCGGAAGTTGGCGCGGTTCTGCATGGATTGTTGTACAACCCGAACGCCTCCAACTCGACCATGCAGACATGAGAGAAGTTGATTCGACGGTGGTTGTAATCCTCGACCAGACTGCGTTTTCGGTGTCCCAGAACCACAAAAGTATTCCTTCTCGTCCATAGCACTCCACGGTTCCAGCTGCCGTGACCAAACACAGACCCCCCGGCGTCGATCCGACCCCATGTAAGAGTCCTCAGGTCGAGCGCCCAGAGCGCATACTCCTGCTTGGATGAGGTCAAGTAGGTACCGCTCACAACAAAATGCCCATTTATCACACCGCCGTTGGGGAATCTCAAGCCCGGGGGCGATGCCGCACTTTGCATGGGCTTCTCAATCAAGCGTCCATCGGGTAGGCGCACCTGGAGCTCCAGCTTGACATCCAGGAAATTGTAGTTGGAGTAAATCAGCATGGGACACCCTTCCACCTCCGAATCCTCGACTGGCTCCTGTAATTCCCGGTCGGCGGCAGCAGACCCGATGTCTGCCACATTCATTCCGATCAACGGGGCGACAACACTGCGATAGGCGCCGCAGCTTCTTCCCAGAGAGCTTGTGTTCGTCCACTTCAAACTGCGGAGGTTGAACACACTGATCTGCTCGATATAGTGGTTCGAACTATCTTGCCCTCCCACCACTACCATTTCAGCACCGCCAAATCCATCAATATCTACTCCAATGGTGCCCTGATGGGGGTTGGACGATGCGGGGTTATGGTGAATAGCGGAGAGTGGAGCACTAGCGGATGTGAAAAAGGCGCTCGACGGAAGGATCGTTGCACAATGAGCGTATCGACCCTGAGGTGAGTCCGTAGCGGGGACTCTCGTCCATGTCCGAGACGGCACGTCGAAGATGTGTATATCCGACATCACGACAACCTCCGGCTGCGCTTCCTGCCCCGGCGCGCCATTGCTCGCAGATTCCTTGGACGCATTCGGTGCAGGCGACATGCCTCCATAACAGACCAGCTTGTTGTCACCAAGAGCACATACGCTGTGAAAATACCGGGGGCGAGGGATATCGCCGGTGGCTTCAATCTTCGTCCAGTGCCGCCGAATCAAGTCCAGCTCATACAGGTCCGACGTTAGCTGCGGGCGACTCTTCGATAGAACACGGCCTCCGAACACGTAGAGCTTATCTCCGAGGATAGTGGTGGTGGCTCCCACCAGCGGGTGCGGTTCTCTGCCTGTCGTCCGGCGTACATTGCAGACTAAGCCCGACAGATTGATCGGACCGGCCGTAGATGGCGGCGGTTGGTATCCTGGAGAGGCCCCAGACGTGGAGGGTTCATCCCTGCCCGTATCCATGTAACCCAAACTTGACTGACTTCTTGACATCATCTTGAATCCGACTCGTAGCGAAACGACCTGCTGATTTCCTCTTTTCCGTGTTATAGGACGTTATCGTTCCGTCGGTATTAGGTATCTCGAACCACTTATTTTAAAGGATCTCCAGCCCGGGGTACATTGAGTCGCAAAAACAACCAGGTCACATAACACTCCGAACACCTCGGCCCGTCACTGCGATCCAAAAAGGAGACTGGAGAATCGACGTCAAACCGCGCACGCCAGAGCGAAAAGAGTGAAAATACAATCGGTCGTCGTCCAAATCGTCACCGGGACCTTTTCCTGCGTAGATCAGGGGCGGGCGGGCACTGGCAGGCAAGTGAGTGGGACGGGGGCTGGTCGTTCCCCGCCCTTACTCCTCGAGGATTCGAAACAGAGCTGGAGGTTGGCAAATTGCTGGTCGAAAATATCGCAATCCAGTTGCGGTCGGGGAAATTTTTTGAGTCGAATGAGATGATGGCAGGTCAGGAGAAATAAGTGAAGTGGAAGGAAGAGGGGGCCGACGATAGTGATACGGGACTACTTTAGTGTTGTGCGGGCTTGTTGGCGGTCGCTCGTTCAAGTGGTCCAGGCAGTCAGGCACCGCGTCCGATCCAATGATATGGAATTATGGATGAAGAACATTGTGGAGATGCGATTAGCTTCTGTCTATTTATGTACGTACTACTGTCGGTGTCAGACGGCATTCGATAGATTTATGCCATGTGACGTTGAGAACGTCAGATCCTCGGATATCTCTCTCGCATGGGTAGGTACTGTCTTGAGAGCCATAAGCTACATGGTTCAAACGGATTTCCTCACACACCGCACTCTGAATACGACGACCAGCCCTCTGACTATGACCGCTAAGAAGACACTCATATGTGAAGATTAATACTTCGGGAATGAAGGTTCGGCTTGTTTATTTAAGCAAATGCATGTATTTGGTTGAACGAGGTATCAAAAGTAGGAGCAAATCATTCGACAAAATCATGGCTCATATCCCATTCCTTTTCGTAGAATACTCAGCTTTTCATGCCGCTGCTTTCTCTACTCCAAGGAGGCAGTGAAGCGAGTAATAGGTTTACTGCTTAAGAGAGGTGAAGCGCAGGTAACTATACCACTTGATTAGCATCACTTGACCATATTCCGCCGAGAAAAGAAACAACTTACGGCTTGACTTCACGGATCTCGCCAAACTTCTTCTTAGCATCCTCAGTGGAGACGGGAGGGGGGATGATGACATCGTCACCGGGGAGCCAGTTGATGGGGCAGGTAACGCCGTGCTTGTCGGTGGTCTGGAGGGCATCAACCACACGGAGAACCTCGGCGGTGTTACGGCCGGTGGAGGCGGGGTAGGCCATGATCAGACGGATCTTCTTGGCAGGGTCAATAATGAAAACGGAGCGGATGGTCAAAGCCATGCCCTTCTCGTCGACGTTGGTGGTGTCTTGGTAGTCGACCATGTCGTACAGGTGGGCAATCTTGCGGCTGGGGTCGGCAATGATGGGGAAGGTGAGCTTGGAGCCGTTGACCTCGTCAATGTCCTTGATCCAGGCCTTGTGGGATTCGGTGCCATTGGCGCTCTAACGGATTGTCAGCGCAGCTATTCATGACTGGGGACGCCGTGATTCAGCTTACGAGACCAATCAGCTTGACGTTGCGGGCAGCGAACTCGGGCTCGAGCTTAGCGAAAGCGCCGAGCTCGGTGGTGCAGACGGGTGTGAAGTCATCCTATTCCATTCGTGATCAGTCTTGTTGCTCTCCATCATTTGGACTATTCTTCCGCGCGGTGGCCTGTGAAATTGGAGTACTAACAGGGTGGGAGAAGATAATGGCCCAGCTATCGCCAATGAAGTCGTGGAACCTGACGGGACCGTTGGAGGTATCAGCTTCGAAGTCAGGGGCAGTAGAGCCGAGACGCAGACTGTTTAATGACATAGGATGTTAGTATATGATGCTCACCAGCACAAGGTCTTGAGAATATCAGGAAGACTTACGGAGCAGCACGTTCCTGGGCCATTGTGACAGTGTATGGAAGAGATGGAAGATGGAGGTATAGAGAGAGAGCAAGAGATGGATTGAGAAGAGACGAACTCGGCCAGGGTGAGTGAGATTTATCAGCTAGAAATACTCGTCCACTCCCCTATACCTTACCAATTGTTACCCCTCTAGATCGCCCTCTCATAGTGAACCATGGGCAAATCACATTGAGGCTCCCGTGTCTCCACGATCACGCAATTCATCACCGCCAGCAGGGCAGAAAGCATGTGATTGGTGCAACATGAGCTCATTTTGGTGGGATGTTTAGCGTGCTTTTCTGTTTCTTTGGGGTTCGGCCCCACACTTGCCGCTTTGGGTGAATATGAGGCCCATCCAGCATCTATGTAAATTGTAATGATGTAGAAGGCTACCAGTACCAAGGTATGGATGCCTCGGTGCCTGGAATTCTCAAGAGAAAGGGAATAGCTCGTCATCTTGAGTCCTGGTTCTAGCTGACTGCAATCTAATTCCTTTTCCTCCTTTGTTTCTGATGATGCACTATTCTTGACAAACATACTCTCTGCTACCTCATAAATGTTCTCTTTGCTTCTCGACCCTCAATCGAGCTTTTCATTATCTGCTACCAACCAAGCTTTCCTACAGTCTGCTTATGCAGCGTATCTCCCTTGTACGGTCCTCTTGAGCTCATCAACCAATCTAGCTCGATAGCAGAAGAGGGTTTGGCGAAAGACGTTTGGCTGACAAGACCACAGCCCAGAGCCTATGGGAATCTCCGAAAATGGCGCAATTATTGGACAACCTTTTCGGTCATATGAGCATGCTTACTCTGCATTATGGCGTTTACTGACAAGAAATCAGTGCAACAACTCAATACAACAACAGTCGGCTTTCAAGAATTATTTACTTCGTATATGACGATCCCGAGCATCGGCGACCCACACCACAATTGCCGGCCAGAGTTTCTCGGTCACCGATCCATAGATAGACCATGAGAGGAAGTTGGCGTATAACGTTTGTGACATATGCTTGCGAAATCGCTTCTTGAGCGAATCCGCGGACTCGAAGCAGGCAAATATATCTAGCCGTCGCTCGGGAGTACTGGACATCTTCCTCCACCGCTGCCGATGAAAACTTAAGACTGTTACCAGTAAAGCACCAATGGACCGCTGCGTCTGACGGTAATTTCGCGCTCTTCGTCACTCTAAACCTTCCAGCTGATTCGGCGAATTCGCTTTGCGTCGTGCAGACTGAACACCGCATCATGATAGCCCGCTTCTTCCAGCGCATCGTAGTACCAGTTCAGGACCTTTGCCTTACGGCTCAGAAGCACACTGCCTCGAGTTCGCCTCAGGAAGAGGAACAGAAGGACGATGGAGCCAGCGGCGGCAATGGTTGCGAGTAGTAAATCCATCGCAAGGTGACCCGACGGTCGATGAACCCGGAAATGAGCGGTCCTAAGCCTGTTCGGAACAGACATCCCCCCAAAACAGGACATGGGGTCATTTTGCGCTTCAACATAATATATATGGCTAATAACATCTCCCACTCTCGTCGAACATATCAGGTTAGAATTTGCAGCGTATCTACATCCTCCAGTTCCCAGGAGGAACCATGAAAAAGCATGCTGGCAAAGGACTCCGCGACTCCACATGCGATTAAGCATAGCATACTGACTGACCTGACCTCCCGGAGTTCTCACTTGAGTGGAGGAAAGTCCGTGTGGAGCAAGAATTTGTTTAATCCAGGCTCTGAACCCCTGTCCCTGCTTTAGTGCGTCTGCTCGGAGGGATGACCGATCTCTTTGGGTGGTTCATCATTTAGAAGGGCTGCATGCTCCGATGTATGCGGAGGTTTTCTTCAGCGAGCCTATGATTTCAGTCCTTAGCTCGTTCTCAATTGCTCAAGGAGACTTCATAGATAATAGAATACCTAGAAACGATTGTGAAGCATGAATCCATCACTGAGTCAATTCAACCATAGCAGACCGGCGAGGAGGTCGGAATATTGTAGATAACTCAAGCCAGACGAGACGACCGCCTCCTCCCCAAAGACCTGCATTCGCATCCGTTGACGGACGTTTCAAAGCCCAAAAAGACTGTTATTGAGATAAACCTCACGCCTGGTCTTTGCGTATTCCTTGGCTATTCCAGCGATGGTGCTAATGTAGTACCCCATAGCAGTGTAAGGGAATTTGCACGAAGCGCGTCAACCATTAATGACTGGGACTTTTTGCTTTCTTTCTGTCCGACTTCTCATTTCCTGATCATTGACCTGTTGTTCTGGTCAAGTGTACTATTCAAGAGTACTGCAGATACTACTGCATAGCTACTACTGCAGACTGACTCGCAAGAAGTTAATATAGATCACGTGACTGAGTAGCGTGACCCACTTCGGGTTCCCGTCGTCGCGTCCCGTTGAAGCTCAACTGATAATCCCACGTCTCTTCCGCGGAAGCGCCAGTAAAGCTTCCGTCCAAGCTGTGTCCAGACCAGTGTCGTCGATACCGTAATAGTCTCACAATTGTCTGTCTTCCCTCCTACTTCCTCAGAAGAAGTCAAAGGTGCTGAATACCTTCAGGTGAGTAAACTACCACTGCTATCTCCCAGTGTCAACTTCCTCCCTTTCCTCCCTTTCATTCCTTTCTCATCCCCACGGGTGTTCCCGCATCCAATGACAGGCTTCGCCCTGAATGTTTGTTATGTGTTTCGGCGCGTCCAGGAAACTTGTTCAGCGTCTCATCTTGTCCTTTGTCACAGTACCCCTCCCTGCCTTCTGACTGGCTGTTGCATTTCCCTTCTCCCTTTCCCTTTGATATTTCTTTTCCCCTCATCCTGTCGACATCCTCGAGTGCAGCTCTCAGCTCATCACGTCGAATTTCAGGAAGGAATAAAATGGGCCGAAAGCGCAAGTCCGAAGGCGCTGTCGATAGCAATCCTCCAAAGAGAGTGCGTAAGCCTAATTTCAATGCGGATTTCCTCTTCATTGGTTTATTCATCGGTTCCGAGCTGCGCCAGCGCGTCATGCCAGGGCTATAGTTGCAGTCAATCCGCCAATATGCAATTCTTGTCGGCTCGAAGACACCGTTATCAATCCACCGATATGCCGTCTACAATCCTAGCTGTTCTTGTCTTTATCCATAAAATTCGACAGCAGACTCAGAATACCGGAAAGAGGCGTTGAAATTTGGGATGAACATTCACTGATCTTGACTCTTCGCATATAGCCTGCAATTGATCCTCACACGGGGGAGCCCAGGAAGAGAGGTCGGCCCAGAAAGTATCCGCCTGGTCAGGAGCCACCAACTCCTCCGGGACCCAAAAGAGGCCGAGGCCGTCCCCGGAAGGACGGGACCATCAGACGTAAGATGTCCAAGCGGAACGATCGATAGACGCGCCGGCTGCATTGGGATTATTCTGTGAGACTAACCGCGCCTGAAGCTCCTGATTCGGCACCCGAAACTCCCCAGGGCCCGAAGCGGCCAGTCGGGAGACCCAGAAAGACCCCTGTACAGAACGGAAACGAGACACCATCGCAACCGACGCGCTCAGACTCGGAAGAGTCGAAAGTTGCAGAGGAGGAGAGTGATCGGTCATACTGGTTGATGAAGGCAGAGCCTGAATCGCGCATAGAAAAAGGAGTGGACGTGAAGTTCTCCATTGACGATCTGCAGGCGGCTGAGAAGCCAGAGCCGTGGGATGGTAAGTCTCTGCGTCTTGGACCTCTTCAATAGAATGAAATGATGGATCGGAATTGACTGACTCTTCCTTAGGCGTCCGCAACCCCGCCGGTAAGGGTGTATGAAGGAATGGCCATCACAGAATAGCAGGCTTACGGAACGATAGCACGGAACCACATTCGGGCGATGAAGAAGGGCGATTACGCCTTTTTCTACCACTCCAATTGCAAAGTACCTGGGGTCGTAGGCATGATGGAGATCGTCCAGGAGCACACACCAGATGGTTCGTCTACGACCAGAGTCATGCCTTTGAGCCTGATAACTAGCTGAACGTATAATCTGACGAATCATACAGAGTCTGCATTCGACCCTGCCCACCCATACTACGACCCAAAGTCGAAGAGGGACAACCCGAAATGGGATGTTGTTCACGTCGAGTTCCGTCGCAAATTCAAGAACATGGTTACGCTCCATGATCTCAAGGCTCACGCTAAGCCAGGCGGTCCCCTCGAGGATCTACAGGTCCTGAAGCAGACTCGACTCAGCGTTTCCTCCGTGACGCCGGCACAATGGAAGTTCATCCTGGGGTTGGCAGGCGAGTCATCGGAGTCCGCAGAGTAGGAAACGACACGAGCATGCATTTGAAGTTATCTCCGCTCAATGTTGTAAACCAACGGTGCATTGCTCATTGGGACGTTTCATTTGTACATTTCATAGGTCATTCATTATCTTCTAGTACAAAATGCGACAGGTTCGCATCATGGATTTTATTGTATCATTCCGTAAGTCAGTGTCCAAAAATCCGAAGCCACGAATCTGAAGCATAGCGGTTGCCAATATGTCAGAAGAACGAATCCGGACTTTGAAGGTGGTTCCGTGTGATCCTTTGCCTGGGAAGAGTAAGTGTATCCGAAGTCCCTGGGAGGGGCCCAAAAAAGCCCAGCAGAACCCACTTCGCCGCGGCGACTCTATCGAATGAGAGACATTTACGCAGCTATCGAGGGAGCTGGTTATCGGCAGGCGGGGAGAGCTGATCGTCATCATCTTAGATTTGTCAGTTCTGCATGCACAAATAAATACACCTGTTCCTTCGCTGCACCTTTTGCAAAGCTCCGCACGTTGCATATGAACATCCCCTCTTTTCTCCTCCGACTGCGCCTGCGCTGTCTCCATCCTGCTACTCCTCGTCGAAAACCATCCAGCATCCCCACCTTCTCTCGTCGACATTTCCACCGCACTCCTATCATCATGTCGGACCTTGTGCTTCAACTGACAGCTCCCAACGGGCGCAAGTACTCGCAGCCCATTGGTCTATTCATCAACAATGAGTTTGTTCCGTCCAAGTCAGGCGAGAAGTTCGCCACGATCAATCCTTCGTAAGTTTGTGGCCCCTTACAGCGAGCGACTCAAAAGGCTAACTGACGGATTAGGGACGAGTCGGAGATTGCTTCAGTCTATGCTGCGGGGGAAGAGGATGTCGATATCGCCGTCAAGGCGGCCCGGAAGGCTCTTAAGGATCCTTCCTGGAAGCAGTTGCCAGCTACCGATCGGGGAATCCTGATGCTGAAGCTGGTGGATCTGATTGAGCAGCACCGGGAGACTTTGGCGACTATTGAGACTTGGGATAACGGTATGCCTTTATTTTCTGCATCGGTCGAATACCACTGACGTCATTCAGGAAAGCCATACTCTGTCGCGTTGAACGATGACATTGGAGAGGTCATCAACACCCTCAGATACTGTGCCGGATGGGCCGACAAGGTCCACGGACAGACGATCAGCACCACTCCGGCGAAATTCGCGTACACGCTCCGTCAGCCGATCGGTGTGGTTGGCCAGATCATCCCCTGGAACTTCCCTCTGGCCATGGCTGCTTGGAAGCTCGGCCCTGCGCTTGCGTGTGGTAACACCATCGTGATGAAGCCTGCGGAACAGACTCCCCTGAGCATTCTCTACCTGGCCACTCTCATCAAGGAAGCGGGCTTCCCCCCGGGTGTGGTCAACATTCTGAATGGTTTCGGTCGAGTCGCAGGCAGTGCCCTTGTGAACCACCCTGATGTGGACAAGGTTGCCTTTACCGGGTCGACCGCGACCGGTCGCGAGATCATGAAGATGGCCGCCGGGACGATGAAGAACGTCACCCTGGAGACGGGTGGCAAGTCTCCCCTGCTGGTTTTTGACGATGCCGACCTGGAACAGTCGGCCAAGTGGGCGCACATTGGCATCATGTACAACCAGGGACAGGTGTGCACTGCGACCTCGCGGATCCTTGTTCACGAGTCCGTCTACGACCGGTTCGTGGCTCTGTTCAAGGAAGCCGTGGCGACGACCAGCAAGGTTGGCGATCCATTCGCCGACGACACCTTCCAGGGACCCCAGGTCACCAAGGCCCAGTATGAGCGGGTGCTCTCGTACATCGAGGCGGGCAAGAGTGAGGGGGCCACCCTGGTGGCCGGCGGCGAGCCCTACAAGAACGTCAAGGACGGCAAGGGCTTCTTCATCGCCCCGACCATCTTCACCAATGTCAAGGACAACATGCGCATCTACCGCGAAGAGGTCTTTGGTCCATTTGTGGTGATCTCGAGCTTCAAGACCGAGGAGGAGGCCATCACTCGGGCCAACGACACGACCTACGGGCTGGGTGCGGCTGTCTTCACCAAGGACATTGAGCGGGCGCACCGCGTGGCCTCGGAGATCGAAGCCGGCATGGTTTGGATCAACAGCAGCAATGACAGCGACTTCCGCGTCCCCTTTGGCGGCGTCAAGCAGAGCGGGATCGGTCGGGAACTGGGCGAGGCGGGTCTCGAGGCATACACGCAGATCAAGGCCGTCCACGTCAACCTGGGAACCAAGCTGTAGTTAGCCAGATATATGTAGCGTCTGATGAAGCATCTTCTGTATCTTCAAACTGCGCAATCGACTTCTTCCATCTAGCTGTTCCAGTCAACTAACCATCAAATCATCCGCAGCTCTTCTCAAAAGAAGCCAGCAGCACCTGCAGAAACAAGCAACCAATCAATTGATTCAATTCCTGAACCACATCTCCTGCGTCTACCAAACCACCTCTGTTCAACAAACGAAAGCACCTGCATCGCATTCATTTACAGCAAATATCCAACCATCCCTTGTGTCTTCCTCCTCCTCCTACCCAACCAACGCCCAACAGACCTCCATACAATGTACCAGAGGCATGTAGCACGTATGCTATGCACGAAATCCAATCCGATAACCCACTAGCAGCCAGCCAGCTTTGCATACTCCGCATTAGTTACCTCGTATATCCCCATCAGAGCCAATAGGCAAGTGAGGCGGGTGGAATTTCACACTGCCTATAATCCGGTTGGAGGACGAGGACGAGGACGAGGACGAGGACTGCGGAGTGACGCTGTGACGGCCGCCTACCAGGGCAGCAAGCATCGTGGCAAATCGTTACTCGTCATTGGTGTGCTTGTCCTTGTCTTGGATGCGGTGCGATGCGGTGTGATGTGATGCAGGGTATGAAATATGAGGTAGGACAGTGAGCTGCAGCTGCAGCTTGTAGTAGCATGACTGGGTATGGAAGGAAATAGTACCTAGGTAGGTCGTAGGTAAGGTAGTAGGGCCTCGGCTGGATGCTAATGCTGTTGTCGGCGGGCGCTGTGGTCTGGCTTGAGATGCAGATGGAATATGCAATATGCATATACTCGAGTAGGTATGCTTTGCGTACTACGCTCTAGCTCTAGTGAGTGGTTTGGTCTGGTAGATCTGTGTCACTATTGTCATCCATCGCCTATTTGGTTGCGTAGTACCTACTGGGAATGTCGATGTACACCGAAGGATGTACTTTTGTACACCTAGGCCCAGTGGTACTGTAAGTTACAGTACACAACACTACCTTACCTACGTAGGTACAGGTACCTTAGGTAAGGTAGTAACTGGTAATTACTTGAAAGGATAAGGTAAGCGCAGCTCCAGCTGCATGCCAACACATCACAGACTCGGCTAAGATGTGCTCCTTTCTTGCAGCTGCATGAAGAATCAATCATGTGAAGCAATAGTCAGTTGTTATTTCAACCCAAGCTGACAAAGCACTTCTCCTCTAACAACAGTGTTCCCAAGGGGGTCATATCTCCATCTACCTTATGGAGTATGGTACTGTATCCGATCAGTCAATACCTTATGACCTCTCAGTCTCCCTCTCAACGGTCGGAGCCGTGAGACCGTGTTGACTGTTGACCTTGACAGCTTTCACCGCATTTTCGTATGTGCGGTGTCAATTCTCGACCGTCGGATCGGTCGCCTCATGCAGCCGTGGTGGATCAGCATTACCATTCTTCCCCAAGTTAGGATTCAAGGTTCCTGTTACTGTCAGTGTCAGGCAGCGATAGCGGCCTAGTTTCAGACGAGCAGACCTCTCCCCGAGTCCCCGTTGCCTGACTTATGCAGCTTGGACGTTGGGCCGGTCAAAGCAGTGCGGCCGCGGCCAGCGCCACTGCATAAGGTTGCTCATACGCAGCGCAGCCATTTTACTAAACTCTCTTTGCGTGAGTGAGCGAATTTACTTACTTGCGAAGTATCTACCGCGCAAGGGAGTGCTTGGACGGAGCATAGCATGACGTGCGAATGAATTGACGTCCGGTGCATGATCTTCGAGCCCGTTGATGATCTTCAGAACAGGCGGAAATACGAGTCATCTTGCGGAACCTAGACTGTTGATCAGGATGATGTCAATTACCTCTAATCAATCAGGTAGACAGTGATCCCAAAGCATAGGCAGACCGCTTGAATTCGCCGGCTGAAGTTCGGTATATAACTCGCGAGTCGCGAATGTTATGTAGATTACCTGCACGGCGATACTCGGTGGTTACTAGTAAATAGTGATGCTCAGCTTCTCTCAGAAATCCTCCTAAATCACCAAAACGGTGACTGGCTAAAGGCGTTGTGCTTGGCTCTCTCTGATCTTGGTCGACTCCGGTCTCCGGGTCGCAGGCTCGATCACGCCGAGGCCTCCTGTTTCTGATCTATCTCCGACAATTGCATGCAGGAGCTAATCAAAGGCAGCACACAGGCCCCCCGAGGCGCAAGAACTGGTGATCAATGCTGCAAATAATGCAGGGTGACATGCCCTGCAACGGCTGTGCGTCAGATATTTGACGCCCATGCATCTGAGTTGAAAACAAATAAGCAAGCCGGCGAGCCGCCGTTGAAAAACCCGCATGCCTATGTCCATGGGCCGGAATAGGAACAAGAGGCTGGAACTGTTCCAGGATTCACTAGCTGATGTCTCTAACTTTTTTGATATCTACCATACCACTATGGCACTATCAGTTGTCATCCTGGACAAGGTTGACATTGCACAAGATGGCCGGCCCCATAATGAACGACCGGATCAAATCCTATTTGCTTGGACGGCTCCAATTCCTTGGTTAGGAGGACGCTTTCCTCCATTTCTCCACTGCGATGAGCTAGTCTAGCTGTTGGTCAGGAATTGCATCCTGGACGAAAGGATGAAAGCCTGAAAGGAGGCGGCGCAACACGGGAAGTTTGCCGTACGGTCCGTACCCCGGCAACCGTCAGCGAAACAGTTACCACTTCGGGAAGAGTACACGGCCCATTCATACGGTCGCTGAAAGCCTTTGCAGGCACAGCAGCAAGGTGCAAATGATTCATTATCAATCAACAATTGCCGATCTCTGCTGAACGGTCTCTATTCTCATCGAATGACAGCAGATAGCTCACATTTTTCCAGGGGGACCTGCCTTGTCGTTTCTATTGAAGCTCACGAGAATTTCAATATTAATATGAACTGGACCGAGTTAGCAATGGTCCTTCGGTACCATTTGTCGCTATCCGCTATCGACATAGACAAGGATAAAACAAATCCAGGTCCCCGTCATTTCATCTCATAGTAGCCGGATTTAGCCAGTACACTGTCTCCCGTTAGCTATCTGTATGAAGTGACAGTGTGGAAGACTCCAAATTATTCTCAACCAGCCAATAAGCAGTGATACTGATAACTTCAGATCATTGTCATCACGTACCTGCAGCCTACTGGACTGGAGCCAAGACAGACTGACGGAGATTGTCGCTCCGGACTATTGAGTATTGACTCTGCTGGCCCACTGACAGTCAAGTCATTCAGAAAGTACCTTACCTAGAGCGAATCGGGTACGGATCCAACGGAAAATGGGGAGTTGGAGACAAAGTGAGCTGCGAACTGGATAAAGGCAATGGATAAATAGAGTAATCGAATTGTGGGGGTCTGTCTTGGCATTGACATCCCACGTAGCCGGTCACAGAGACTATTGAAATTTGAGCTCAATACTTCTCCATCACCATTGCTCATTTTGTCGGTGGCTCTCGTCGATCATCAGAGGCAAGTAGAGCTTCTGAATCAGTCTCAGAGGACTTCCGTTGGCTTTCATCGTCCTCATCCTGACCGCAAGTTGACCAGATCCGCAGCTTGGCACAACTCCAGGCAGGGCAAGCTTTTCCACTTTAGCTAGCTTCTCTGTTTATTTGCCCGAAACAGTATACGAACACAAAAGTCCACGGTCAAGCCTCATCATGGCCGGATTTCAAAAGTGGACGGTCACTGAGGTACGAATCTCATCCCCCACCGCCTGTAACTGGCAAGTGCAGAGGGTCAGTTGTAGAAGAAGAGCGCATACTTACCGTCCCTGCCACTAGCCTTACATCGACATAGCAGGCACCCTGCTCGAGGGCCCATTCCACGACGAGGCCAGAAACGAGTTTCGCTTTGTCGACATCTGGGAACAGAAGTTGTACGTTCTCGATTTAGCCAAGGGTCCGGAGTCCTTGAAAACAATAGACACAGCGTCTCCTCTTGCGTAGGTTTAAGGTTCCTAAATGACTTTGATAGCTGATTCGCTGAACGAGACATGCAGAGTCACCGCCAATATTGCGAACGGCGGTGATGATCACAAGGATCAAATAGTCGTAGCCGCTAAACACGGTTATGCCTTGGCTGACCGCAACACCGGGGAGCTGTCGTATATCCACAAGGTCTTCGATGACCAGAAGGACCCGGAGAAAGCCCATCGGTGAGTCTGGATCATCTGACGAAACCAATCTTTGGGCATGAAAGTTGATTTGCCCTGAAACAGAATGCGTTTCAATGACGGAGCCGTTGACAGTCATGGGCGGTTCTGGGCCGGGTCCATGAATGATCCAAAAGTCACGAAAATAACCAACCAAGGCGTTTTGTTCAGGCTGGATTCCGACCTGCAGTTGCATCGCATGGTCGAAGGGGTGTCCATTCCCAACGGGATTGGCTGGAACCCCAGAGATGATACCATGTACTTTACCGACTCGTCCACGGCGAAGATCTTCGCCTTTGACTTTGACGCCAGCACGGGCACCATCAGCAACCGCAGAGTGCACTATGATGTCGGCGAGCCTATGGAACCCGATGGTTTCGCCATTGACGAGGAAGGATGCATTTGGAGCGCGATTTACGGGGGCGGGAAGATCATCCGGATCTCTCCCGATGGCAAGCTTATTGGCGAGATCTCGTTCCCAACCAGAAACATCACCTGTCCGACCTTCGTAGGGACGGAGCTTTTTGTCACCACGGCCAAAGACGATGTCAACGATGACCGGTTCCCAGAGTCTGTCCGTTACGGCGGACGAGTCTATCGCATTGATGTGGGAGTTAGGGGTAAGCCGAAGAACGAGTTCCGGTTTCAGAAGTAGTTTGGTGCGGTCAATGGTCATGGATATGCATAGGACTTTCGATAGTCGCAGATAGCTCGAACCTTTATCAGCACAATGTGAAACCTACCATCCAGCGAGAGGAAACACAATTTGTATCTGTGCGATGTGAGTCTACACTCATCAAATATTGGTCTTGCACAAGGTAGTGGAAAACGAGGTGTGTGATAAGCTTCCTGGTGATCTCGTAGACTGAGTTTGATCTGCGGTTCCAACGCAGGCTAGGAAGCCTATCGAGAAGTATCCCAGTCGAGAGTCCGAGAACAGATCGAAGACCGTGAATATCAAAGCACATCATTAATATACAGCACCGGCTCGAGAGAGTCGAGATGGGCCAAGGACAGTTGCAGGTCCAATTCAATAGTATAAAGCATACCACAGGCTTCATCATCCAGCAGAAGTCTATACTGCGTTATTCCAAGTAGATAAGCAATACATTTTGAGAAAGAAGACCTAATTCTGAGTCTGCTACAAGCATGAGATCCATCCATGTACCCAGAGATCGTGGGCTGCACTGGAGATCCCAACAGCAGGCGCAAGTGCCCAAGCAAGGTCCGTGGCAACAGCCTAGCCATAAGAGGTAAAGAGGGAGGAGTCACACAGACCCGGTACTGTATCTTGCTGCGAGTCTGTGTCTGTAGGTAAAGTCAACTGCTACAGTTGCTATTTCGAGGTATTTTAGTCAAGAGAAAGTGTTAAGGTCTATAATCAAAATCGACTGTTGCCCCCTTGTCGCAAGGGGTGGACTCAGCGGATAGTCCAGCCGCGCTCATAGGGCCGTGTTGAACATGCACATTCTGCCAACTCATGATACCAGCAGGTGCATGGATGCAGTGACTCGTGGCGTCCTTCAGTCCTCTTTTCCCGGAAAGAGGTTGATGCCCAGTGATCCAGTCATATATTGTTGGGATGCGCTCAAACCACTGCGCTAAAAATGTGTCAAGACAACCATTTCTGGCTAGTAATAGTAGAAATGATAGTGCGGTGACATGTTCAACATAGACCATTCGCTTGTCTATCCCTCTGGCTCTATGTAAGTCCATACCAATGCCTACATGCGAGGCTAGGTACCTGATCAAGAAATATCAGTCCGCTGCGAGTAGATATTGTTAGTTTTTATGCATGAAATACTCAAGTGGACCAATATGAAGCCGCTCACGAAGAGCGTGGCCCTACTAGCAGTATCTGATAGAAGGCATACAGACTGTTGGCAACCCAATGACAACATATCCATTCATCACGCTCGAGGAAAGTGGGATTTGAAGTTGAGATCATCTCCTGACAGGCGCTGCGCTTACAGCGGCAGAAGAAACAGGACTAAGGAGGAAGAAAAAGCAAAGCACGCTCAGGGGATGAAGGAGATCGGATTCCACGTTTGAACTTTGAAGTGAGTGGGATGGAGTGAAGGATTTCGGGTCCTCTTGACGGATTACATTAGTCAATTTCTCTTCTTCCCTCCTTCACCGACTCCGTTAGTTCAGGGTAGGCAAATAAAATTCAGGAAGAGATAAGTATGGGATGATGGGATCTCATAAGATGGTTCAAACGGTTCAAACCTCCACCACGTCATACCAGCAGATAGGCATCAGATCGTGTATGAATACTGACTACGTTAGTAAAAGGAGCAACTACTACTGATTCATTCTACTTCTATGTACCCAAGGCTCAGGGGATAAGGTGCGGTTGCTATCTCCAAAATATGACTACCCCATACACAAGAGACAACAGCTTCAAAACGATCCCGCGGAAGTATTCGCTGCACTAAAGTCACTAATGCAGCCTGGAACACGCTCATCTGCATTTCACTATCAGATGCGGTCCGGAAACCAGAGTAGCACTGCCGCTGGTCTAAAGCTAAAGCATTCGACCACAGTGAGAACTGAGAACGATACTTGCCAAAGTGTAATTAAATGGAGGAATAGATGGGTGCCTGGATTCAGTCTCCACTTCCCGCTTCCCATAAACTATCTAGAATTCTAGATACCATTTAGGCAATAGGTAGGGAATACCGAGGTACCAGACCCAGGGATCAGGGCTCAGGAAGCACAAGGCACAAGCACATATTATTCCACAAGATCTCGGTGCCACCTTTGGCTCTTCGGGATTTGATTCCGTTCCAACTTCCAGTTCCAGTAGTTTCCATGAATCGCCTGTACTCCTCCCTGAAGCTACCAGTGTGCCACTACTCCTCCATAGATACTCTTTAGATCTCAAGGCACAATATATAGTGACAATCATAATAATACCGTTCCAGGCTTTCATCCAGCAAGTCAGCACCTAAGTTTCATAGAAACAGCCCCCAAAAGCCACTAGCGCTGATGCGGAATCAGACAAGAAAAGAAGATCAACGATCAGCGTACAACGTCGTGTAACTCACCGTAGCAGGCTTAGCCGTAGCCTGTACGCTATCCGCGAGCTTAAAACCAATTCAATGGTGCAGGCACGAAAAAAAAAGGAATATTTCCGGATCTGACCAATGATACCTTCAAGATCCACAGAAATTTCGCGGGATTGGTGTTCATTTCCAATTCTCACTGGCAAACTGCAGATAATTCATCTTTCTGCTGCAGATCATTATCTACTTACTACCGAGCTTCCAGCCTTCCACTTCATCTAACACCATAATCGACCAATGTGGAAGTCGCATTGATGTTGTTGTCAAGCATAGTATATGATATGTGTAAGGCGATCTACTCTGCTTCTAGAAAGTGTACACTATGGGATTGTCCAAAGTACCTACGAGGTTTCGAATCTCGGTCTTGACATAGGTCACATCGTCAGCGCTACATCATCGACAACAACAGGGGGAAAGTCCTGATTCCTACCTTACCAGCTGAGATTGGCTGTGTCAAAAATCTCATAACATGAAAATAAGTACTTTTGAGCTGCAACACTTGGAGCTCGCCTCACCTCTCGCACAGCGGTCTATGGGTCGACTTGCCTAGTATTCTACAGTCTACGTACATATGTATGTTTGAGATGGAGCTTATATGCAACTCATTTGACATACATTAGGGCACTTTTGCAGCATGCAGCCATGCACCTCGCCAATTCTGGGTTTCGGCCGCATCCGCCAGGATGTTTGTGCCATTCCATTAGTGCAAAGGACGGGTCAAGGAGTCAAGGACTCAAGGCAACTGATGATGTGTCAACCCTTTTCGGTCCTCCTGCTTTTATACTCCACAGAGAACCATTGAACTGGGACGCTCGTCAATTGCTTAACAAAGTACATACTCAATGTGGCTTGTCTTTTGAGGATATTTTTAACTATTTTTTGCCTTTCAGGTGCTCATCTGCACTTCTATTGATGCCCAATGATGTAGCTGAAACTTTTATCCCAGGTACGGTCCGGGATCGACTGCAGAGTATGATGATTCCCAATCTGATTGGATCTCAGAGAGACCGCGCTACTGCCGTGTGCCAACTGGCGAGTATTCACCACACATCTCGGAAGGGATTGGTCATGGATAACAAGCTGCAGCACTGTTATGAGACCAATGAACAGAGGAATAATCAACCATTTCCTTATACTGACTGATACATTTGCCAGAGTGTCTTGAAACTAAGGCCCAATTCGCCTCGTCCATCTGGCGCAACCCAAGAGGAAGAGTCCTCAGGAGACGCGCGAAAGGATCCAACAGCGACTGCATGCATGCACAACATTCAAATCCCACTCGTCAGCTGGCTGGGTCCACTGGGGGCCAAGCACTAGGTAAACTTTCAGTGTCTCGCCGGCCCCCATATGCCGGCCGTACCTAACGGAGGCCCTTGTTTAGTGGCCTTGGTAACGCCTTACTGGTGGCGTGGCATTACGGCATGGCCTTTGCGGTCTTGGCTGGTTTTCAAGCTGCATGAGGGAGTATGGTAGGGCCAAGACTACCGGTCCATTCTGGTCAATGTGAGGTCTCATGATACGACCCCCGTCCGCCACGAGGCGAGTCTTGTTGGGGTGGGCCTGCCACTGTTTGACAATTCACTAACTCTTTGGCCTACAGTATCTATCCAGCTACACGGGATTGGTGTCAACATGATCCATCCTACCCTACTTGCGTATCTTGCTCACTGTAGTATGGATCTGGACGAGATGTCAGTTTGAAACAGCGAGGTGCAGAAGACTCGGAACATCGAGTGATTATTAGAGTGATTATTGTCTGATTATCACGACGCTGAGTAAGATTCAGGACACAGATCAAATAACTATTTATTGGATGTCTCTCTACGGAGTACAGGGAGCTAAGTAGTGAGTTGTCTTGTGCACTGTTGATCTTGATGCCCTCATGGTGATGCTATAGTAGCGGTAAGTAACTAAGCCTGTACCGTACATGTATCTGATCTTATATCCGGTAACGGTACTTTGTTGTATGTACCAGGACTCCACTCTGACCCTGTCCACGGACTCCACGCCCACGGTGACGGCGTCTTTTTACCTTTTAGCATTTGGGCTATTGTCCATGGTCAGGTCAATGCTACAGTACGTGTACTTGTACCTAGGTACTTCCTCAACACTCTCGAAAAGGTGAACTCGTACACGAATATTTGTACCGAGTCTACCGACACAATGGAGCAGCAGCAGTAGCTCACTTTTGTCACCTTAGTCACCTCAGATCAGCTCCATTTTCAACCTGAAGCCAAGGTAAGGTACCTTTGGAGTAGAGCGGGTCACTACGGAGAACTGTGGTTCTTAGCTCTCTGTCCGTCATTATTAGTTGAGCTTCCTTCCCCGAATCTACCAAATTTCTGGGTGGGGAGTGACGTTGAAGCTTCCATTTTCAGATCAGCCACGAACCAACTCGTGAACTCCAACAGAGCTTTCCGATTCCCCGGTCCCATAGGTACCTATCTTATGGCGTCTCCCTCTTTTAGTAGGTAAACATGCCCGTATCTACCTTACAGAGTAAATGCTAGGTAAGCACTAGCTTTGATAACGACCATATTATGTTCAGGTTTACCTTATTAGGTAGATACATAAGGAGCAGCTCTTCATGATTCCTGGGTAACGTTCAGATAGCAATGATATGTATGTATGTCAGCAGTCAAAGTCTAGAACTTCCTTAGGTACCAAGAGACTGTCTTGGATAGGTAGGTACTAGTTGAATGTAACTAACGGTTAGACTAGTTAAAGCGATAACTTTTCATTCCCATGCCTATGGTTCCCGGCGGGTCCCAGGTTCCCAGTCCCAGTCCCAGAGTGACATTATTAGCCCCCCCGTTTGAATTCCCACTGGCACTGCTTAGTCTAGTGCTCACCGCTGGATCTGCTGCTGTCAACGGTCCTCCGAATCTTAAACAATAGTAGAAGGTACTAGGTACTTTCGCCTAGGGTACTGTAAGTCTGTAACTCTGCAGTGTGCCAGTGCCATTTCCTCTGAAATAAAATAAAATATAACAAAAATAATAATAACGGTAATCATAGAGAAAAAAGAAAACGTCCTGTGCATTATCATTTTAAATCTGCCTCTTCCTTTTCTTTTCTTTTCTTTTCTTTTTTCCCCTGGACCCCTGCTGCTGCTCTCCGAAGTACTTAATCCTAGTTGCATGTTTGATCATCACCTTATCTTTTTTGTATCCTCTTCTGCACCTCGATTGAGTCCAGCGTGATATTGATTTCGCTTCCATATACTTGCCTCTGACCGTCCTCATCTTCTGTTGTATCCCCTTCAAACCAACAAAGACCGAGTGTATAGAGTGTATATATTCCTCTGATCACTACTCATCTTCATCTTCATTCCTCTCGTCTATACAGTTGACTCTCATCCGCCATCCTGGCTACTCTAGGGATCAGTGTGTTGAATAATACCGCCTACACCTATCCTGTCCACTTGCCTTATCAATATAAGTCGCTGTCTGGTTATCATATCCCCCATCCCACCGGCTCCCTCTCTCACTCTCCTCTCTCAGAGTCACATCGGGAGAGGGGGGGCCCTGCGCCATGCCCAAACTCTCAGCGGCAGTCTCACGAAAGTAAACCGGAGCACATGTCGCACACTCCGCCCGTTTCTGACCCCTCGAAGGACGATGTTCTCCGCACAGAGTCATGCAGCTGGTCCGAAAAGAAGCGATCTCGTGTAGACGATGATTCTCACTCGTCCGAGGAACGCGATCTCGTGCGGCCTCGGCCTCTCTCATGGCGCCCGTCTGCTCCCGTGGAGCCCCCCTTGCAAGCTGCCCAGCTTCGTTCTATTGGAGTGCACTCCATACTGAATTCCCCCGCAAAATCTGCTCCTCCTTGTCTTGTATCTTCGGGGGGAGATAGCCTGATGGCCAGACACCATTCATCCGTCCCTCCGTCTTCTTCTGCACCTTCTTTTCATGTCCGACTGCCTTCATCGCCGTCGATTCATCACGCCAAACGGCCTTCCCTATCGCCGGGATTGATGAACCGTCAGAGTATCTCGCCCGTCTCCCCTACAGCTCGGTTTGTCGGATCCGCAGGGCCGTATGCGAGGAAGTCTAGTACTGTACAGTCTCCCCTGGCTCAGGAGTCACGGCCGGGACTGTATGGGTTGACCTCTGGTTCGCCGTTGCCATTGGAAATTGCTCCAGTGAACCCGAAGCATGCATCCGAAACCATCGTTCCAGCTCCACTTTCCATTCACTCAACCCCAAACTTCCACAGTCGTCGGACGAGCGCGAATCCAACCCCTACGCCGAGCTCCCAAGAGACAAGCCCCACAACTCCTGTTTCCATCTACAGTCCGTTTGGTCGATCATCACCAGCTATTGCTGGCCTGCCCATCCCACAGTCTGCACCGTCGTTCGCCAATCAGCCGAGATATGGAACGGCAGAACCGGTCAGTCGATTGCCCTCGGTTGCAGGCGATAGGCCGGCGGGAGACGAGCAGAATGGCCCTCCTCTGCCTGGGATGATCCCCTGTATTTTGGATCTCAAGTCCGGGTCATCCAGCCAGGCAGAGAAGCGAAAGGCAAACAGCGATGCCTCGAGAAGGTTCCGCAATCGGAAGAGGAACGAGATGCAGATGGAGCAAAAGATCACGGCACAACAGGACGAGATCCGGAAGCAGCAGGAGGCACTGCTCAAACAGGCGCAGGAGATTCGAGAGCTGATGCAGCAACGCGACCATTATCGATCCGAGCGGGACTTTTACCGAGAGCATGTCACCCGACTCGTACCGCCAGGGCAGCTCCCTGCTCGGCCACCGTCACCCCAAGCGTACCGTTCGATTCCCGAGCGGGAAGCTGAGACAACGTGGTCCGGTGCAGAGACCAGAGGTGCCGTGAATGCTACAGGAGGACCAGCTGGAAATCCGCCGGCCTCCAATGCAGTTTCTGGACTATCTATCAGACAAGAAAACTGGCACAACAGTCACTC
The DNA here is from genome assembly GCA_022814375.1 of Aspergillus quadricinctus. Taxonomy (NCBI): domain Eukaryota; kingdom Fungi; phylum Ascomycota; class Eurotiomycetes; order Eurotiales; family Aspergillaceae; genus Aspergillus; species Aspergillus quadricinctus. Next base: position 5,380 of record JAKLNT010000108.1, on the reverse strand, counting down.
ATACCCTGTGACTTCGGAGCCTCATATCATGTCTCATGAACAACAGGCGAAGCCACTGCCCCAGCTGTCTGAGAACTGGAAGCGTTAAGGCATCTAGCGGACTGAGTCTGAATCGTTGCCTATATCCGCAGAGAGCTCAAAACAAAGCCATTGCATGGCACTTCGGGCTCATGTATTATCCTTTTCATTTGTGCTATTCTTCCTTACTGTGTTGTCCATCAAGATTGCTACTGCCATATTTCTTTTAAACATAAGCATTGTGCTTGCATTCGGAGCGTTCTCTGCGAGAAAACTTGCATCCTCATACTGACCGTGCCTTAAAGGCTGAGTGCTACACCTTTATATAGATGTTCTTGGGTTCTGGGAGGGCGAATTGTGATCTAGATTGTTAAATTGCCGCAAGTGACCCTCGTCTGTACATACCTCAGAAGCCCTCCTTAAGCGGCAGGCGTTGATTGATCGTCCGTTCTACACAATATATAATATATATCACCGAGCTATCTGTATAGAAGGTTCCTCCACTGTCCACTGTCATTCAAACAATCACATGCTATACAGCAAGTCCATTAGCTCAAGCAGCCACGCTGATCCGTGACTCGACTGCATCTCCTGCATCTCTTTCCCTCATGGCGCACGCCACCAAACGAGTCACCTAATGGCTCGATGATCACCGCATCTAATTTCTCTAAAACGACTACTCCGATATTAGTCGCAGAATCGTCATCTGCAGGCCTGCAGGGTTCATGTGTGCAATATCGCTAGCAAGGGTAATTAGCTTCGAGAAAGCAATTCTGCATGGATGATGCTGTAGAGCACATTAATGATGTTCTGGAAGTTGATCCGCTACACACGTTGCGGTGGGAGTGTGTTCGATTGGTGTACTGGAATCAAACATATTCTCAGTAGATTGCGGGCACTTGCACTATGGCTGGTAGGAGGCTAGGAGCTATGTCAAGCTTCACATACTTCGTATTCATTCATAGTTCGGTTGTTGTTCCTGATCTATTGCTGAATTGCCATCGTAAACGGTTTGCCCGGAAGGGTAGTCAGGCACATCTGTAGGTTCAAAGAGCCCAGAGAGAGATGGAAGCTCCGAAAAAGCTACTGCCCTTTGAGCATGACAGCGCCTTAACAGGGTTGAGCTAAGTATCTTTAAACTCTAGCTCATTTACCGGGGCTCCAACCGAAAACAACTAGGGGTGTGGTCCGAGTCATCAAGGTAGTATCGCAGAAGACAGCCGCAGCCGTCGGGGCGCGCTCCATCTACCATCCAGGCTTTAACCAGTAGACCCCGAGCAATCAAAAAATGGTGTGCGATTGACCGGTACAAAATCAACAAAACATGGGGACCTCAGCAAGAATAAGCCGTGTCTCCCCCGCGATTGCGATCTGCTTCCTCAACCACCAGGGGGCTTTTATCAAACAGCACCACCCTACCTGCGCGTACCCAGCATCAAACCTTTTCACTTACTGGACCTCAATTATTATGGAGAAATGTACACCTTCTTCATTGCCATTTCATCTCTAACTAGTGATGATCATGATCAGTGGGGACGGCGATGGACGTTCGTGGAATGGATAGCCCACGGCTCATCCAATTCAACGACAGCTGAACCGGTGGCAATGGGAGACACAAATCAGAATGTCAATATACATAGGTGTCATTCTGCTTGTTCAGCTCCTCCTCGTCCTTCTCTTCTTCCTTCTCTTGGCATTGTTTGGCCGCTTTCTTCTTTTATTTTTGCCATTCCACAATACTCACCGTGGTGGAAGTTGTGATGCCCAAGTGGCTAGTTCGAGTAGTAACAGACAGACATGTACGCCAATACCTTTACAGATGGTAGCATGCTTTGTTCCGTCTAGGGGCCTTGCAAACGGCTTTGTCGTGTAGAGAAAGTCACGATTATCTCGTCTATCTCGTCTATCTCGTCTAGACAAAATGAAAACTACCATCCTTCTCTTCCCCTCCTCATCCCTCGATTCGAACGGGATCGTACGTGACTAAGGTGTTGCTTGTCCACGTTTCTCTGCCTGACACCGACCGTCTCTTTACCTCACTTCCCTCTTACCCCTAATGTTTTCACATGCTTCTCACCTGAACTTCCTGCAGACCTTATTCCCGCGTCCGAATCCTCCGAACAAGGGAAACATCTGGGTTCGCAGACGGAACCTTTTTTGGTCTGGCACTAGTGACAGGCCGGAATGGGAATGATATGCGTTACTTCGATCTTGAGGCATTACGTGTATTGGCCACCAGAGGTCTCGGGTACATAAATCTGTTCCCATTTAGACCATCCACAAGGGGAAGATTGGCTGTGAACAGGCTGGGTACAATGGGGACGATGAGGATGAGGCCAGGGACACGAAGAATCGGGACATTGTCTTCCTTGACAATGTCGTCCGCAACCCAAATGGGAAGGTAGACTTTGCTATTTGGTATGAGGGAGCCAGGGACGGCATGGGCACCAACCTGGTCGCTATCGAGGCGAAGAGGCTTGGGGATGCCCGAAAGGGCATATCCCAATTCCCAATGCCTATGTTACATGATTTCCGTCATCGACTTGGTTGCCTTATCACAACGACGTATCGAAATCCTTTTCATTCACTTTGCATCACTTTACATTCATCAAAACGACAAGGGCTTATGTCTGTTCAAGACTTGTCCAGCTTGCCTGTCAAAGTATCGAATATCGTGCTTTTAACGGTGAAGATGTTGTTATTGTTAGTTATGGGTGATAGGCAATACTTGCTCCTTTACACAGGCGCTTAAGTCTCGAAGTTCACGAGTCGACTGGCCAAACCTTCATCATGCCTGATAAGCAGGCTGTTGTTACTCTGTACCCGCTCTTCCAGCCAGATGTCCTGCCGTTCCACTCCCTAACGTTCACTCCCGATACCGACTTCGTGGAGATTGGAAGAGTCCCGGGCTGCCGCTGCTGCTGCCCCCACTCCTAAGAGTCAGTATATTGATTCAACCTTCATGTGAAACATCCGAAGAGTGGCAATACTAATATAGATAGATATAGAGCGGAAGAAATGTTCAGAATGTGGTAAAAACCACAAGGACCCGTGCCACCTCTGCCGCAATGCCGGCGCCGGCATTGCGCTGGCCCACGTCCTCCACCAATGGTAGTTTTTAACAGTGGTGTTAACATCACAATCAACGCTCCCGCACCCTCTGCGTTCTTGGCGGCGCGCCGCCCGCCAAGAAAGAAAGAAGAAGAACACGGCCAATAAGGCCAAGAAGAAAGCAGAGAAAAGCTAAGGAGGACGAGGAGAAGGAGGAGGGCGACAAGCCCGACTCAGATTGAGTTTAGTATAGAGCGGCCAGGATGTTCTGGGTTTGGGAAATCCAACTCTGGAGGATGCTCGCCCCTCTATCCATTACTATTTATGGCCCACTCTACAGGACGTCCGTCAATAGCACAGCAAATCCCACAGATCACATAATCACCTCCACGTCAACGAGTACACACTAGCGAGCAGATGGTATTCTGAATGTTTCTACTTCCTCTCGATGCATTCGGGTAAGCACACTCACAACTCACAAGAACAGATAGCCAGTGGTGTCCTCGTTGTTGCACAGCTCGGTGTTTCCTAGCTGATCGCAAAGAAATTCCTAACCAGGAAGTCAATCGTTTCTGGCAACTCAGCCTGTGAGACGCTTGTATTGTTGATTATACAATTTGTTGGATGTCAGCCTGCTGGTGAGGTTATGTGTCTACGTAGATGCTAAATGTCTTACAGTGACTTGCTCTCAATACTAAGTCTTAATCAAAAGATAAGTGCCCTGAATGGACTTGCCTCGCTAAGTAGGTAAAAGAAGTTGAAAAATACTGTCATACTAAATAGCACAGAGTGCAGGCGCCTGATGTGCTTGATGATGTGGACAAGGTCTTGATGCAGCTCCAGAGTCCAGACGATGGCTCTTCCAATCTTCCTGGAGCTGTCCTCATCATGCCGAGGTAATATCGCCTACCTATGAGCTGTTTCCTCCCGAATGCGGGTTACCACCTTCCAATTCGTAGAGTAGAGCGATTGTAGCAAGTGTGGTGGCTGTCCTTTCCTTGCATTCGTGTCGCAAGTCATAAAAGAGTGGTAGAGCCCGCTGCCCACGTCCTTTTCCTTTTCCACTTCAGAAATCTCAAGGTCTCTTGAGTCACTTGTCACACCACCACAATGTGAGTATATGCGTTGAGCTGGCCCCAATAATGAATCTTTGGATTGACATCAGCATAGGGCTCCTCCATCCTCCACGCCATCTCGGCAGTTGCCGTCCTCCCGCCTGCCCTCTGGGCCCCAATGTGGGCGCCAGCATCTCGCTGGCAAATGCCGCCCTCCTGCCTGGCCCCGCCCGCCAACAAAAGAAGTCAGTATATTGATTCAACCTTCATGAGAAGCATCTGAAGAGGGGAAATACTGATGCTCAGATATAGAGCGGCAAAAATGTGGCAAGTGTGCGAAATCCCATACAGGGCCATGCTGGCCCCGGCCCCAAATCTGGCCGCCCGGCGGCGTCCACAACCAGACCGGAAAGGAAATCGAAGTTCTGATGAACGCCTATCCCATCACCAAGTTCCCTACCCGCAATGTCTACCAGTACGACGTAAGTATTTCCTGCTTCTCAATCGAATGAACAAGACAATCATTGGAGCCGCAGCTTGCTAACAAAGGCAAAGGTGCAAATCGGAAATGGTGTTGAGAAGAATGCTGTCATCAAGAAGGTCTGGAATTGCAACGCTCGCAAGGCCGCCCTCAAGCAGATCGTCTTTGATGGTCAGAAGCTTGCCTGGTATGTGTCAACGCGCCAATACGTGCTTCGAGCAACAACTAATTAGCCATCCACAGGTCCATGAATAACTACCCCAACGGTTTGAACGTGGTTGTCGACCTCTTCTCCTGCATAGAGGCCATCTGTTGAAGCAGGAGGCTGTATAGAAGCATCTCGACAATACCGAACAGGGCCGCCCTGCTGGTAGAACCAGCAACACTTTCCGCCTGACTGTTCGCCCTACGAAGACTGTCAACCTGGCTGTTCTGAACACCTGGCTTACTGGACGCACCTTAATGTCGGCGCTGGCACCCCACTGGCAAATAATGAGGCACTGCCACCCTCCAATGTACCATACACAACTACAAGTACTACTTTAGCTATCACAATCATACATACTGTTTTCATCTACGTTTTTCCTTCCTTCGTAGTACGACATACTACAGTTGGTACTTCGGCGGCGCCGCCGCGAGACAAACTGCCACTCAACCTTACGCTACCGTAGGCTTTCGGAAGCCACCTATCGAATCTAATTGCGGAGCGAAGCGAAGCATGTCTTATTGCCTACCCTTCCAGCTTTTTTTCTTGGCGCTCAACCTGATTGGTCTA
>JAKLNT010000107.1:0-65557 GCA_022814375.1 Aspergillus quadricinctus | reverse complement strand
ATCCTTAAAGCTATTAGATTATATATCTACTAACTAGATATACTACTAGATATATATAATATATTCTATATTAGCCTACTACACCCTACTTCTAATAATTTATTCCTAAACTAATTAAATAATAATTATTAGCTATTATTAGTATTAGTTAATAGCAAAGCTAAGTATATTATTAAAGAGATTATAAATAAGTATAAGAAATATATTAGATAAGGCTGCTGCATAGAGTACTTAATTAAATAGATAGGCTATAAATATCCTATATAGAAGCTAGCTACTAATCTCACTAATATAGTAGCACTAAAAGTATAAAAGAATAGACTTACTATTTTTAGTTCTAGCTAGGCTAATTAGAGAGTAGTAATTTCAGCACTAGCTAAGCCTACTAGAGGGTAATAATTTCAGCACTGACTAGGGACACCTAATTTAGAAAGGGGAGGAGGTAGTGTAGTGGGCAGGGCCTGCTAAGTACTTAAGCTTACTAAGTACTTATAATCTTTCTTTAGCCCTAGCTGAAATTATAAAGCCCCAGCTAGGGTAGTAGTAATTATATAATCTTAATTACTATTTATATACTCCTTATTATATTTAACTGCTATAATCTAGTTAGATTCCTTAGTAATTTCTTACTGTCCAAATCTAGGTTATAGATTTCAAGGCTTCTAGCCCGTGATATAAATAGGCTGATTAGCTCCCTCTCCAGCCTATTTAAGGGAAAAATCAATGATGGAAACATATAGAGAAAGTCTTAAATTAAGAGAAAGATACAAAGTATATATAGTAACACTAAGGCTCTTTACCTATATACTAATACCACCTACATAGGCTAATATAATATAATTATACTATATAAAAACTATAGTACAAGGAGTCTTACTACATAGTAGAAGAGATATAATATCTAGTACTCCCACTACTAAATTACTATAGAGTAATTATTTAGTTTGACCTAGAGTATATGGCATAAGATAATATTAAAATTACCTTAAAGAATTAGTTAGTGAGCTATTAGTACAGAGTATAAAATAGCTATACTTTTAATAAATATTCAGATATACCTATAACAGAGGAACTAGATATTATTTAAATTTAATATTACACCTCTATCTCTTAATAAATATTTAACTATTATATAGCTTCAATTAAGGCCCATCTTCTATATACTAGAAAAGCCTCTCTAGCTTATCATCTAGCTGATTAAAATATATATCTATCTCCCTCTCTAGCCTACTAACTCACTCCCTTAGATCATCATTGCCATCTAATTCTATAAGCTATTTAGTAAGTAATATAAGCCTTTTAATAATCTGCTCTTAAGGCTGGTGTTAAGCTTATTAATACAGCTATTTAATTAAGGAAGGGACTAGACTAGACTCTATTTCTTCTTATATAAAGAAATCAGTATAAGATATAAAAGTAAAGAAGATTAGAAGCTTACTAGACAGATCTTTAGAGTTATTTCTAGAAATACTCTACTTCTCTCCCTATTAGAAGGTAAGATTTATTTAATAAGCCTAAGTAATAGCTATATACTCTATACTAGCTTAAGCTTACTAATACCTCTCTTTCTCCTTCTTTTCCAGCTTATTAATATAAGTAATCTATTTATCTAAAGCTTCCTTTAGGGTATAATCTTGCTCTGCTATTTCACTAATATCTAATAGCTTTATCTCTTACCACTATTTAATAAGCTTCTTAATATAATTTATAGCTATTTAGAAGCTATAACTCTCTATTCCTAGCTCCCATTAAAAGCTCTAAGCTATAAGGATATAGAATGCTATATTCCCTATATAATAGATTACAATATAGCTATCTTTATGATTAATATATATCTATATAAGAATTACTTCTTCCTCCCTCAAAACTGCCCTTATACATAGTTTCTTCTCATTTCTCTTATACTTCTTAGAGGCTAATTATAGTCTAGAATCAGATAAAATTAGCTGTAATTCTAGTAATTCTTTAATAGAAGATAGCAGCTCAGAAGTTCTTAGACTAATAGAGGCCTCTAGTATAAGAGATATTAGCTCTAAAAGTAGCTGAGTATATAGCCCTAGCATAGAAGACCACCCTTCTATAGATATGCCCTCAGGCAAATCTATTATAGTAGTATTCAGCTAGCTACTATCTAGATTATAATAGATTTCCTAGTAAAAATATAATAGTATGTAGTAAATTAGTATCTTAAAGGGTTTATAAAATAGTACCTAGCCTAGCAGCTAGTCTGGCTAGGCTTACTAAGTAAACACTATATTTACTTTATAAGAGTTATAAAGATATTATAACTCTTATAAAGTTCACTTATATCAGCTTCTTACTACTTACCTAAAGGGTGGGGTGCTAAGCCTAAATGATATGGATTATAATAATTATAATTGCTGCTGAAGGTCTCTAGTGGTATGGCACCCTGTTGTTTGTCGCGTCAGAGGGGACACAGCTCAGCTGGTGTCAGAAAAGGGTTGGTAGGTCCAGCCAAATTTTGCTGCTACTTTAATACTAGGCTAATCTTAGCTAGTTTAGGTTCTGTTCTATTATAAATTACTATAATATTAACTTCTACTCTTAATAAACTTTATATATATATAGCATAAGCTTAATATATAACTAATAAAAATTAATATTCTCTAATTACTAATCTAGAGTTAAACCTTAACTTTATATAATATTAATTTAAATAAGAATATTAATAAATTTAAACTTAATATATACTTAATATTAGGAGATAATTACTAAATTTTAATTTATTTTAATATTAATAAATATATATAAATATATAAACATTAATTTCTTTATTTAATATTTTATTTTAATATAGTTTTATTAAGTAGTATATATATTATAGTAATAAAGAAGTAAAAATATATAGTTATAAACTATTTATTAAGTACTCCTTTAATTTCTCTTCTATAAATATTCTTTATTAAGTAAGTGCCCCCTTTATATATATCTTATATATATAGAATATATATCTTTCTTATTATTTTTTTATTATTAAATTATACTATATATATACTAAGCCTATATAGAATATAAATAACTTTTATAAAGAAAATTTTATTAATCTATAGATCTTATAAGCTAGGAATCTATTAAATTTTAGTTACTATTATAATAGGACTATAGATAATATAAGCTAAGTATATACTAACTATATATAGGACTAATCTCTAATCTAAATAAAGAATAATATCCTACTAATAGTAAGTCTGCTTATAACTAATACTTAGTATATACTAACTTTAATCTAGTTAAATATCTATCTAAGATCATAGCTGCTATAAATAACTATATAATATTCTATTTTTTTTATTATATATATATTAAATATATATAGAGACTCTAAATATAGGAAGTAATACTTCTACTATTAATAGTCTTATATAAGTTTTAGCTTACTCTATATATATACTTAACTAATACTAATTAAATATTTAGTTATAATATTATTATAAATAATAATTAGATATATAGTTAGACCTTCTCTAACTAGTCTATAGTAAGGACTTAGTATTAGCTCTATATATATTAAATTTATATTAATATTATTTAAAAGCTCTACTACCACTATTACTAATAGCACCTTAATATAGATTTATTTTATTTTTAACTTATAGTATATATATGCTAAGTATATCTTAGTGAAAAACTATAGTAGAATTAATATAACTTAATCTAAATATATTACTAGCTAAAAGTAAGTATATATTTAGTATCTATTATATATATACTAATCTAATATAGTACTCTAAAGTATTTTATTTTAATCTAAGATTAGTATAATATATACTATTTAAATAAACTAAGATATAGTCTATTATATATATATATTAAGATTATATTTATAATATATAGCCTTATAAATAATAGTAGTCTGGTTTAGGAATATACTAAAATACTAAAAAGACTAATATAAATATATACTTTATATAAGTTAAGTATATACTAATAATATATAGTGAATATAATAAAAAGTTTATAAACTAGTATAGTATAAAATTTTATTATTATATATATTTACTCTATATATATACTAAATCTATACTAATATATAGTTAAGGATATATCTTTAAATACTTCTAGTTCTACTTTAAAGTATAGAGTAAGTTATATTTTATTCTAATATATATTATATATATACTAAATTTATATTTAATATAGCTATAGTAAGACCCTCTCTAATAATAAAAAGCTAAGTACTTCTACTTCTACTTTCTATAAGTATAAATTAAGATTACTTTTATTATAAACTATATATATATTAAATATCTATAAATCCTATCCTTAGAGCAAACCTACTGTGCTATTCTAATTATTATAGTAATATTAATACTAGTAATATTAGTACTAGTGGTACCTCTAGTATAGCTATAGCTTAAGCTTAGTATATATTAAGTATTTTATAGACCTTACTTTTATAGAGTTTAAGATATTTTTAGTATAGTTTTAGCAGAAGCTAAGTATATACTTAGAATAAATAATAAATTAATTTATAAATAATCTTATTTATATTTATAATTAACTCTATAGTTCCTTAATCTACTAAAGAAGTTTTTATTACTAAGACTCTTAAAACTTTTTCTCTTTCTTTCTTTTTACCTATTCCTAGAGTTCCTTAAGCTAGTATTTAAATATAGATAGATCTTAGGAATTATCTATATTTTATATACTCTACTACTATTATTATTTCTATATTAATATAAAAATTATTAAGACTATTTTCTACCTTAGTATAGGCACTGCTAAGACTATCTTTTACTATAATATAAAAGTTACTAAGCCTATCCTCTATATTAATATAGATACTATTAAGGGAGTTAAGGATCTAGTTTTATTAAAAATTAAGATTATATTATCTCTATACTCTATTAATATTATACTTAAAATAGAATCTACTCTCTATATATACTCAGTTTATGCTAAAGGATAACTAAAAATAGTATTTATTTAAGATAGACTAAGATTATTATTACTCTTAATATCTTCTAGATTTAAAGGTAGTAATATTAATAAAAGTATATTATATAGATTCTTTAAATTTAATAATAGTTTTAGATTCTTCTTTTTATAATATATAGCTTATTTTTTAAGTTTCTAATCTATATAAATTAAGTATATATTATTTCTAGATAAGAGCTTAACTATATCTTCTCTCTTTATCTTTACTACTAGTTTTATAGTATTATTCTTATTTTATTAGATAGTATTTAACTCTTTCTAAATAGATTTATTCTTTTTATATTCCTTATTTATTTTTTACTAGAGTCTAATATTATATTAATATAGATTTAGTATATATATAAGATATAGTAAAAGTATACTAGTAAACTATAGTAAATAAAGATAGCTGATATCTAATGAAATTATTATCTATAAAGTAACTAGCTTTACTAATACCTATATATAATCTAGTAAGATTCTATTATTTCTTTTAGATCTTTAACTAACCTAGATATAAATCTGCTAGTATCTAGAGTTTAAGCTTATACTTTAACTAATTCTTAAGCCTAGGCTTAGGATATATAGAAGTAATATTATTAATTTCTTTAATTACTTTATCCCTTAATTTTATATTCTATATATAATAAAGTAAGAATCTAGTTAGATATAGTCTAAATTTCTTTTAGAAATTCTGCAATACATACACTTTGTAAAATATAAGTATATAAAATAGATATTTACTCTATTCTCTATTAGGATTAAGAGTATAAAGATAGTTATCTAAACCTATAATATATCTATATTTAGTATATATAGAGAATAAGTTAGATATTAATCTTATTAGGTGCCTGCTTCTTATATATATTAACTATAATTATATAGATACTACTCTTAGTATTATATATATAAGGTTACTAGACTAACTCTTAAGTAATATTACTTAATATTTAGAAGATCTTTAAAAATATTATAGTATAGCCTTTATATATATTAAGATTTATAAATATATATATATAGATATTAATCCCTATATAATTAATATAGATTTTATTTATAGTTAGTATATATAGAATTCATACTTTATTTCTAGATTTTATCTAGAGATACTAAATATATTAGTATCCCCTTGAACCATCTTATATATAAGATCTATTTTAATATTCTATATATATATAAATTCTCTTACTTAAGCCTTAGTATAATATAAGATAAAGAACTTCTACTAGTCTGTATTAAAGAAGTATACTTTATAAATCTATTAATTATATACTCTCTGTCATGGGCTAGAAGCCAGAAAATCTATGACCTAGATTTGGACAGTAAGAAATCACTAAGGAATCTAACTAGATTGCAGTGGGTAAATATTATAAGGAATATATAAATAATAGCTAAGATTATATAATAGAGATAATTAGAATATTAAGTATAATATTACTGCCTAAGGTAGGTGGTAGCTAGCTTTATAATTTCAGCTAAGGCTGAAGGAAGATTATAAGTACTTAGTAAGCTTAAATATTTAGTAGGTCCTATTTACTACACTACCCCCCCCCTTTCTAAATTAGATGTCTCTAACTAGTGCTAAAATTATCACCCCTTAGTAGGCTTAGCTAGCACTAAAATTACTACTCCCTAGCTAGCCTAGCTGGGGCTAAAAATAGTAAGTCTATTCTTCTATATCTATAATACTACTATATTAGTAAGATTAGTAGCTAGCTTTTATATAAGATATTTATAGTCTATTTATTTAACTAAGTACTCTATGTGGTGGCCTTATCTAATATATTTCTTATACTTATCTATAATCTTTTTAATAATATACTTTGTAGCGGGCAGGGCCCGCTGAGTGCTTGAGCTTACTAAGCACTTGCGATCTGCCTTAGGCAATAATGTTCTCCTATTTAGGAGGGACACCAGCAATCACATGACCTCTGTTGCACTTAATGTTCTAATTACTTATGTTATGTAATCTCAGCTACTATTTACACACTCCTTATAATATTTGCCTGCTGTAATCTAGTTAGGTTCCTTAGTGATTTCTTACTATCTAAATCTAGGTTATAGATTTTAAGGCTTCTAGCCTGTGATATTAGAAATTGCTTGCCAAAATGAACAAACGAACCTAATGAGAAGAAGTAAACAAATGAATGAACCTAATGAGAAGTAAATGAATGAACAAACCTAATGAACCAATGAGCAGCATGCTGAGCTAGATAGCTAAATAGAACCAGTAAAAGATGACTGTACCCACAGAACCAGATGAATAGAACTGAATGAGATGACTAATTAGCTGAGATAGCTGAATTAGATGATATAGATAGTATAGATAGCATAAATTATAATGATGTGCTATTGGAGATGTCAATATCCTCTAAAAGATCTAGTAAAGAACAACTACTATAATAAAATGAAGTATAAATGAACCCTATAGCCCAGATAGCTTAGCAGCTATAAGAGATACTTAATTAAATAACCCTACTTAAGGCCTGATAAGTAGCTATTACCTCTTAGGCTACTACTACTCCTATAGCTTCTATATAAGCAGCACCAGCCCCTTAAGCAGCCCCCATTTCTATGGAAGACTTAGTGAGATAACCTAAACTAATCTTACTAGACCCCAAGTGATATAACAGCATTAATAAGGTTATGTATAATATCTTCTATACTAATCTAATTATAAAGCTTAAGATAGACCTCCTATTATTTAATAGCTACTATAACTATATATAGTATGCATTTACTAGGCTTAAAGATTAAGTAGCCACTATAATAAGCCCTTAGATAGATTAGTATGCTAAGAACTGCTCTATGATAGCTAAGGACTTAGATTATATAATTAATTAGCTTAATATCATATTTTAAGATAGGAACTATGTAGAGAAGGCTATAGAGGAACTTCACTGCCTATAATAGGGTAATTACCCCTTTAGTAATATACTTATAGACTTTAATCAGCTACTAATAAAAGTAGGAGGCTATAGCTAGATAGATGATATAAAGTAGACCTTTATTAATAGAACCTTAAGCACTGAGATGAAGATGTAATTAGTTAATATAGTTAAGAAATTAAGCTTTAAGAAGTACTGCTAGTAGTTATAGATAATTATAGACTAAGTTAAAACTCTCTATATACAGGGGGCAGCCTAAGCTAAATAGTAAGAAAGGAATGTAATCTCTGTAAGCTATAGCTGTATTAGCTATATACTATCTCTAGTACCTCTAGTAGTATTAGCCCCTAATATAATTAACTCTATAGATTAGGAACTAACTGCTGTGACTCTAGCTCATCAGCATTACTATATAAAGTGGGTTAATAAAATAAAGATAATCTACTACTATACTAAGGGAAGATGCCTATGCTGTAGAGCTACAGACTATATAATTAAGGAATACTAGTATCTTAGTGCTATTTCTCTATAAGATAGAGAAATAAGACAGCCCTATGCCTCCTATACTATTAGACTGATGCTTAAAGATAATAAAGTAGATAAGCAGGCCCTGGAGTCTACTAATAAAGTAAATAAGTTAGAAAATTAGTTACTCCTGCAAAGAGACTCTTACAGAGGCTAGTTAAATAGTTAATATAACTAGAAAGCTGGTGTCAACCATGTCCTAAGAAAGATATACTTACTAATTATAGAAAGTTTTGCTGGGCTATTGGATTCAATGCCCTAGAATTTATTATATCTAAAATTATTAATAAAGAATGTAATTATAGAATTCTCCCTAATACTAGATGTACATCTTATATGGTCATGGCTGAATACTTTATCTAAAAGCTATAACTGGAGCAGATTAAGATTAAGCTAATAACCTTAGAGAACTATACTAGTGCAATGGGTAGTATCATCTTAGTAATTACATACTTCTTACTAGATGTTGGAGGGAACTATTAATGCATGGTTTATATATATCTAGTGCCTAAGCTAGATGATGGGACTAACCTAATCTTAGGGACTCTATGAATAGTGTATTAGAAGATAACTATAGAAGTAGAGGGGCCCTGACTAAGATTTACTAATAGATTAACTATTAAAAGTATTAAGAATAAACTGAAGCTAGTAGTAAAGTAGATCAGTGCCTAAGGGTTTATAGTTTATAATTAGCAGTAGAAGAAAGATAAGATAATATAGATCTTTACTGCTAGTATTAAGGATATTAAGAAGGCCTTATAAATAAAGAAGTATTCTAATCCTACTATAAAGCTGCTGGTGCATTACTATAAGTTTCTAGAAGTATTTAACTAAAAGAAGGCTGATGAACTACCGCCGCACTACCTAGGTATAGATTATTATATTAAACTAGTTAAGGATAAAAAGGGAAGGGTAATGGAACTACCTTGGGGACCATTATATAGTATATTGCAAGGGGAGCTTCTAGTATTATAGAAGATATTAATAGAACTATTAGAGAAGGGCTTTATTTATATTAATAGCTTAGCCGCTGCAGTGCTAGTACTATTCATCTATAAGCTAGATAGTGGGTTATAATTCTATATTAATTACTATACTCTGAATGCAATTATAAAGAAAGATTACTATCTACTCCCTCTAATTAATAAGACCTTAGAGTGCATCTTAAAGATAAAGTAGTTTATTAAGTTAGATGTAATTACTGCCTTTTATAAGATCTAGATTACCCTTAGAGATAAATAATTAATAGCCTTCTGCACATAGTTTAGCCTATTTAAATAGCTGGTTATACCCTTTAGGCTGGTAAACATACTAAGCACCTTCTAATAGTATATTAATTAGATACTCTAGGACTTCTTAGACAAATTCGCCTCTATATATATTAATAATATACTAATCTTTACTAATAGATTACTAGCGAAGCACTAATAATATATTTATTAAGTATTAGAGCACCTGAAGAACGCAGGCTTATAGTTAGATATTAATAAGTATAAGTTTAAAGTTAAGAGTATAAAGTATCTTAGATTTATAATAGAAGCTAGTAAAGGCGTGTAGATGGACCCTGATAAGGTAAAAACTATATTAGAATGGCAAGCTCCTACCTCTACTTATAGTATATAGTTATTCCTAGGCTTTGTGAACTTTTACTAATAATTTATATAAAACTTCTTAGATATAGTATAGCTACTGACAGCATTAATATATAAAGGAGCCCCCTTTATATAGAGAAAGGAACAAGCCACAGCCTTTAAATTATTAAAAAAGATATTTACTATAGCCTTGATTCTTATGCAATTTAACCCTAACAGGAAGATAGTAGTTAAGATGAATGCTTTAAACTAGGTGATGGGAGCCACTATGTCATAATATAATAATAATAATATATTAAGACCAGTTGCTTATATCTTAAGGAAGAATACACTAATAGAATATAATTATAAGATTTATAATAAGGAACTACTGGCTATTATTAATACCCTTAAGAAATAGGAATTAGAGCTAATTAGCCTACTATAATTTAAACTTATTATAGACTACTGTAATCTTAAATACTTCAAGACAGTCTATAGACTTAATAAATAGTAAATATATTGGTTGTATATACTAAGCAGGTTTAATTATAAGATGCACTACTGGCCTAGAAAACTAGGTGCATGCCCTAATGCCCTATCACACAGGGAATAAGATATACTAAAAGATATAGAAGATAACTAGTTTAAGGCCTATAATTACTGCCTAGTACCCTTGAAGATTATTACTAGCTATATATATATGCAAGTGTCCTACACTTATAAGTTAGTATCTAAGATAGGTAAGGGCCTGCTAAATGAATGTAGTAATTAATATCATAATTAACCTAGCTATATAATTTTATATATAATATCTACAGCAATAACACCCTTGCTATTAGAAGATTAGTAGAGAATGGCTAAGTATAATGATGTTGCCTTAGAAGAAATATAGTAAGTACTTAGAGAGAGAGCTACTAAGTTCTCTACTAAGTTATATATACAAGTATTAATTACTGAATGCTTACTATTGCTAGATAGCTACCTATTATACTAAGGACATAAATAGGTCCCTAATTCTAAACTATTATAAATAAGAATCTTATAGGAAACCCATAACTCTATATTAACCAGTCACCCTGGGAAGAATACACTATATATAATAATTGCCTGAAACTTCTACTAGCTAGAGCTATCTATAGATATCTAATAATTCATATAGAACTGTAATAAGTGCAGTGCTAACTATATATAATATAAATATTACTAGAGACTCTTAAAACCATTACTAATCCCAGACTATAAATGGCGTGAGATTACTATTAATTTTATTATAAAACTTCCTATCTCTAATGGCTGTAAAGATATAATAGTCATTAGTAATAGGCTTAGAAAAGGGGTAATCTTAGTACTATATAAATAAATAGACTCTGAGACAGTAACATAACTTATAATAGATTAGTTTATTAGATACTATAGCATTCCTAGTATGATTATATTAGACTATAACCCGCAGTTTATTAGCAAATTCTAGAAATACTTTTATAAGTGGCTATATATCTAGTAATAGTTATTAACTGCTTTCTATCCACAGACTAATAGGTAGATTAAATATATAAATACTATATTAGAAGCCTATCTACAGAACTTCTGTAATTATATATAGACTAATTAGAAGTCACTACTACTAATAATATAGCTTATAATTAATAGCTGAGATGCTATAAGTACTAGAGTTAGCCTATTCTTCCTAGACTATAGATATAATATTAAACTGCTTAAGCTCAAAGTATTAGATTAAGAGGCTACTACTACTACTATAGCCTACTTAGCAAAGGATAAAGTTAATATAATTATTATAAAGATAAAGGAGGCTACTAAAATAGCCTAGTCCAAGCTTACTATAGCTTAGTAATGGCAGGAGGAGTATTTAAACTAAATCTACTTAGTAAGCCTGTAATACACTATTAATTTAAAGGTATAGCTTAACTTACAGAATATCTAGATAGATTATCTAAGCTAAAAGCTTGATGTGCAGCATATAAAGTTTATAATCCTTAAAGCTATTAGATTGTACACCTACTAACTAGATATACTACTAGGTGTGTATAATATATTCTATATTAGCCTACTACACCCTACTTCTAATAATCTATTCCTAAGCCAGTCAAATAATAATTACCAGCTGCCACTAGTATTAGTTAATGGCGAGGCTGAGTATATTATTAAAGAGATTATAAATGAGTATAAGAAATATATTAGATGAGGCCGCTGCACAGAGTACTTGGTTAAATAGGTAGGCTATGAATAGCTAATATGAGAACTAGTTATCAATCTCACTGATACTACAGTGCTTAATAAGTGGGAGGGATGCTGGCATTGAGATGAGGGGGGGGGTAGTGTAGTAGGTAGGGCCTACTAAGTACTTAAGCTTACTAAGTACTTGTGATCTGCCTTAGGCAATAATGTTCTTCTGTCTAGGAGGGATATCAGTAATTATATGACCTCTGTTATACTTAATATTCTAATTACTTATATTATGTAATCTTAGCTATCATTTACACACTCCTTATAATATTTGCCTGCTGTGATCTAGTTAGGTTCCTTAGCAATTTCTTACCGTCCAAATCTAGGTTATAGATTTCAAGGCTTCTAGCCCGTGACATACTTAGCTTTGCTATTAACTAATACTAGTAGTAGCTAGTAATTATTATTTAACTAGCTTAAGAATAAATTATTAGAAGCAGGGTGCAGCAGGCTAATATAAAATATATTATATATATCTAGTAGTATATCTAGTTAGTAGGTATATAATCTAATAGCTTTAAGGATTATAAACTTTATATACTATATATTAAGCTTTTAGCTTAGATAATTTATTTAGATATTCTATAAATTAAGCTATATCTTTAAATTAATAGTATATTATAGGCTTACTAAATAAATTTAATTTAAATACTCCTCCTATTATTACTAAGCTATAATAAGCTTAGACTAGGCTATTTTAATAGTCTTCTTTATCTTTATAATAATTATATTAGCTTTATCCTTTACTAAGTAGGCTATAGTAGTAGTGATAGCCTCTTAATCTAATACTTTAGGCTTAAGTAGTTTAATATTATACTTATAGTCTAGAAAGAATAGGCTAACTCTAATACTTATAGTATCTTAGCTATTAATTATAAGCTATACTATTAGTAGTAGTAACTTCTAATTAATCTATATATAATTATAGAAATTCTATAGATAGGCTTCTAATATAGTATTTATATATTTAATCTATCTATCAGTCTATAGATAGAAAGTAGTTAATAACTATTACTAGATATATAGCTACTTATAAAAATACTCCTAGAACTTACTAATAAACTATAGACTATAATCTAATATAATTATACTAGGAATGCTATAATATCTAATAAACTAATTTATTATAAGCTATACTACTGTCTTAGAGTCTATTTATTTATATAATACTAAGATTATCTCTTTTCTAAGCCTATTATTAATAACCATTATGTCCTTATAGCTATTAGAGATAAAAAGTTTTATAATAAAATTAATAGTAATCTTATATTATTTATAGTCTAGGATTAGTAATAGTTTTAAGAGTCCCTAATAATATTTATACTATATATAGTTAGTGCTGTACTTATTATAGTTCTATATAAATTATTAGATATCTATAGACAGCTCTGACTAGTAGAAGTTTTAGATAATTATTATATATAATATATTCTTCCTAAGATGACTAGTTAATATAGAGTTATAGGTTTCCTATAAGATTCTTATTTATAATAATTTAGAATTAGTGACCCATTTATATCCTTAGTATAATAGATGGCTATCTAGTAATAGTAAGCATTCAGCAATCAATACCTGTATATATAATTTAGTAGGGAACTTAGTAGCTCCCTCTCTAAGTGCTTGCTGCTGTTAAGGCTGTAGTACTGATATATGGAGGGCAAAGCCCTACAAATCACATGATCCACTGTTGTATGAGGGAAACATCACAGCACTTTAAAGAGTAGGTCAAGCTAGGCCATAGGTAGAAACTATATATAAGCCTTTATCTAGCTTAGATAGAGCTATAAGTAAGGAAGGGATAGTCTTAATATATTTAATAATATTTAAATTAAATTAGAGATAGTAAGCTATAGCTAAAGATATAATTATTAAAGGAGAAGTTCTTTTTTAGTATAGAGATAGTATTATAGTTATCTCTAACTATCTACTTTTTAGATTATACTTCTGGAATAGGTAATAAGTAAAAGAAAATATTATCTATAGATACCTCTCTATATTACCTCCCCCCCTAGAACCTTAATATCTTTATTAGGGCCTACCTTCTAAACTAAATACTTCTTCTAGAATCTAATCCACTATATTAAGTCTGCTAGCATCTATAGTACTATCTATATTAGCTAGGGTTAGAAGTACTATATTAATTTCATTAATATTAACTAAGTCTATATCCCTAACCCCATTACTATCTATATTATCTAGTTCCTTATCTTCTATCTTATTATCTTTACTATTATTTACTTCTATAGTATTAGTATATTTATTTATATTATTATTAATATTTATAGCATCTATAGTAAGATCTAGAATTAGAATATTATTATTATCTTTATCTAAGTTAGATAAAATATCAGATCTTAGGGCTTTTAGTATAATAGTAAGTATATAAGTTAATACTTATCTAAGTCTACTGGGGGTTATTATTATAGATATATTATATTAATAGATCTTATTATTATACTTCTATTTTATTATACTATCATCAAGCTAGGCAAAAGCTAAATCTAAACTATAAATTTCTTATTCTATAGTCTTAAATTATGATATAGTATCCTATACTAAAACTACTAGATCTTCTATAGCCTTCTTCAGGAAGTCTTAAGTAATATTAATAGAGTTATAAAATAATATATTTAGCTTATAAATAACTTCAGGCTTATCCTATCTAATATAACTAATTAGCACTGCCCTAATATATATCCTAGATATAAGAATAATAGAGGGTCCCCATAGACTAGTAATCAGAAACTAGAGAGATAATCTATTAGGCTAAGTATTTAGTAATATTAATATCTTTAGATACTTCTATAACTTTGCTACTATACCTATTTATAGGACTTTAAGATCTTACTAACTATTATTTATAGCTATAAAGATAACTAGGAGATCTAATATAAGCTCTAACTTTTTAGTATAAACTTTAGAGGTTATTACTATCTTAGTAATAATCTATAGCAGATGCCATCTAGTACTTTTAAACTTATTTAAGCTTACTCCTATACTAGTAGATATTTTAATTAGGGAACTAAAATTAAGAAGAGCCTAGTATAAAACTCTATTCTCTATATCTATATCCTATTATTTTCTTATAGTTATAAAATCCTTAGTAAAATTCTAACTAACAGTCTAGCTTCTATTACTCTAGATTATTATAACTAAGTATATTATATAGATAGTATAGATAGGAACTTTATAGTAATATTATTTATTTAGATAGCTATAAACTTCTAGGTATCTTAACTCTATTTACTCTGTAATAAATCTCACTAGTATAGGATATAGTATTAGCTATTATTTACTATTATTCCTTAATATAATAGCTAGTAGATATATATAAAGATTAAGATATAAGGCCTACTATATAATAGAGTATTATATATTCTTAAGCTATCTATTATTAGACCCCCTATTAAAAGGGGCATAAAAATTATATATATATATCTTATAGAGAGTAATATTATTAAGTCTACTATCTTATATATACTAATAAGAGAATAAGCTATTTATAGAAGTAGCACTAAATTTATTAAAATTTTTAAGAAAGACTTTATCTAAGTTAGATAAAAGCTTAGTAATGCATTCTTAAGTAATTATACTAAAGTTAAAGATAATACTTTAAATAGTAGAGATTCTAAATACCTCTTTCTTTTTAATAATATCTAAATTAATAGCCTTCAAGGCCTTAGCCTCTATAAACTAAATATAGGAATTAGACTTATCTTATAAGGTAAGATATTTCTTACTAAATTTAATATATTAATAAATATAATTTTCTAAAATATTTAGTAGAAGGTCTATCTTTAGCTTTAGCCTAATATTAATAATATATAAATATTTTATATATATTTTTAGTCCCTTAGTAGCTTTTATTTTAACTAAAAATATAATAACTAGAGCTAGTATTAAGTCTTAAAAGGGAGAATAAAGTATCTATATTACTAAATAATCTAAGATATCTTAATAAATATACTTCTCTATCTTCTTCTTAGTCTTCTCTTAGATCTTTACCTCCACTTAGTCCTTTACTTTATTTATTTATTATTATAAGGTTTATTTTATTATATCTATATCTACTTTAGATAAAGCCTTCTTACTATATATTTTTTTAGATTAAATAATCTTCTATATCTTTAGTTTATTCAGTACCTCCTGTAGCTCTTTATTATTAAGAATTTAAGATATCTTCTTAATAAGTATAAATACTTTATTATACTATCTAAGAGTTACTAGTCTTATAGGTAATTAGAGCTTTAGCTTCTTATTATTATTAATAGAAACTAGAAGTCTAAGATTATCTAGTTTTCTACTAATCTTTATAAATTCTTTATCTATAAGTCTAGCTTTCTTTAATAATTTAATTTTAGTAGCCTTAATATCTTAGAGAATTATTAATATATATCCCTTTAATTCTTACTTTAGATTTAGGATCTAGGCTAGAGTATAATAGTTCACTTATTTAGTCACTATCTTAAAGCTAATTATCTTAATTATTTTTACTAGATCTCTTATATAGTGGTGGCCCTAGCTAATCTATAGGAGATAATCTATAACTTTAGCTCTCTATTTCTTATAGATCTAGGCCTAATAGCTAGCTATCCTTTTAGTAATCTCTATAAAAGTCTTAATAATAGCTTTAATTTCTCCCTATAAATACTTATCCTTCTTTTTTTATTTTTTAAATCTATCTACTGCTTTAATAGCTTTCTAAATAATATAGATCTATATATTCTAGATCTTATATTAGTATATTATTCCTTCTCTAGTTTGCTTATAAATATTATACTTTTCCTTATTTATTTTATAAAGCTATAATTTCTAATTTAGATCTTCTAGCACCTTATCTACTTCCCTTAACTAGCTCTAGATATATACCTAGCTTACTATTATAATATCCCCTAGTATAAGCTAGGCTTTAGCCCCTATTAAGATAATTATTACCTCTATCTCTGTATTAGTGCTATTTCTAGATGTTTATTTTAGATTCTTTCTAACTTTTTTTATTATTTTTATGGCTGGTGCTACCTTCTGCTTTTCTTTATCTATAGTAGATAAAACTTACTTCTTTAAGGTAATGAAATAGACTATAAAAGAGGAAATTATTAAAAGTTAAGAATTTAGTAGATATTAAAGAAATTAAGAAAGTTTTCATATATGTATACTGCTCAGTATATTACTTATAGTAAATAATAGAAAATTATATAATGGCTTTGAATAATAAAGAAATAATATAATTAGTTAGGTTGTTGCTTAGTAAGTACTAAGATTAAGAAAGTTTTTATGTGTGTGTGCTGCTTGGTGTATTACTTATAGTAAATAATAGAAAATTATATAATAGCTTTAAATAATAAAGAAATAATATAATTAGTCAGGTCATTGCTTAATAAGTACTAAGGCTAAAGCTAATATTAGAGAGAATTAAAGTATAAGTTTAGAATACCTCTCCTCCTCTAATTTATAGCTAGCACCTACATCAGCACTAGAGTAATTAAATTACTTAATAATAAGGAAGTAAGAGAAAAACAACTTAAAGTAAAAGATAAATAAAAATCTAGTAAGGTTATTTATAAAGTATTAAACCCTTAATATCCTGGCTATAGCCTTAAGGAGTTAAATCTAATAAAGAAAATAGTGAAAGTATATTACCTTACTCTAAGATATTAAATAAAGTAAGTAATAAGTAAAAGGAATTAGTTAAAGTACCCCCCTCTAAGGGCTATACTTAATATAAAACTAAATAATAAAAACTAATCTAAAGATAGTAGAGGGACAACTACTATAAATAATAAGTTATTAGATATAAGATCTTAATTAGGGATAACTAAATAATTTAAATCTCTTTTAGTAAGATTAGCTTTATAAGGCCTAAATACTAAATTTATATTATCTAAATACTTAGCTTAATTTATTAGTACCTTAGCAGTTCTCTAAAAAAATTACTTTAGATAATTACTATAAACTAATATCTAAAAGATAGTACTATTAAGTTCTTTAAGTAAATAGAAACTATTTAGAAAAGCTTAGTATATCTAGTAAGGCCCTAACTATTAAAATACTATCTTATCTATAAAGAAAGTTTTAAGCTTACTATTATAGAGGAGAATATAATTATCCTTTTTTAATAGCTCTATCTATAGCTAATTTTAATTATTAAAGGCCTCCCCCCCTACTTTCTATATTTATTAAACTCTTACTATTACTTCTATAATATCTTCATCTCTTCTTTTAATCTATCTAGCTCTTATTATAAATAGATTACTAGTATTCTAAACCTCCTTCTATAGTAATATCTTTTATATTAGAACTTCTAACTCTACTAGTAAAACTACTTCCTATCCTATAATTATTAAAAAAGATATTATCCCTATAGAGTAGCATACTGTATTCTAATCTATCTAAAGAATTATTAGAAGATAATATCTCTACTAGACTTCTATACTAGATATTAATATCTAAAATACTTTAATAATTAGTTTATATCTAATCTCAACAAAACCATTCACCTAATGATTATAGGATGATATTTAAATATAGTATATCTTATACTTTATATAGAGCATCTATACTACATCCTTTATCTCTAGGCTGTTATTTAATACTAGAACCTTAATATAGCCTTATCTTATAAAAATATCCTTAAAAATAAACTTTACTATGTTTATAGATATTAAAGTTTTTATTACTTATATTTCTACTTATCTAGAAAGTAATTCCTAAGCAACTACTAAGTAGTAGAGATTCATCTTATACTATATAATATAAATAATATCTATATACTACTTCTAAAGCAGTCTACTAGACTATATTAAAACTATTTCTTCCTTAATATAGGCTCTTATTACTTACTGATATATATTATATATTTTATATTATTTAGAGACATCTATATATAAGCTAGGCTACTAATACCTAAGTATAATCTTATTATAAGTACTCTCTCTTCTATAGTAGCTAAGCTCCTTATATATTATAAATAAAATCTTTTTCTATTTTCCTTTATTATCTACTACCCTATAAACTAGCTTAAGTTTCCCTACTTAATAAAATAGTATATAATCTTAAACTAAGAACTTAGTAGCCTTCTTCTTAAATCTTTAGAATTTAGTTATATTTATTCCCAGAGGCCTCTATAGAGTAATTAACTATTTTATAATATAGAGGAAGTCCTTAGACTACTTCTCTTCCTTAATTAAATAAGATATATTCTTCTTATAGTTAAGGTCTACTAAGGATATATAGAAGATAGCACTAAACTATATATTAAGAAACTTCTTAGTATTATTATTTTTTATCTTATAAATATCCTCTTCTATAGCTAGCTATTAGGATAGGCTATCTATTATAATATTCTTTAGCTCTAGTATATACTATACTATAAAGTTAAAAAGCTAAATCTATATAATCTAGTAAATAATTATTATACTAGGAATATTAGTTATTATATAGTTAAGCTAAGTAACTAATATTATAGTATCTACTTCTAAGATAAAGTAATAACTATATAACTAAGCTTAGAACTTCTTAAGAATTTTAAGCACTATATAATACTCCTTCTTTCTAATATTATAAGTTATCTCTACACTAACCTAGATACTACTTTTAAACTAAATTAGATATCTCTTATTTATCTTAAGTTTACACTACATTAGTATAGCATCTTAATCTTCTTTATTTATATTACTAATAAGAATAACCTTACTAACATTACTTAGTATACTATTATTAAGGAGTTTTAAATATTCTAAAGCCTTTAGAGCTAGTATAGAGATAAGAGCTAGCTTTAATTAATCTATAGCTAGCTATTCTTCCTATCTCTAGATAAATATTATATCTTTCTAAAAAAGAGTATAAATTAGTCTAGTAATAATTATAAACCCCTTTATCTAGATCTAATAATAAACTATAATACTAATAAATAACCTTACCTTATATTAGCTTTGACAGGGTAGCTAATCTATAATCTTAATAATCTTTACTTTCTCTAAATAGTATCTATTATAATTATAAATATAACTAATAATTTTAAGCACTAAGACTAAGAACTATAATTTCTTACTAGAAATAGTAAAACCTAAAAGCTCTATATTATATAATATTCTATTAAGATTAAATAAGTGTTTAAAAATAAATTATTAGACTCTAGGAAGGACTTTCTCTTTATTATATCTTATTTTTAGATCCTTTATATCTATATTATCTAGAAAAGGGCTGCAGTATATTAGAGTATTATCCTCTAAAATCTTCTCTATCTCTCTCTAAAAAATAGGCACTAAATTTATCCACTTTTATAGTAATATAGTCATCTAAAGTAAATTTATTAGAGTAGTAAATTTAGTAAGATTATATAATTAAGGTGCTAATAGTATTCTATTATACTCTAAGAATAAATTAACTACTAATATAATTACTATATCTATAAAGTCTTCTAAAAACTTATCTATATTTAGAGGTAGGTTTATATCCTAATATAAGACTATATTTAGTTTAAGGGCTATATTAATAAGTTAATAGGAGCTAGCACTCTTAGAAGAACTACTATTCTTTAGGATTAAAAACTATTTATTCTAATATAGGCCTCTACTATATTCTAAGATAGTAGTCTTTAATTAATTCTATAAAATTTATATTATAATTAGCTTTAAAGCTTTTAGAATAGGAATATTCTTTTTTTACTATAGCTTATAAGGAATAGTATAAATTTTAATAGATAAAATAATCTCTAGCCTTACTATCCCCTTCTCCTTAAAGATCTAAACTAATACTACTTCTTTAGTATAAAATATTTTTAATAGAAACTCCCTCTCTTGCAGTATAATATCTAAGCTAATTTTTAGTTTTACTAGATACTCTAATATAAGCCTAGAGTCTTTTAATATACTAGAAACTATAGATTTAATAAACTGTTAGTATAGGGTCTTAGATAAATCTTTTTTAGAAACCTTATTTCTAGATAAGGCTTTAAGTACTATTAATTTCTAATCCTTTTTTTTTAGTAGCTCTATATCCTTTAGTATAGCTATATTAACTAGTCTCACTTTTATAGCCTTCTACTTATATATTATATTAATATAATACTATTACTAAAGGCTTATAAGATCTATCTATTAAAAAATCTATATTACTATTTTAGTTATCTACCTCTATAGATCCTATCTCTTATATAATTTAAATAATCTTATATTGTAGCGGGCAGGGCCTGCTGAGTGCTTAAGCTTACTAAGCACTCACAATCTTCCTTCGGCCCTGGCCGAAATCATGAAGCCCCAGCCAGGGTAGTAGTAATCATGTGATCTCAGCTACTATTCACACACTCCTTATAATATTTAACTGCTGCAATCTAGTTAGATTCCTTAGCAATTTCTTACTATCCAAATCTAGATTATAGATTTTAAGGCTTCTAGCCTATAATATTAGAAATTACTCACCAAAATAAATAAACAAACCTAATAAAAAGAAGTAAATAAACAAATAAACCTAATAAACTAATAAACAGCATGCTGAGCTAGATAGCTAAATAGAATTAGTAAAAGATAACTATACCTACAGAACTAGATAGACAGAACTAAATAAGGTAACTAATTAGCTAAGATAGCTAAATTAGATAATATAGATAGTATAGATAGCATAAACTACAATAATATACTATTAGAGATATCAATATCTCCTGGAAGATCTGGTGAAGAATAACCACTATAATAAAATAAAGTATAAATAAACCCTATAGCCCAGATGGCCCAGCAGCTATAAAAGATACTTAATTAAATAACCTTACTTAAGGCCTGATAAGCAGCTATTGCCCCTTAGGCCACTACTACTTCTATAGCTTTTATATAAGTAGTACCAGCCCCTCAAGCAGCCCCCATTCCTATAGAAGACCTAGTAAGATAATCTAAACTAATCTTACTAGACCCTAAATAATATAATAGTATTAACAAGATTATATATAATATCTTCTGCGCTAATCTAATTATAAAGCTTAAGATAGACCTCCTATTATTTAGTAGCTACTATAACTATATATAATATATATTTATTAGATTTAAAGATTAAGTAGCCACTGCAATGAGCCCTTAGATAAATTAGTATACTAAGAACCACTCTATAATAGCTGAGGACTTAGATTATATAATTAATTAGCTTAATATTATATTTTAAGATAGGAACCATATAGAGAAGGTTATAAAAAAACTTTACTATCTATAATAGAGTAATCACCTCTTTAGTAATATATTTACAGACTTTAACTAGCTGCTGATAGAAATAGAAGGCTATAGCTAGATAGATAATATAAAGTAGATCTTTATTAACAGAACCCTAAGTACTGAGATAAAGATATAATTAGTTAATATAGTTAAAAAATTAAGCTTTAAGAAGTACTGCTAGTAGTTATAGATGATTATAAACTAAATTAAAGCTCTCTATATATAGGGGGCAGCCTAAGCTAAGTAGTAAGAAAGGAATGTAACCTTTATAAGCTATAGCTATACTAGCTATATACCACCTCCAGCACCTCCAGCAGTATTAGCCCTCAATATAATTAACTCTATAGATTAGGAACTAACCACTATAACCCTAGCTTGTCAGTATTACTGTGCAAAGTAGATTAATAAAGTAGAGATAATCTATCATTATACTAAGGGAAGATGCCTACACTGTAGAGCTATAGATTATATAATTAAGGGATATTAGTATCTTAGTGCTATTCCTCTATAAGATAGAGAAATAAGATAGCCCTACACCTCCCGCGCTATTAGACTAATGCTTAAAGATAATAAAGTGGATAAGCAGGCCCCAGAGTCTACTAATAAAGTAAGTAAATTAGAAAACTAGTTACTCCTATAAAGAGACTCTTATAAGGGCTAGTTAAATAGTTAATATAACTAGAAAGCTGGCATTAACTATATCCTAAGGAAGATATACTTACTAATTATAGAAAGTTTCACTAGGCTATCAGATTCAATACCCCAGAATTCATTATATCTAGAATCATTAATAAAAAACATAATTATAGAATTCTCCCTAATACTAGATGTACATCTTACATGGTCATGACTAAATACTTTATCTAGAAGCTATAACTAGAGCAGATTAAGATTAAGCTAATAACCTTAGAGAACTACACCAGCGCAATAGGTAGTATCATCTTGGTAATTACACACTTCTCACTAGATATTAGAGGGAACTATCAACACACAGTTTACACATACCTTGTAGCGGGCAGGGCCCGCTGAGTGCTTGAGCTTACTAAGCACTCGCGATCTTCCTTCAGCCCTGGCCGAAATTGTGAAGCCCCAGCCAGGGTAGTAGTAATCATATAATCTTAATTACTATTTGCACACTCCTTATAATATTCGCCTGCTGTGATCTAGTTAGGTTCCTTAGTGATTTCTTACCATCTAAATCTAAGTTATAGATTTCAAGGCTTCTAGCCTGTAATATTAGAAATTACTTACTAAAATAAATAAATAAACCTAATAAGAAGAAGTAAATGAATAAATAAACCTAATGAATTAACAAGCAGCATGCTAAGCTAGACAGCTAAATGGAACTAGTGAAAGATGACTATACCTATAGAACTAGATGAATGGAACTAAATAAGATGACTAATTAGCTGAGATAGCTAAATTAGATAATATAGATAGTATAGATAGTATAAACTATAATAATATACTGTTGGAGATGTTGACATCTTCTAGAAGATCTAATAAAGAATAACTACTATAATAAAATGAAGTATAAATAAATCCTATAGCCCAGATGGCCTAGCAGCTATAAGAGATACTTAATTAAATAATCCTATTTAAGGCCTGATAAGCAGCTACTACCTCTTAGGCTGCTGCTACTCCTATGGCTCCTATATAAGCAGCACCAGCCCCTTAAGCAGCCCTTATTCCTATAGAAGATCTAGCAAGATGATCTAAACTAATCTTGCTAGACCCTAAGTGATATAATAGTGTTAATAAAGTCATGTATAATATCTTCTATACTAATCTAATTATAAAGCTTGAGATAGACCTTCTATTATTTAGTAGCTACTATAACTATATATAGTATATATTTACTAGGCTTAAAGATTAAGTGGCTACTATAATGAGCCCTTGGATAGATTAGTATACTAAGAACTACTCTGTGATGACTAAGGACTTAGATTATATAATTAATTAGCTTAATATTATATTTTAAGATAGAAACTGTGTAGAGAAGGCTATAGAAGAACTTTACTACCTATAATAGGATAATTGCCCCTTTAATAATATACTTATAGACTTTAATCAGCTGCTAATAGAAGTAGGAGGCTATAGCTAGATAGATAATATAAAGCAGACCTTTATTAATAGAACTCTAAGTACTGAGATAAAGATGTAATTAGTTAATATAATTAAGGAATTAAGCTTTAAGAAGTACTGCTAGTAGTTATAGATGATTATAAACTAAGTTAAAGCTCTCTATATATAAGAGGTGGCCTAAGCTAAGTAGTAAGGAAGGAATATAATCTCTATAAGCTGCAGCTATACTAGCTATATACCACCTCTAATACCCCTAGTAGTATTAGCCCCTAATGTAATTAACTCTATGGATTAGGAACTAATAGCTATGATCTTAGCCTGCTAATACTGCTGTACTAAGTGGGTTAATAAAGCTGAACTAATATATCACTATACTAAGGGTAGGTGCTTACATTGCAGAGCTATAGGCTATATAATTAAAGCATGCCTGTATCTTAGTGCTATCCCACCACTAGACTGTGCTATTGTGAAGCAGCTATGCACCTCCTAAGTAGCTAGACCTAAACTAGATGATATTAATGCTAGAGAACCTATCATAGAAGAAGATAGTGAGTTAGAAAATTAGTTACTTCTATAAAGAGACTCTTGCAGGGGCCAGTCAAATAGTTAATGTAACTAAAAAGCTGGTATTAACTATATCCTAAGGAAGATGTACTTGCTAATTATAGAAAGTTTTACTAGGCTATTAGATTTAATGCCTTAGAATTTATTATGTCTAGAATTATTAATAAAGAATATAATTATAGAATTCTCCCTGATACTAGATATACATCTTATATAGTTATAACTAAATGCTTTGCCCAGAAGCTATAACTAGAGTAGATTAAGATTAAGCTAATAATCTTAGAAAACTACACTAGTGTAATGGGTAGTGTTATCTTAGTAATTACACACTTCTTACTAGATATTGGAGGGAACTATTAATGCATAGTTTATATATATCTAGTGCCCAAGCTAGGTGATGGGATTAACCTAATCTTAGGGACCCTATGGATAGTGCACTAGAAGGTAACTATGGAAGTAGAGAGGCCTTGACTAAGATTTACTAATAGATTAACTATTAAAAGCATTAAGAATGAACTGAAGCTAGTAGTAAAGTAGATTAGTGCCTAAGGGTTTGTAGTTTATAATTAGTAGTAGAAGAAAGATAAGATAATATAGATCTTTGCTGCTAGTATTAAGGATATTAAGAAGGCCTTATAAATAAAGAAGTATTCTAATCCTATTATAAAGCTGCTAGTGTATTACTATAAGTTTCTAAAAGTATTTAATTAAAAGAAGGCTGATAAACTACCACCACATCACCTAGGTGTGGATCATCATATTAAACTAGTTAAGAATGAAAAGAGAAGGGTAATAGAATCACTTTGGGGACTGCTATATAGTATATTATGAGGGAAGCTTCTAGTATTATAGAAGATATTAACAGAACTATTAGAGAAGGGCTTTATCTATATTAGTAGCTTAGCCACTGCAGTGCTAGTACTATTTATCTATAAATTAGATAGTGGATTATAATTCTATATTAATTACTATACTCTAAATATAATTATAAAGAAAGATTACTATCTACTCCCTCTAATTAATAAGACCTTAGAGTGTATTTTAAAGGCAAAGTAGTTTACTAAGTTAGATATAATTACTACCTTTTATAAGATCTAGATTACCTCTAAAGATAAATAGCTAATAGCCTTCTATACATAGTTTAGCCTATTTAAATAGCTGGTTATGCCCTTTGGGCTGGCAAATACATTAAGCACCTTTTAATAATATATTAATTAGATGCTCTAAGACTTCTTAGATAAATTTGTCTCTATATATATTAATAATATACTAATCTTCACTAATAGATCACTAGCAAAGCACTAATAATATATCTACTAAGTGCTGGAGCACCTGAAGAATGTAGGCTTGTAGTTAGATATTAATAAGTATAAGTTTAAGGTTAAGAGCATAAAGTATCTTAGATTTATAATAGAAGCTAGTAAAGGTGTGTGGATGGACCCTAATAAGATAAAAGTTATATTAGAATAGCAAGCTCCTACCTCTACTTATAGTATATAGTTATTCCTAGGCTTTACAAACTTCTACTAGTAATTTATATAAAACTTCTTAGATATAGTATAACCACTGATAGTATTAATATATAAAAGAGCCCCTTTTATATAGGGAGATGAGTAGATAAAGGTCTTTAAGCTATTTAAGAAAATATTTACTACAGCCCTAATTCTCATGCAATTCAATCCTAATAGGAAGATGGTAGTTAAGACTGATACTTTAAACTAGGTAATAGGAGCTATAATATTATAATATAATAATGATAGTGTACTAAGGCCAGTTGCTTACATCTTAAAGAAGAATATGCTAGTGGAATGTAATTATGAGATCTATAATAAGGAGTTGCTCGCCATTATTAATATATTTAAGGAATAGGAATTAGAACTAATTAGTCTGCTATAATTTAAACTTATTATAGACCACTGCAACCTTAAATACTTTAAGATAGTCTATAGGCTTAATAAATAGTAGATGCATTGGTTATATATACTAAGCAAGTTTAATTATAAGATGCACTACTAGCCTAAAAAACTAGATATATATCCTAATGCCCTATTATATAGGGAATAAGATATACTAAAAGATATAGAAGATAACTAGCTTAAGGCCTGCAATTGCTACCTAGTACCCTTAAAGATTATTACTAGCCATGCACATGTGCAAGTGTCCTGCGCCTATAAGTCAGCATCTAAGATAGATAAGGGCCTACTGAATGAATATAGTAATTAATATTATAATCAACCTAACTATATAATTTTATATATAACACCTATGATAATGACACCCTTACCATTAGGAGATTAGTGGAGAATAGCTAAATATAATAATATTGCTCTAGAAGAAATGCAGTAAGCACTTAGAGAAAGAGCCACTAAGTTCCCTATTAAGTTATATATATAAATATTAATTACTAAATACTTACTATTGCTAGATGGCCATCTATTATACTAAGGATATAAATAGGTCCCTAATTCCAAACTATTATAAATAAGAATCTTACAGGAAACCCATAACTCTATATTAACTAGTTACCCTAGGAAGAATATACTATATATAATAATTACCTAAAACTTCTACTAGCTAGAGCTATCTATAGATGTCTAATAATTCATGTAGAACTATAATAAGTATAGTACTAACTATATATGGTGCAAACACTGCCAGAGACTCTTAAAACTATTACTAATCCCAGACTATAAATAGCATAAGATTACTATTAATTTCATTACAAAACTTCCTACCTCTGATAGCTGCAAGGATATAATAGTTATTAATAACAGACTTAGAAAAGAGGTGATCTTAGTACTATATAAATAAATAGACTCTGAGATAGTAGCACAGCTTATAATAGATTAGTTTATTAGATACTATAGCATTCCTAGTATAATTATATCAGACTATGGCCCACAGTTTATTAGTAAGTTCTAGGAGTACTTTTGTAAGTGGCTATACATTTAGTAATAATTATTAACTGCTTTCCACCTATAGACTAATAGATAGATTAAATATATAAATACTATGTTAAAAGCCTATCTATAGAACTTCTATAATTATATATAGTCTGATTAGAAGTTACTGCTACTAATGATATAGTTTATAATTAATAGTTAAGATATAATAAGTACTAGAGTTAGCCTGTTCTTCCTAGACTATAGATATAACATTAAACTGCTTAAGCTTAAGATATTAAATTAAGAGGTTATTATTACTGCTATAGCTTACTCAGCAAGGGACAAAGTTAATATAATTATTATAAAGATAAAGGAGGCTACTGAAATAGCCTAATCTAAGCTCACTATAACTTAGTAATAGTAGGAGGAGTATTTAAATTAAATCTACTTAGTAAGCCCGCAATATACTATTAATTTAAAGATATGGCTTGACTTATGGAATGTCTAGATAGATTATCTAAGCTAAAAGCTTAACATGCAGTATATAAAGTTTATAATCCTTAAAGCTATTAGATTACATACCTACTAACTAGATATGTCACTGAGTATATATAATATATTCTATATTAGCCTGCTATGCCCTGCTTCTAATAATCTATTTCTAAGCTAGTTAAATAATAATTACCAGCCACCACTAGTATTAGTTAATAGTGAAGCTGAGTACATTATTAAAGAGATTATAGATAAGTATAAGAAATGTATTAGATAAGGCCGCTATATAGAGTACTTGGTTAAATAGGTAGGCTATGAATACCCTATATAAGAGCCAGCTACTAATCTCGCCAATATAGCAGCGCTGGAAGTGTGGGAGAATAGATATGCTATTTTTGGCCCTGGCTAGGCTGGCTAGGGAGTGGTGATTTTAGTGTTAGCCAAGTCTACTAGGGGGTGATGATTTCAGCACTAGCCAGGGATGCCTATTTTAGAAAGGGGGGGGGTAGTGTAGTGGGCAGGGCCCACTAAGTGCTTAAGCTTACTAAGTACTTATGATCTTCCTTTAGCCCTAGCTGAAATCATGAAGCCCCAGCTAGGGTAGTAGTAATCATATAATCTTAGTTACTATTTACACACTCCTTATAATATTCGCCTGCTGCGATCTAGTTAGGTTCCTTAGCAATTTCTTACCATCCAAATCTAGGTTATAGATTTCAAGGCTTCTAGCCTGTGACATAC
The DNA here is from genome assembly GCA_022814375.1 of Aspergillus quadricinctus. Taxonomy (NCBI): domain Eukaryota; kingdom Fungi; phylum Ascomycota; class Eurotiomycetes; order Eurotiales; family Aspergillaceae; genus Aspergillus; species Aspergillus quadricinctus. The sequence continues at coordinate 36,425 of JAKLNT010000107.1, read as the reverse complement.
CTGGTGCCTAAGCTAGGTAATAGGACCAACCTAATCTTAGAGACCCTGTGGATAGTGTATTAGAAGGTGACTATAGAAGCAGAGGGGCCTTAATTAAGATTCACTGATGGGTCAACTATTAAAAGTATTAAGAATAAACTAAAGCTAGCAGTGAAGTAGATTAGTGCCTAAGGGTTTATAGTTTATAATTAGTAGTAGAAGAAAGATAAGATAATATAGATCTTCACTGCTAGTATTAAGGATATTAAGAAGGCCTTATAGATAAAGAAGTATTCTAATCCCACCATAAAGCTACTAGTGCACTACCATAAATTCCTAGAAGTATTTAACTAAAAGAAGGCTGATGAACTACCGCTGTACCACCTAGGCATAGATCACTATATTAAACTAGTTAAGGATGAAAAGGGAAGGATAATAGAACTGCCTTAGGGACTACTGTATAGTATATTATGAGGAGAGTTTCTAGTATTATAGAAGATATTAATAGAACTATTAGAGAAGGGCTTTATCTATATTAGCAGCTCAGCCACTATAGTGCTAGTACTATTTATCTATAAGCTAGATAGTAGATTATAATTCTATGTTAATTACTACACTCTAAATATAATTATAAAGAAAGATTACTACCTACTCCCTCTAATTAATAAGACCTTAGAGCACATCTTAAAGGTAAAGTGGTTTACTAAGTTAGATATAATCACTACCTTCTATAAGATCCAGATTACCTCTGGAGATGAATAGCTAATAGCCTTCTATATATAGTTTAGCCTATTTAAATAGCTAGTTACACTCTTTAGGCTGGTAAATACACTAAGCACCTTCTAATAATATATTAATTAGACACTCTAGGACTTCCTAAATGAATTTACCTCTATATATATTAATAATATACTAATTTTTACTAATAGATTACTAGCAAAGTACTAATAATATATCTATTAAATACTAGAGCATCTAAAGAACATAGGCTTGCAGTTAGATATTAATAAATATAAGTTTAAGATTAAGAGCACAAAGTACCTTAGATTTATAATAGAAGCTGGTAAAGGCGTGTAGATAGATCCTAATAAGGTAAAAGCTATATTAGAATAGCAAGCTCCTACCTTTACTTATAGTGTATAGTTATTTCTAGGCTTTATAAACTTCTACTAGTAATTTATATAAAACTTCTTAGATATAGTACAGCCACTGACAGCATTAATATATAAAGAAGCCCCCTTTATATAGAGAAAGGAATAAGCCACAGCCTTTAAATTATTAAAGAAGATATTCACCACAGCCCTAATTCTTATGTAATTCAACCTTAATAGGAAGATAGTAATTAAGATAGATACTTTAAACTAGGTAATAGAAGCTATTATATTATAATATAATAACAACAGTATACTAAGACTAGTTATTTATATCTTAAGAAAGAACACACTAACAGAATGCAATTATAAGATTTATAATAAGGAACTACTAGCCATTATTAATACCCTTAAGGAATGGGAATTAGAACTAATCAGCCTGCTATAATTTAAACTTATTATAGACTATTATAACCTTAAATACTTTAAGATAATCTATAGGCTTAATAAACAGCAAATGCACTGGTTATATATACTAAGTAGATTTAACTATAAGATGCACTACTAGCCTAGGAAACTAGGTATATACCCTAATGCCCTGTTGCACAGGGAATAAGATATACTAAAAGATGTAGAAGATAACTAACTTAAGGCCCACAATCACTGCCTAGTGCCCTTGAAGATTATCACCAGCTATGCATATATATAAGTGTCTTATACTTATAAGTCAGTATCTGAGATGGGCAAAGGCCCGCTAAATAAATGTAGTAATTAATATCATAATTAACCTAACTATATAATTTTATATATAACACCTGTGATAACAACACCCTTGCTACTAGAAGATTAGTAGAGAATGGCTAAGCATAATGATATTGCTCTGGAAGAAATATAGTAAATACTTAGAGAGAAAGCTACTAAGTTCCCTACTAAGTTATATATACAGATGTTGATCACTGAATGCTTACTATCACTAGACAGCCATCTATTATACTAAGGATATAAATAGGTCCCTAACTCTAAATTATTATGAATAAGAATCTTGCAGGAAACCTATAACTCTATATTAACTAGTTACTTTAGGAAGAACATGCTATATATAATGATTATCTAAAACTTCTACTAGCTAGAGCTGTCTGTAGATATCTAATAATTTATATAGAACTATAATAAGTATAGCATTAACTGTGTATAGTATAAATACTATTAGAGACTCTTAAAACTGTTACTAATCCTAGACTATAAATAGTATAAGATTGCTATTAATTTTATTATAAAGCTTTCTACCTTTAATAGCTGCAAGGATATAATAGTTATTAGTGATAGGCTTAGAAAAGGGGTAATCTTAGTACTATATAAATAAATAGACTCCAAGATAGTAGTATAGCTTATAATAGATTAGTTTATTAGATACCATAGTATTCCTAGCATAATTATATTGGACTGTGGCCTGCAGTTTATTAGTAAGTTCTAGAAGTATTTTTATAAGTAGCTATATATCTAGCAATAGTTGTTAACTACTTTCTATCTATAGACTGATAGGTAGATTAAATATATAAATATTATATTAAAAGCCTATCTACAGAACTTCTGCAATTATATATAGACTAATTAGAAGTTACTGCTATTAATAGCACAGCTTATAATTAATAGCTAAGATGCTATAAATACTAGAGTTAGCCTATTCTTCCTAGACTATAGGTATAATATTAAACTACTTAAGCTTAAAGTATTAGATTAAGAGGCTACCATCACTGCTATAGCCTATTTAGTAAAGAATAAAGTTAATATAATTATTACAAAGATAAAAGAGGCTATTAAAATAACCTAGTCTAAGCTTGCCATAGCTTAGTAACAGTAGAAGGAGTACTTAAATTAAATCTACTTAGTAAGCCCGCAATACACTATTAATTTAAAGGTATAGCTTAACTTATAGAATATCTAGATAGATTATCTAAGCTAAAAGCTTGACGCATAGCATATAAAGTTTATAATCCTTAAAGCTATTAGATTGTATATCTACTAACTAGACACACTACTAGATATATATAATATATTCTATATTAGCCTGCTGCGCCCCACTTCTAATAATCTATTTCTAAGCTAGTTAAATAATGATTACTAGCCACCACTAGTATTAGTTAACAGCGAAGCTAAGTATATTATTAAAGAGATTATAGATAAGTGTAAGAAATATATTAGATAAGGCCACCGCACAGAATACTTAGTTAAATAGGTAGGCTATAAATACCCTATATAGGAGCCAGCCACTAATCTTACTAATATAGTAGTGCTGGAAGTGTGGGAGAATAGACTTACTATTTTTAGTCTTGACTAGAATAGCTAGGGAGCAGTGATTTCAGTGCTGGCTAAGCCCACTGGGGGGTGATAATTTTGGCACTGGCCAGGGATGCTTAATTTAGAAAGAGGGGGGGTAGTGTAGTGGGCAGGGCCTGCTGAGTACTTAAGCTTATTAAGCACTTATAATCTTCCTTTAGCCCTAGCTAAAATTATAAAGCCCCAGCTAGGGTAGTAGTAATCATATAATCTTAGCTATCATTCATACACTCCTTATAATATTTGACTGCTGTAATCTAGTTAGATTCCTTAGTAATTTCTTACTATCTAAATCTAGGTTATAGATTTCAAGGCTTCTAGCCCGTGACATATATATTTCTTTCTATTACCTTCTATAGCTTTATCTACCTTAAATAAAACTATCTTCTTCTTATCTACTAGCCTTTCTATAAATAAACTTCCACTTCTACTATCTTCTATAGCTCTATCTACTTTAGATAAAACTAGCTTATTTTTAACTTTATTCTTAAATTTTTATATTCTCTTATCTTTATACTTACTCCTAGATTTTATCTATTCTAGATAAAGAATACTCTCTAAATCTTCTATTACTATACTACTAATATTTAATATTATCTATAGGTCTTACTATTAGCTAGGATCTGATCTATATATAACTCTAGCTCCTAGTTTTCCTTCTTATAGTCTAACTAGTTATCAGCCCCTATCTTATCCTTAAATATTTTTTTATAACTCTTATTCTAGGGATCTAAAGATAAGAAAACTTAAATTAAAGCTTTGTACTTTCTATCTAGAGATATAATAATAGTCTTAATAGACCTATTCTTAAGAGTAAAATAATATAATCTTACTTAGTGCTTAAATAGCTATCTAAATATATAATTATTTATTAATTTTATATTAATAATAAAGAAGGGTATATAGTACTAAAACCCTTTAATTAAGATTAATATATATTTATAAATACTAAAAAATTTTATAAAGCCTCTATTAGTACTCCTTATAAAATTATTATTTAATAATATAATTAGTAGTTATAGTTTTATTACTAGCTAATACTCTATAATATTAATCTCTATACTACTATTAATTATAATCTATTTACTAAAGATTAACTTCTCTTATCTAAGGATAACTAATACTTTTAAGATTATAATAATATATAATATCTCTTCTAACTCCCTATCTTTCTCTTCTCTCTACTCTACTAAAGAAATCTCTATAGTAATAGTATTAATTTATAGCTTAAACTATTTATCTATCTTATATACTATTATAGTTATTTATTAGTTCTTAATTAGGGAAAATAAAGCCTAGTAAATTATAGATAATACCTTAATTAAGTCTCTAATTATAATCTCTATCTTACTAGATAAAATCTGACTTATAAATAATATAAGATTAAAGTCTCTTTTTTTTAAAAGATCTGCTATCTTTAGCTTCTTTTTCTATTTCTCTATCTCTAATCTTTAAATCTTCTCTAGTATCTTTTTATAAGAAGTTTTCTTCTTAAAATTAGATTAATAGTACTATCTAATCCTTACTATCTTTATAAATAGTAAGTCCTTTTTAGTCTTAATATCCTCTATAAGAGCATCCTAATTTCTTTTTATTATAGTTAGCTTATAACTATCTTCCTTATTAGAGCCTATTATAATAGCTTAGTTATAATATCTAATATTAATATCTAGAAGTTCTTCTTTAAAGCTATTAGAATCCCTTTTATTATTATATAATAGAAAATTAGCTCTATAAATAATAGGTTATTATTCTATTACTACTTTCTCTTATAAATATATCTTAATCTACTCCTTTATATATTAGCTATAATTAAATAAAGCTATTACTAGACCTAGCTTATTTATAGAGCTCTAATAGATTTTTACTTTATAATTAAGATAAATAACTCCTTATTTAAGATACTCTTACTAAGCAAGATAATTTACCTGCTAATATTTATCTAGTATAAGATAAAACTAGTATTAGTTTAGATTTAGAGATATAAAATTAGACTATCTAGCCTCTATAGTAGTATACTCTATTCCTTACCCCTAGTAATCTAGAGCTAGCTCTTATCTTAGATAACCTTATAGTACTCCTTATATTAGATAATTTATTACTAGCCTCTAATTAGGGTACCCTAGTGCTATTCCCTATACTAAGTAGTTTAGATAAGTATTTTTTAACTTTAGCTACTGTAATAACTGTATCTAATCTAGATAAAGATTCTTAAGCTATTTACTAAGACTATCTATTTCTAACTTAGAAAGCTTAATACTCTTTATTATAGACTAGCTAGTTTAAGCTAAATTAGATTTTATAGAGCTTAGCTTCTTTACTAGATACTTACTATTTAATTTAATTAAAATAATACTCTTCTTAGAGTTAACTTCTTTATACTAATAAAATAAAGTTTAACTACTCTTAGCACTGCTAATATTAGCTATCTTTTTTAATACTATATTAGTATAGAATAGCCTTTTAATTATCTTTTTTACCTTAGAATAGACTATTATTTTTAGTTTATTAGTATTAAGTCCTTCTTTTCTAACTAGCTCCTTCTATATAGAAGAAGGAAGTCCTTAAATAAATAGTACTATATATATATACTTATTAAACTAACTATTCTTTTTAAGTTTCTCTAATATTATATAAAACTACTAGATAAATCTACTAATTTCTTCTTTCTTCTAAGTAATATTAATAAAGTTCTTAAGCTACTTTAGATTAAAAATCTTCTATATCTTATTAGTACTAGTATATTTATCTATTAGTAACTACTTAATAGCTCTATAATTATTACTTTTATATTCTAGAAGACTCTTTATTTAAGTCTTAATAGTATTACTATAATAATTAAGTATAAATATTAGCTTCTCCTAGTCCTTAGAAATAAGAAACTTCTAGAAGAGACTATCTATAACTCTTAAAAAGTTAGTTATATTATTACTACTAAACTATAAAGCTCTAGTAGTTCTAATAGTAGATATAGTAGACTATAAGAGCTACTTATAGTAAATATTCTTCTTATCTTTTATCTTAATCTTTAGAGTAGGAGTAGAAGAATCTATTAATATAAATCTATTAGAGGAATTCTTAGAGCTAATAGATGCAAAGCTCTCTTTAATAAAAGAGAGACTTTTAGATATATTCTAAATATTAATAGATATTATAACTAGTAATTAATTAATTAGTAATAAGAACTACTATTTAATAAATAAAATTTAATAACTTTTCTAACACTTCTAAAGCTAATTATAAAATATTATAAAAAGAAATATTACTCTTCTCTACTCTTCTACTTTACTTATTAAATATTCTCTTTAATCTAGGCTCTCCCCCTCTTAATACTATATTTCTCTATTCTCTATTAATATTATTATAATTATCTTATATTTCTCAGATACTTCTAATCTATAATAGAGAATTAGATTTACTTTCTAATCTCTCTTTTTTTAACCTATTATATACTTCCTTAACTATTTTAATACTTTTCTTTATTTTAACTTTATACTACTCTTTCTATCTATCTACTCCTATTTCCCTTCACCCTAAACTATCTAGCTAAATTTTAGGGTTAAATAAACTTTCTATATTCTATTAAGCTTTATTTATAACCTTTTTCTAGATAGCTCCTTATTACTGCTATAAAGATCCCTATATAGATTACTAAAAATATATAAAGGAAATATCATAGTACTCTAAAGAGTAAATTAAGCTAGGCTATAGATAGAAATTATATATAAGTCTTTATCTAGCTTAGATAGAGCTATAAGCAGGGAAGGAATAGTCTTAATATATTTAATAGTATTTAAATTAAACTAGAGATAGTAAGCTGTAGCTAAAGATATAGTTATTAAAGAAGAAGTTCTCCCCTAATATAGAGATAGTATTATAGCCATCCCCAACTATCTACTCCTTAGGTTATGCTTCCAGAATAGGCAACAAGCAAAAGAAAATACCATCTGCAGATACCCCCCTACACTGTATATATCTCCACACCTCGCTAAGTATTCCATAACTTAGTGATTAGTTCTCCTTGCTTAGGCAATATATTAATCATCTTATTCCCTTCATACTATAACAATGGCTTATCTTATAGTTCTAATTACTCTAAAACTTCTAAATAGCCTGTTGGGACACCGCAGATATAATAGTTAATATCTATTCTTTCTCTAGAACTCTAATACAGTGTGGTAAATCTTCTGCCAGTGCAGAGTATACTGCAGGGATAATTCTAATTATAGAAAATCTAAATAAATCTACAGAAATGGTGACTAATAACCCTAATAAGGGCTATAATAGTGTCTATCTAGTGGATATTACTAGCCAGGAAATCTCTAAATTAATGGAATAACTAGCTACCCCATTAGCAACTGTTACTTAGGTTATAGAAAAAGAAATATAACTAATAGATGACCTTCCTGATAATAATAATAATCTAACTTATAACCTCCTAGAGAAAGAGTACTATCTTAAGAAAGAAATCTAATAACAGAAGATCTGTGAGTATATTAAGGTGTTAAAGGCTAAATTTTAGGGAAATAATCTAGAAGCTTCTAAAGAGAATACTGCCTTGGCCTTCTCTCTAGAAGTTAAAGAATTTATTAATAAGGAAGTAAGAAATATAAGCCCTAATAATAGGGAAGTAAGGAATGCAGCTCCTATACTAGAGCTAGTTATAGAAATCTATATAAAGGCTATTAGAAAGGAATGACCTAAGAAGCTATAAAATATTAAGTAATTTAATATAAACTCTATATAGGAATATATTATATTTATTAACTGTCTAGAGTCCTACTTTAAAGAATATCTAGAATAGTTTAAAAGTAGAGAAAATTATATCTAATTAGCTATAAATCTGCTCACAGACACACACTATAATAAATAGCAGATTTATAAGGCTAAGCTTATAAAGAAACCTAAATAATTAGACTTTTAGAATTTTTACTTATACCTAGTTTCTGCACTAAAAAGACTATATAAAGAAGTATTAGTAATCTACTTCTCTACAAGATAATAAATTAATTAGAGTGTATAGGAATTCTCTATATATATAGATAGCATCTATAGCTAGCTTATAAAACTACTTGATGACTATATCTAAAAAGAGATTCTCTTTATATATATTTTACTAATGATCTAAGCTGAAGCTGCTAAATACCCTAATCTACTAGAACTACTAGAAGCCTTTGTCTCCTACTTATCTATTATTAAAGAATGAATCCCTAGCCAATGGGAATTCTTATAGAAATGGTGTAATATTAAGATAATAGTAGAATCACTACTTACTAAGCAATGAAAGCTAAAACTATATAATAATAACTAAAAGCTATATAGTAATAATAGGTTAGACTATTTAAGAAACTATATAAACTCTTACCCATATAATAATAGGAGCTTAGATAATAATAACTAGCCTGAATTTAGGAAGTAGAAATTTAACTGCTTACTATAATAAAATCTAAATTACCTAGGCTTGCACTGCAATAGGTGTAGTAAATATAGATATTAGATATAGGATTGCAAGAACCCTTAGGTTTCTAAGTATATAAAAAACTAAGTTCCCCTATACTGCGCGCTGCAGTAGTATTAGATATTAGAAAGGATTCTAATAGCAGTCAGATACTTATATACCTAACCTATATCCTTACTAAAGGAAGCTGCTTCTAATACTAGACTTTAATTAATTATAGGGCTGAATAGTCCTTTATTAATTAACTATAGATAAAAGAATTCCTACCTAATATAGAAGAACCTCCGTAGGTAGTATAAGTAATTAATGGCTATAAGATGATATTATATAGATGGCAGAATCTTATAATTAAAATCACTAACTATATAGGAAATATCTATATTTATGAACTAGCTGCAGAGGCTATTAATATAGTTAAATATAATCTAATTCTAGGTATGGATTGGCTAAAAGCTATTAACCTAGACATTAACTAGCAGAATCTTATGTGGTTTTACTACTCTAAGCCCCAGGATGGTGATGATAAGCTAAATATTAAGCTTATATCTACTACTATAGCTGTAGAAGAACTGTAAGCCTATATAGTATTATTTTATATAGTTATAATACCTATAGGGTTAGGAAAAACTATTAGACTATATACCTTTGCTAATAGTATAGAGGTATAGCCAGTACTACCTCTAGAATATATAGAATTTATAGATATATTTAGTAAAGAATAAGCTGGTTTACTCCTAGAGAATGCCGCACATGACCATATAATAGATCTGAAGGATAGGACTTAGCCACCTTATAAGCTGCTGTATCCACTATTATAGGAAAAACTTTATATTCTTTAAAATTATATTAAAGAGTATCTATAGAGGGGATGGATATAACTATCTAAAAGTGGAATAACGTTCATCGCAGTGGAGGTAGAGCCTTCGAATTGTGTGAGGGTAGGGGGCAGGCCAGCAGCCGCCCTGAACATGCCTTATCAATATCAATGGGATTCCACCTCCTATTTATGCTTCTACCTAAGCTATCAAAGATTGTAGAGTTGGAACTAACTAACTGGATATTGAATATATATGTAGTTATACTCTAGATAATCCTAACTATAGGTCTACTAAAGCTATATATTTATTAATAATATCACATCCTCCCCTACTTAGGTGGAACTTTGCCCTTAGAGTTTCTTAGTTAGTATTCTTTTAGTTAGTACCTGCTGAGCTACTAGATTATATATGGTTTAGCTGTTGCTAAGAGATATTAGAATAATAAACTATTATTTAATATATTCTCTTTATTTAATCACTAAAGACTTGAAATAACTATTTCTTTGTGATCTTATTACCCTAAGATTAGAGTAGTAGCTTAGATCTACCTTAGATTAATCCTTATTTAATAAGTGAGAGGTGTTATTGGATTAGGCTTACTTAAAATAGATGATATATAAGTTGCTTAAGTAATTAGTAACTAGTGAGTAGTAAATAAAGATTTAAGTGAATACTGCTTTGTCTTTATATTAATAAATAAGTGAAATTAATAAAGCTAGAATTAACTAATAAGAGATAAAGAATAGATAAGCCTTAGTTACTAGTGCTAATTCTCTAGGTATAAATACTCTTACTTTATTCTTGCTCATCACCTCTCCTTCCTTTTAATTTTATATTATTATTCTCTATTTAATGACTGCTTTAGTAACTTTAATTAGTATTTAGATCTTTTTCTTACTTAAATCTATTCTGCTCTCTAAGTATATTAATCTTATTTATTCTCTTCTTTATTTCTTTAACTAGCCTTCTAATAAAATGCAATTACTGGACTATTATAATAAAATTATTAAAGCTAAAGTAAAATAGCCCTTAAACCTTATAAAGTAGAAGTAAAGTTATATTAAGTTACTTAATCTAGTCTATAAGCTTAAGTAGTGCTATAGATATAATAGTAAATTAGCTATTAAAGAAATAACTACTACTAGTCAATAGTCTGCAGTAATCCTCTTTAAGTATAATATTTATTCTTTAGAACTATATAAGTTCTTAGGACCTTTTTATTTTTACATTATTACTCTATAGTATAGTAATAAGGAGAATCTATATACTCTTTTTACTGGTTTATGCACTAATTACTTATAGAATATAAAAGGATCTAAATATAAGTATTATCTTAGCTAAAATATTTAGAATTTTAATAATAATAAGTAAGTCCTGTTCCTATTAAATATACTATATAATGCTAATATAAGTAGAATAATTCTTAAAGCTAGTGGACTCTATTCTATGCTATATAATAACCCTTCTATTTATAATCATCTACTTCCTATTACTAAGCTCAGTGATGACAATGAGAATGGTGATGAATATAATAATAATAAACCTAAGAATAAGGCTGAGGATGATATTGAGGATACTTATAATAGTAAGGATGTGATAGGTGTAGTGTCCTCTAGTATTAGCCCTTTAGCTAATATAGAAGCTAAGTGCACCCCTTATAAGCTGTTAGTTAGTTATATTAGTACTTCTACTTTATCTCACACTACCTATACTACTAAATATTCTCTTAATATTATATCTTTATCCGTCCCTGGTTCCTCTTCTATAGGTAAGAAGGTTTAGTTCTAAAGTAGATTTATTAATACTAACACATCTAGAGTCTGTGAGAATATTAGTGGTTCTATTAATAAGGGTAAGAAATATCTTAGTAGTATTCTTAAAGAGCTAACTCCTAAGAAGTTATACTATAAGTTATTTAATAGAGAGATATTATCTTAGCTATTTACTAAAGAAGCCTTTGAGGATGTGGTGTCCTTATATACTAATTATTATAATTTACTTTACTTTATTAAGATTATTAATAAATAACTTACTTATCTAAAACTAAAGAAGTTAGATAAGGATTATTAGACAGCCTAGGCTGTTGTGCTTAATCTTACTAAAGTTAGTAAGGATAATAATAATAATATCTTTATTTAGATACATTGATCTAACTGATCTATTAGAGGATGGGGTTTTCTTTTATTCTACTATTTCTTTTTAGCCTGTACTGTAGTTAAGTAACTAATAAATTAATAAATAGATTCCTTCTGGGTTTATATCTTCTTATAATACTAGATATATATACTTTCCTAATTACTTTTAATGAGCTGGAATTATTACTATAAATAGTCCATCAAAGTCTATATCTTCTCTGCTAGTGTCCCATTGGGTCTAATAGTTCCTTAATAAATTATATAGTGTTCTCTTATTTAGCTTATTATTTAAGAAAGTTAAATTAATTTTACTCTAGTCACTCCCTAGAGTTGATTCTATTAAATATTATATAGGTTAGCTATTTACTATTAATGTATTACTAATGTATTCTTAAGCCTTTACTTATTAACTATATTATTTTATTAATATTCTCTCCTCTATCTGCTTTAAATATACTTCTAAATATTTAGTAGATTCCCAATCCTTTTATATCTAATTTGAAAGGTCTTTATATAAGAATAAGGGTTTATTAACCTCTTTAAGCACCTTCTGTATCTTAATAAGTTATTTAATTAATATTTCTTCCTGCTGTAGCTGTGCTGTTAAAGTAGCTATTATCTATAGTTTCTTTAGATCTTTACTAATATCTATTATAACTAATTATTAGCTATTAATAAGATTCTCTACTATATATCTGTTGGGTTCTGTAATTATATAAATACTAAGTAGGTATAATTTCTTAATTTAATATAGTCTAAATTACTTACTCTTAAATTTCTAAGGTAATTTATTGTATATAAGCATCTATTAACTAATCTTAAGTTAAGATTCTTTTACTTTACTATCCTAAATTAAGTTTTATTTAATTATATATGCTAATAGCTTTTTATTAGCTAAAGTTTATATATAATTTACTTATTATAACTATTTTTCTAGATCCCTTGCTATTAGCTGTGTAATGTGTGGATGACTAGGCAGTGATGGATGGATGCTATATAAAAGATAGAATAGAGATAGCTTTATCTAGGTGTGAATGTACACTTAAGCTGTAAAAATAGCTTAATATAGATACTTATTTTATAGATATATTAGTTTTTCTATAAGGTACTTTATTAATATTTTATTAAGTAAGCTATTCATATTTTCATTTTTACTGTTAATTTGTGGGTGATATAGTATTATTATATAGTATTTTACCTTAAGTATCTTAATATATACTATAATAATACTAGATAGAAAGTTTAAATTATTATTAGAAAGTAATTTCTTAAATACTCTATAGTTAATAAAGATCTCCTTATATAGGAACTAAGTTATTATTTCTTTTTTTATATTCTTCAGTGCTTTTACTATAATCTAACTAGTTATATAATTAATTATAGTAATAATTTATTTATTTTTATTTAGTGTTACTGGTAGATGTCTAATTAAGTTAATTCCTTATTATTTAAATAGATAAATACCCTTTTTCACTAAGTGTTGAGCTGTCTCTTATTTAAGATCTAGTTATAATAGCTTTATAATTTAATAATTTAGATAGCTTTTAGCAATATTCTGGATATCCTAGTGTATTATAGGCTATTAAGTGTGGGTATAAATAACTCTAAATAAGGTAGGATAAGCTAGATGACTGTACTAGGTATAAAGCTCTAATATAAGATCCTATTAAAAAAAGATTTCAAGGTATAGCATCTTGATATTATTATTAAGGTAGTATAACCTATCTATAGGTCTATACTTAATATATTCTATTTTTAGGTGAAACTTTATTACTAATATCTTAATCTTTATTTTTATCTTATTAGATGCATTCAGCTTCTTACTCTTTAAGAATAAAATTATTAACTGGTACTATTCTAATTTAGATAAATTTAGTAGACTATGGAGGTGTTATTTACCTGTTACTTGCTATAATTATATTATAGATAAGCTTAGAGTAGGTATTTATACTTAATTTGCTAGACCTTCTTCTATAAAGTTAAGTTAATAACTAATTATATTAGAGATAACTGCTTTAGTTTCTTTATAATACTTAATTACTAAGTTATATATCTAAAATTCCTTAACCTAATGTATAAGATACTTTAAATAAATTTTTGTTATTATAAGATATTACAGACTCTTATGATCTGTTATAATTATGATAGGCTTATTATTATTAATATAATAGTCCTATTGTTAGAGTGCTTCCTTAATTATAAGGAGTTCTTTCTTATATATAGGGTAGTTTTATTTAATATTATTAAGCTTTCACCTATTAAATGCTACTAGATGCTAATTTCTATTTTTATCTTATTAGAGAAGAACTATGCTAATAGCCTATTTAGAGGCATTAGTTTTAATTTAATAAGGTAGGTTAGGGTTAGTAATTCTTAGAATAAGGGTATAGATTATGATATTCTTAAGTATTATAAATACATGCTAACATTAAGTATTCTAGATAATAGATTAAAACTTCTTTTTCTAGAGAGCAGTATCTAATTTTTTTAGGAGTTTATAAAGTAGTATAGTGATCCTTGCAAACTTCCTTATAAATTAGTAATAGTATATAGTGAGTCCTAAAAACTATTATACTTTATGGACATTTTTTAATTTTGGCTATATCTTTATAATCTTAATCTTTATAAGCATAGGTCAGATAACTCTATTACTAATGATATAACTATAGAACTTTAGCTTATCCTTTATAAAGATATATTTGGATAACTTTGTATAGAGTTTATATTCTTAGAGTTATTTAAGCACTTAATGAATATGTTCTATATATTCTAAGTCTAAGTCTAAGAAGATTAGGATATTATTAAGGTATACTATAATAAAATTAAAATTTTATATAATGCTATTTATTATTATTTAGAATATTGCAGGTGCATTGTAAAGTCTAAAAGATATTACTAAGAATTTAAATTTTCTAAATAATATATTAAAAGCTATCTTTAGAATTAAGATTTTGCCTATCTATAGCTGCTAATATCTAGAGAGGAGATTAATTTTTAAAAGATATTTAGTATGACCTGCTTGGTTTAGGAGTTCTTAAATTTATAATAATAGATAGGTGTTCTTTATAGTCACCTTATTAAATAAGTAATAGTTAATATAGAACTACTACTTGCCTTCTAATTTAGGTATAATTATAACTAGGAATCCCTAAGTACTAGCTAAAGGCTGAATAACTGCTTTCTATAGGAGTTCTTTAACTTATCTTTTTATTTTATAGAATTTCTCTAGTGACTGTGGGTAAGTATTAATATTTATTAGTAGGGTATCTTTAGTATTAATATGATACTTTAGTAGGCATTCTAGAGGCATCCCTAAAACTAACTCTTCTCTAAAGATGTCTTTATACTAGGCAAGAAAAGGTTTTAATTAAGGAGGTTCTATTAAGGGCTTAGTGTCCTCTTTAAGTTTCTAAATAATATATAACTAAGCTTCCTACCAGCCTTTATATAGGATGTGCTTAAGCTATTTTACTAAAATAATATTAATAGACCCTTTTAAATTAGAATTATTAAGGTTGTCAGCATTAATCTTAGATTAAAGATTAATTAGAAGGATAGTATAGTATCTTTACTTCTATCCTTTAATAACTATCTGGCCTGTAACCCAATTGATAAGAGGGTTGATATATTATAACTAATCTTATCCTAAGATAATGTTGTATTTATTTATATTTAGAACCTAAGGTATAAAAATATAATTCTAATTACCTAACTAAATTAGAATATGAACTTGACTTAATATATATATAAATTTGCCATTTAGTAGGCGGACTTTTAATAGCTTAGCTATAGTATGAAATCTAAACTATAAGTGTGGCAGTGAATTAGCTAGTTATTTTAAAATAAATATATAACTAGAGCCACAGTCTAATAGTGTTTGGAGATAGATAATTATCTAAGGGGTTTTAAGCTTAGTAATATAGTAGATAATGTCTAATCTAAGAGTATTAAGATATGCCTAAATATACTTAAGATTATCTATGCTAGCTATTATTGCACTAAGTATTACCTCTTAAAGTAGGTAATTCTCCTTATTACTATCATTCCTAGGATTATTATGATTCTTTAGGGGTTTAAGATTATCTAGAATGTTATATTTCTTAACATTAGAAGCCTTTAATATTTAACTAACTAGTACTTCTATATCTAGTGGTTATTTGCTTTTCCTGATTTCTTTTTAGGATCTAATTTTAGTTTATCTAAACTAGTGTAGGTTTATGCACTGTGGCCTTTCTATCTATAGATAAAGTAGGTTTTATTTACTTAACACTATATCTTTTATTTATATGTTCCTTTCTTAGGTCAGTTAGAAGATATAATAATAGTATTTAAATTAATATCTATTAGATCTGTATAGTGATTATTAGTTTTACTAAAAGCTTAGGAGTATATATAAGATTATATAGTAACTCCTATTTTATACTTAGTGAATCTGTGAATAACTTCCTTAAAGATTATTAATTTCTTATAATCTTCTATCTAGTGAGTCTATAAGTTTAGCCTTGAGTTAATAATAAACTTCTGAATTAATATATAATTAGGAATTCTAGGCTTAATATATTATATAGCCTCTATAAGGGTAGTAGCATAGGATTGCACTGTATATTTACCTTATATATAACTCTTATACTTCTACTATTGTTTATATTTACTTCTAATTTCTTTAAAGTTATTTTAGATCTATTTCTTAAAAGTATTTAAGGTAGTAATTACTGCTATTAGATTATATTTAATCTTTTATTTATAAGTATTCTAATGCTCTTTGGCTTAGCCTATAAGGTGATATTTAACTACTATAATTTTTTTAAGATTGGTGGCCTCCTTCTAAGTAAGTATTTTCTTATTATAGAAGTAATCTTTAATATATTTAAGCTATTTTATTATAGCATCCTTACTAAACTTGCTATTATAGGTAGAAATAGGCTTAAGGTTAGAGATCTTTTAATAAGGTTTATTTACTTATATTTTAATAAGAAAGAAAGTAATAGTTATTAGATCTGGAGTAGCTGCTACTAGTGTAGTTCTAGTAATTCTATTAGACTAGATATAACTTTATTATTTATACTAAGCTTAATAGATCTTAATGATATTATTATATATCTATTAGATTGCATTATAGACAGCCTGGTTAATTATTTTATAGGTGAGTTCTATAAAATAATCCTAGACTTAGGTATGGATCCTTTCAAGATCACTACCATTGTTGGTAGATTAGGTTTAAGGGGTCTCTATATCTAAAGATATAGTTTTATTATCTATTATAATTAGAGGGTGAGAATTAGATTAATCTTAATTTTAAATTAAAGCTGAGGATTTAACTTATAATTATTAATAACTTTTTAAACTTAGTAAAATAGTTTTAATAGCTCTAATTTATCCTATTCTTAGGGTCTAACTATCTGTAATATTATTAGTTACTTTTTAAAGGATTTTATAATCCTTATCTTTATACTGCAATGTTACTGTAGAGAAAGAGCTAAAAGATCCTATAGTAAATCCTTTACTACTATAAAGTATTCTAGATTAGTCTAAAGAGATTAATTAAACTATAAGGTATTTAATCTTACTTTTAAGGTGTTTAGTCTAAAGAATATCTAAGTAAGATATTTTCCTTTAGCTAAGATAATCTATATAAGATATTTTATTAAGATTAGAGTTAATACTTTCTTAGTAGCTTTGAACTATGGTCTCATCTATTATAATTATATACTAGTTTATATCTATAAGGGGTAATTAAACCTTCTTAAATATTAAGTATTATAACTTTACTTAATCTGGATATACTACTAGATAAAATAATATTTATTATAATAGAGGTAGAGCCTTTAAATTATATAAGAGTAGGGGGCAGGCCAGCGGCTACCCTAAATATACCTTATTAATATTAATAGGATTCCACCTCCTATTTATACTTCTACCTAAGCTATTAAAGATTATAGAGTCAGAACTAACTAACTGGATATTAAATATATATGTAGTTATACTCTGGACAATCCCAACCATAGGTCTACCAAAGCCATATGTTCACCAATGATATCACAAAAGCCCTGTAGGTGCCCTAATACTATTTATACTAAAGAAGGATGATAGTCTTTAACTCTATATTAATTACTAAGGTCTAAATAAAATTACTATAAAAAACCACTATCTATTACTGCTTATAAGTAAATTAATAGACTAGCTTTCTAGTGCAAAGATTTATATAAAACTAGATCTCTGCAATACCTACCACTAAATTAGGATTTAGAAAGGTAATAAATAGAAAACTGCATTCTATACTAGGTATAGATATTTTAAATATACTATTATATTATTTAGCCTAGCTAATACCCTAGTAATATTCTAGTTATATATTAATAGAGCTATAAGTAACCTTCTTAATATTTACTATATTATTTATCTTAATAATATTATTATTTACTCTAATAATAAGGAAGACTATATCTAATAGGTCTAGGAAGTCCTTACTAGACTTTATAAATATAGCCTTTATACTAAATATAGTAAATACAAGTTCTATATAATAGAAATTAACTTTCTAGGCTTTAATATAAATATAGAAGATGTTAAGATAGAGCTAAGCTATATTACCACTATTATAGAATAGTCTAAATCTATAAATATCTATAAAGTTCAATAGTTCCTTAGCTTCATAAACTTCTATTAGAGGTTTATTAAGCACTACTTAAAGATTACTACACTGCTAACTAACTTAACTAAGGGGTATAGTATAAAGGGTAGGAAATAATAAGCTTAATAACCTTTAAAAGAGGAGGAGAAATTCCTTACTATAGATATAAGGAAGGCCTTTAAAGAACTTAAATAATAATTTACTTCTACTTCTGTACTATGCTATTTTAATCTGAAAAAAAGAAGCTATATTAAACCTAATACTTTAAAAACTATAGTTACTAGTATATTTATATAACTATAAGATGATAGATAATAGCATCTAGTAGTATACTAATTATAGAAACTGTAGGATGCAGAAACCTACTATAATATATATAATAGAGAAATGCTGGCTATAATAGAATATATTAAATAATAGCACTACTATATTAAAGGTAATAGCAATACTATTAAAATACTTAGTAACTATACTAACCTATAGGCTTTTTTAATAATAAAATTACTTAATAGGCATTATATAAGATAGGTGGAATTCTTATCTATATTTAATATTAGAATTAAACACTGCCCTAGGAAAAATAATCCTATAGATATATCTAGCTATTATCTAGACTATATTATAAACCCTAATGAATTTATAGCTGAATTACTTATAGAGAAGCTCTAAGCTAAAATATAGGATAGTCTGTCACTTAATAAAGAAGAACTAATAAATATTAGAATGTTAGTGTAAGATTAGGGATTAAATTTAGATCTGATGATTGATACAGAAACCTAGTTAATAGTAAGATACTACACTGATAAGAGCTATGCTAATAATAATATAGATATTCTAGATATTCTAGTATTATATACTACTATAAAATCTACTATGTAGTATAAGGCTGTATACACTCCTAAATTAGAACTGACTATAGTAGACCTACTATATTAGGCATAATCCAAATGTCTGAAGTGTGTTAAGATATTTTAACTAATAGTGGAAATAACTCTAGAGCAGTAAGCTAGCTCACCCTAGACTAAATCTAAAGATAGATTTATTAGATTTAGAAATTATATCTTTATACTAAAGGTATTAGTAATTTATTAAGAGATTCTCTGTTGAAATTATAATAATTTATAAAATAGATATTTTAGGGAAACTCATACCTTAAATATAATCTAAAATAAATACTAGTGGCATGGTATTACTGCAGATATTAAGGAATATATCTAATAATATATAGTATATTAATGGATTACTATATATAGGTATAAGCTATATAGACTTTTACAACCCTTACTAGTTCTAGAAAAGCTAATAGAATAAGTTAGTATAGACTTTATCACAGATCTACCTTTATTAAAATAGGATAATAAGGTCTATAATTCTATACTTATTATAGTTAATATGTACACTAAATTCATAGTATATTATCTAATCTAAAAGAATCTAATAGTGGAAGGACTAGTGGAGCTAATCTATATATATTTTATATTACACTTTAGAATGCCACAGAACCTTATTAATAATTAGGGATCCCTCTTTATATTAGGATTCTAGTTAAGCCTCTGCTTCCTACTAATAATAAAATACTAAATATTTATAGTATTTCATCTATAGATAGATGGATAAATAGAAAGGTAAAACTAAATATTAGAATACTACCTCCATGTATATATAAACTACTAGTAAGATAACTAGTTAAGGTGGCTTCTATATATATAGTTTATATATAATAACTCTGAATACTTAGTACTTAGTATCCTGCTAGTATAAGTACTTATAGAATATAAACCTAAGTTATGGATTGACATCCTATAGAGTATAGATAATCTTAATCTAAATACTACTAAATATGTCAAAGACCTCAGAGCTATATAGGAATTTCTAAAAAACTATTTAGAAGTGGTAAAAGAAGCCATGAAATAGCACTATAATCAGCATTAACTAGATATAATATTCAGTGTTAGAGATTGGGTTATGCTATATATAAAGAATATTAATACTAGAAGACTAAGTAAGAAGCTAGACTTCTAATAAGCTAGACTATTCTAAATTACTAAGTACTCTAGGAAATAAGCTTATAAGCTGAAACTCCTACTAAACTACTATAGATTATACCCAATATTCTATATCTCACTACTTAAACTGTTCCGCGGGGACTTTAATATAGATCTAAAGCCTGGACTAGTTGAACTTGACAGTAATCAGGAATAGTATGTGGTGTATGAGGGAAACATCACAGCACTCTGAAGAGTAGGTCAAGCTAGGCTGTAGGTGGAAACTATGTATAAGCCTTTATCTAGCTTAGATAGAGCTATAAGTAGGGAAGGGGTAGTTTTAATATATTTAATAATATTTAAATTAAACTAGAGATAGTAAGTTATAGCTAAAGATATAGTTATTAAAGGAGAAGTTTTCTCTTAGTATAGAGATAATATTATAGCTATCTCTAATTATCTATTTTTTAGATTATACTTCTAGAATAGGTAATAAGTAAAAGAAAATACTATCTATAGATACCCCTCTATATTACCTCCCCCCCTAGAACCCTAATGCCCTTATTAGGGCCTGCCTTCTAAACTAAATACTTCTTCTAGAATCTAATCCACTATATTAAGTCTGCTAACATCCACAGTATTATTTATATTAGCTAGAGTTAGAAGTACTATATTAATTTTATTAATATTAACTAAGTCTATATCTCTAACCCTATTACTATCTATATTATCTAGTTCCTTGTCTTCTACCTTATTATTTTTATTATTATTTACTTCTATAATATTAGTATATTTATTTATATTATTATTAATATTCATAGCACCCGCAGTGAGATCTAGAATTAGAATATTATTATTATCTTTATCTAAGTTAGATAAAATATTAGGTCTTAAAGCTTTTAGTATAATAATAAATATATAAGTTAATACTTATCTAAGTCTGCTAGGGGTTATTATTATAGATATATTATATTAATAGACCTTATTATTATACTCTTATTTTATTATACTATTATTAAGCTAGGTAAAAGCTAAATCTAGACTATAAATTTCTTATTCTATAGTCTTAAATTATAATATAATATTTTATACTAAAACTACTAGATCTTCTATAGCCTTCTTTAGGAAGTCTTAAATAATATTAATAAGATTATAAAATAATATATTTAGCTTATAAATAACTTTAGGCTTATTCTATCTAATATAACTAATTAGCACTGCCCTAATATATATCCTGGATATAAGAATAATAAAGAGTCTCTATAGATTAGTAATTAGAAACTAGAGAGATAACCTATTAGACTAAGTATCTAATAATATTAATATCTTTAGATGCTTCTATAACTTTACTACTATATCTATTTATAAGACTTTAAGATCTTACTAACTATTATTTATAGTTATAAAGATAACTAGGAGATCTAGTATAAGCTCTAACTTTTTAGTATAAACTTTAGGGATTATTACTATCTTAGTAATAATCTATAGTAGATGCTATCTAGTATATTTAAATTTATCTAAGCTTACTCCTATACTAGTGGACATTTTAACTAGGGAACTAAAATTAAGAAGAGTCTAATATAAAACTCCATTCTCTATACCTACATCCTATTATTTTCTTATAGTTATAAAATTCTTAGTAAAGTTCTAACTAATAGACTAGCTTCTATTACTCTAGGTTATTATAACTAAGTATATTATATAGATAGTATAGATAAGAACTCTATAGTAATATTATTTATCTAGATAGCTATAAACTTTTAGGTATCTTAACTCTATTTACTCTATGATAAATCTTACTAGTATAAGATATAGTATTAGCTATTATTTACTATTATTCCTTAATATAATGGCTAGTAAATATATATAAAGATTAAGATATAGGGCCTACTATATAATAGAGTATTATATATTCCTAAGCTATCTATTATTAGACCCCCTATTAAAAGGGGCATGAAAATTATATATATATATCTTATAGAGAGTAATATTATTAAGTCTACTATCTTATATATATTAATAAGAGAATAAGCTATTTATAGAAGTAGTACTAAATTTATTAAAATTCTTAAGAAAGGCTTTATCTAAGCTAGATAAAAGCTTAGTAATATATTCTTAAATAATTATACTAAGATTAAAGATAATACTTTAAATAGTAGAGATTCTGAATACCTCTTTTTTTTTAATAATATTTAAATTAATAGCCTTTAGGGCCTTAGCCCCTATAAATTAAGTATAGGAATCAGACTTATTTTATAAAGTAAAGTATTTCTTACTAAATTTAATATATTAGTGAATATAATTTTCTAAAATATTTAATAGAAGGTCTATCTTTAGCTTTAATCTAGTACTAATAATATATAAATACTTTATATATATTTTTAGTCTCTTAGTAGTTTTTACTTTAGCTAGAAATATAATAACTAGAGCTGATATTAAATTCTAAGAGAGAGAATAAAGTATCTATATTACTAAATAATCTAAGATATCTTAGTAAATATACTTCTCTATCTTTCTCTTAGCTTTCTTCTAAATCTTTACCTCTACTTAGTCCTTTACTTTATTTATTTATTATTATAAGGTTTATTCTGCTATATCTATATCTACTTTAAATAAAGTCTTTTTATTATATATTTTTCTAAATTAAGTAATCTTCTATATCTTTAGTTTATCTAGTACCTTCTATAACTCTTTATTATTAAGAATTTAGAATATCTCTTTAATAAATATAAATACTTTATTATACTATTTAAAAGCTATTAGTCCTATAGGTAGTTAAAGCTTTAGCTTCTTATTATTATTAATAGAAACTAAAAGTCTAAGATTATCTAGTTTCCTACTAATCTTTATAAGTTTTTTATCTATAAGTCTGGCTTTCTTTAGTAGTTTAATTTTAATAGTCTTAATATTCTAAGGAATTATTAATATATATCCCTTTAATCCTTACTTTAGATTTAGGATCTAGGCTAAAGTATAATAATTTATCTATTTAGCTACTATCTTAAAACTAATTATTTTAGTTATTTTTACTAGATCTCTTATATAGTGGTGGCCCTAGCTAATTTATAAAAGATAATCTATGACTTTAGCCCTCTATTTCTTATAGATCTAGGCCTAGTAGCTAGCTATCCTTTTAGTAGTCTTTATAAAAGTCTTAGTAATAGCTTTAATTTCTCTCTATAAATACTTATCCTTCTTCTTTTATTCTTTAAATTTATTCACTACTTTAATAGCTTTCTAAATAATATAAATTTATATATTCTAGATCTTATATTAGTATATTATTCCTTCTCTAGTTTACTTATAAATATTATACTTTTCTTTATCTATTTTATAAAGCTATAATTTCTAATTTAAATCTTCTAGTATCTTATCTACTTCCCTTAACTAGCTTTAGATATATATCTAGCTTATTATTATAATATCCTCTAGTATAAGTTAGGCTTTAGCCTTTATTAAAATAACTATTACCTCTATCTCTGTATTAGTGCTATTTCTAGATATTTATTTTAGATTCTTTCTAGCTTTTTTTACTATTTTTATAGCTAGTGCTGTCTTCTACTTTCCTTTATTTATAGTAAATAAAACTTACTTCTTTAAGGTAATAAAATAGACTATAAAGAAGGAAATTATTAAAAGTTAAGAATTTAGTAGATATTAAAGAAATTAAGAAAGTTTTTATATATATATACTGCTTAGTGTGTTACTTATAGTAAATAATAGAAAATTATATAATAGCTTTAAATAATAAAGAAATAATATAATTAGTTAGATTATTACTTAGTAAGTACTAAGGCTAAAGCTAATATTAAGAAGAATTAAAATATAAGTTTAGAATATCTCTCCCCCTCTAATTTATAGCTAGTGCCTATATTGGTATTAGAGTAATTAAATTACTTAGTAATAAGAAAGTAAGAGAAAAGTAACTTAAAATAAAAGATAAATAAAAATCTAGTAAAGTTATTTATAAAGTATTAAATCCTTAATATCCTGGCTATGGCCTTAAGAAGTTAAATCTAATAAAGAAAATAGTAAAAGTATATTACCTTACTCTAAGATATTAAATAAAGTAAGTAATAAGTAAAAGAAACTAGTTAAAGCACCTCCCCTAAGGGCTATACTTAATATAAAATTAAATAATAAAAGCTAATCTAAAGATAGTAAAGGAATAACTACTATAAATAATAAGTTATTAAATATAAGATCTTAAATAAAGATAACTAAATAATTTAAATCTTTTTTAGTAAGATTAGCTTTATAAGGCCTAAATATTAAATTTATATTATCTAAATACTTAGCTTAATTTATTAGTATCTTAGTAATTCTCTAAAAGAATTACTTTAGATAATTATTATAGATTAATATCTAAAAGATAGTGCTATTAAGTTCTTTAAATAAATAGAAATTATTTAGAAAAGCTTAATATATCTAATAAGGCTCTAATTATTAAAATATTATCTTATTTATAAAGGAAGTTTTAAGCTTATTATTATAGAGAAGAATATAATTATCCTTTTTTAATAGCTTTATCTATAACTAATTTTAATTATTAAAGGCCTCCTCCTCTACTTTCTATATTTATTAAACTCTTACTATTACTTCTATAGTATCTTTATCTTTTCTTTTAATCTATCTAGCTCTTATTATAAATAGATTACTAGTATTCTAAACCTCCTTCTATAATAATATCTTTTATATTAGGACTTCTAACTCCACTAGTAAAATTACTTTCTATTTTATAATTATTAAAAAAGATATTATCCCTATAGAGTAGTATACTATATTCTAATTTATCTAAAGAATTATTAGAAGATAATATCTCTACTAGACTTCTATATTAGATATTAATACCTAAAGTACTTTAATAATTAGTTTATATCTAATCTTAATAAAATTATTTATCTAATAATTATAGAATGATATTTAAATATAGCATATCTTATACTTTATATAGAGTATCTATACTATATTCTTTATCTCTAGATTATTATCTAATACTAGAACCTTAATACAGCCCTATCTTATAAAGATATTCTTAAAAATAAACTTTACTATATTTATAGATATTAGAGTTCTTATTACTTATACTTTTATCTATTTAGAGAGTGATTCCTAAGTAATTACTAAGTAGTAGGGATTTATCTTATACTATATAATATAAATAATATCTATATACTACTTCTAAAGCAGTCTACTAGACTATATTAAAACTATTTTTTTTTTAATATAGGCCTCTGCTACTTACTAATATATATTATATATTTTATATTATTTAGAGATATCTATATATAAGCCAGGCCACTAATATCTAAGTATAATCTTATTATAAATACTCTCTCTTCTATAGTAGCTAAGCTCTTTATATATTATAGATAGAATCCTTTTCTATTTCTTTTTATTATTTATTACTTTATAAACTAGCTTAAGTTTCCCTACTTAGTGGAATAATATATAATCTTAAACTAAAAACTTAGTAGCCTTCTTCTTAAATCTCTAGAATTTAATTATATCTATTCCTAGAGGCCTCTGTAGAGTAGTTAACTATTTTATAATATAAAGAGAGTTTTTAGATCACTCCTCTTTCTTAATTAAATAAGGTATATCCTTCTTATAGTTAAGGTCTACTAGGGATATATAGAAGATAGTAGTAAACTATATATTAAAGAACTTCTTAGTATTATTATTTTCTATCTTATAAATATCCTCTTCTATAGCTAGCTATTAGAATAGGCTATCTACTATAGTATTCTTTAGCCTTAGTATATATTATACTATAAAGTTAAAAAACTAAATCTATATAATCCAGTAAATAACTATTATACTAGGAATATTAGTTACTATATAGTTAAGCTAAGTAACTAATATTATAATATCTACTTCTAAGGTAAAGTAATAACTATATAACTAAGTTTAGAATTTTTTAAAGGCTTTAAGCACTATATAATACTCCTTCTTCTCTATATTATAAATTACTTTTATACTAACCTAGATACTGCTTTTAAACTAAATTAGATATTTTTTATTTATTCTAAATTTATACTATATTAGTACAGTACCCTAATCTTCCTTATTTATATTATTAATAAGGATAATCTTACTAATATTACTTAGTATACTATTATTAAGAAGTTTTAGATATTCTAAAGCCTTTAGAGCTAGTATAAAGGTAAGAGCTAGCTTTAGTTAATCTATAGCTAGCTATTCTTCCTACTTCTAAATAAATACTATATCTTTCTAGAAAAGAGTATAAATTAGTTTAGTAATAATTATAAACCCCTTTATCTAGATCTAATAATAAACTATAATACTAATAAATAACCTTATCTTATATTAGCTTTGATAAGGTGGTTAATCTATAATCTTAATAACCTTTACTTTCTCTGGATAGTGTCTATTATAATTATAAATATAACTAATAATTTTAAGTATTAAGACTAAGAATTATAATTTCCTATTAGAAATAGTAAAATCTAAAAGCTCTATACTATATAATATTCTATTAAGATTAAGTAAATATTTAAAAATAAACTATTAGACTTTAGGAAGGACTTCTTCTTTATTATATCTTATTTTTAGACTCTTTATATCTATATTATTTAGAAAAAGGCTATAGTATATTAGAGTATTATTCTTTAAAATCTTCTCTATCTCTCTCTAAAAAATAGATACTAAATTTATCTACTCTTATAGTAATATAGTCATCTAAAGTAAATCTATTAAAGTAGTAAATCTAGTAAGATTATATAACTAAGATGCTAATAGTATTCTATTATACCCTAAGAATAAATTAACTACTAATATAATTACTATATCTATAAAGTCTTCTAAAAACTTATCTATATTTAGAGATAGATTTATATTCTAATATAAGACTATATTTAGTTTAAGGGCTATATTAATAAGTTAATAAGAGCTAGTACTCTTAGAAGAACTACTATTCTTTAGGATTAAGAATTATTTATTTTAATATAGACCCTTACTATATTCTAAGATACTAATCTTTAATTAATCCTATAAAATTTATATTATAATTAGCTTTAAAGCTTTTAAAATAGGAATATTCTTTTCTTACTATAGCTTATAAGAAATAGTATAAATCTTAATAAGTAGAATAACCTCTAGCCTTATTATCCCCTTCTTTTTAAAGATCTAAGCTAATACTATTTCCCTAGTATAAAGTATCTCTAATAGAAACTCTCTCTTTTATAGTATAATATCTAAGCTAATTTTTAGCTTTACTAGATACTCTAGTATAAGCCTAGAGCCTCTTAGTATGCTAGAAACTATAGGTTTAATAAATTATTAATATAAGGTCTTAGATAAGTCTCTTTTAGAAATCCTATTTCTAGATAAGACTTTAAATATTACTAATTTCTAATCCTTCTTCTCTAGTAGCTCTATATCCTCTAATATAGCTATATTAACTAGTCTTACTTTTATAGCCTTCTACTTATATATTATATTAATATAATACTATTACTAAAGGCTTATAAAATCTATTTATTAAAAAATTTATATTATTATTTTATTTATCCATCTCTATAGATCCTATCTCTTATATAACTTAAATAGCCTTATATATTCCTTTTTATTATCTTCTATAGCTTTATCTATCTTAGATAAAACTATCTCCTCCTTATCTACTAGTCTTTCTATAAATAAACTTTTATTTCTACTATCTTCTATAGCTCTATTTACTTTAGATAAAACTAGCTTATCCTTAACTTTACTTCTAGACTTCTATATTCTCTTATCTTTATACTTACTCTTAGATTCTATCTACTCTAGATAAAGAATACTCTCTAACCCTTCTATTATTATATTACTAATATTTAATACTACCTATAGGTCTTACTATTAGCTAGGATCTAATCTATATATAACCTTAACTTCTAGTTTTCTTTCTTATAGTCTGACTAGTTACTAATCTTTATTTTATCTTTAAATACTCCTTTACAACTCTTATTCTAGGGATCTAAGGGTAAGAAAACTTAAATTAAAGCTTTATACTTTCTATCTAGAGATATAATAATAGTCTTAATAGACCTATTTTTAAAAGTAAAATAATATAATCTTACTTAGTACTTAAATAGCTGCCTAAGTATATAATTATTTATTAATTTTATATTAATAATAAAAAAGGATATATAGTACTAAAACCCTCTAATTAAGATTAGTATATATTTATAAATATTAAAGAATTTTATAGAGCCTTTATTAATACTTCTTATAAAATTATTATTTAATAATATAATTAATAGTTATAGCTTTATTATTAGCTAATACTTTATAATATTAATCTCTATACTATTATTAATTATAATTTATTTACTAAAGATTAACTTCCCTTATCTAAGGATAACTAATATCTTTAAGGTTATAATAGTATATAATACCTCTTCTAATTTTTTATCTTTCTCTTCTCTCTACTCTGCTAAAGAAACCTCTATAGTAATAATATTAATTTATAGCTTAAACTACTTATCTATCTTATATACTATTATAGTTATTTATTAGTTCTTAATTAGAGAAAATAAAGCTTAGTAAATTATAGGTAATACCTTAATTAAGTTCTTAATTATAATCTTTATCTTACTAGATAAGATCTAACTTATAAATAGTATAGAATTAAAATTTTCTTTTTTTAAAAGATTTACTATCTTTAGCTTCTTCTTCTATTTCTTTATCTCTAATCTTTAAATCTTCTCTAGCATCTCTTTATAAAGAGTTTTTTTCTTAAAATTAGATTAATAATACTATTTAGCTCTTACTATCTTTATAAATAGTAAATCCTTCTTAGTCTTAGTATCCTCTATAAGAGCATCCTAATTTCTTTTTATTATAGCTAGCTTATAACTATCTTCCTTATTAGAGCCTATTATAATAGCTTAGTTATAATACTTAATATTAGTATCTAGAAGTTTTTCTTTAGAGCTATTAGAATCTTTTTTATTATTATATAATAGAAAATTAGCTCTATAAATAGTAGATTATTATTCTACTATTACTTTCTTTTATAAATATATCTTAATCTACTTCTTTATATATTAGCTATAATTAAATAAAGCTATTACTAGATCTAGCTTATCTATAGAGCCCTAATAGACTTTTACTTTATAATTAAGATAAATAACTCTTTATTTAAGATACTTTTACTAAGCAGGATAATTTATCTGCTAGTATTTATTTAGTATAAGATAAAACTAGTATTAGTTTAGATTTAAAGATATAAAATTAAACTATCTAGTCTCTATAGTAATATATCCTATCCTTTACCTCTAGTAATCTAGAGCTAGCTCTTATCTTAAATAACCTTATAGTACTCCTTATATTAGATAACTAGTTATTAGCCCCTAATTAGGGTACTCTAGCACTATTCTCTATACTAGATAATTTAAATAAGTATTTTTTAATTCTAGTTACTATAAGAACTATATCTAATCTAGATAAAGACTCTTAAGCTATTTACTAAAGCTATCTATTTCTAACTTAGAAAGCTTAGTACTTTTTATTATAGACTAGCTAGTCTAAGTTAAATTAGGTTTTATAGAGCTTAGCTTCTCTACTAGATACTTATTATTTAGTTTAATTAAAATAGTACTCTTCTTAGAGTTAACTTCTTTATATTAGTAAAATAGAGTTTAACTACTCTTAGTACTACTAGTATTAGCCATCTTTTTTAATACTATATTAATATAGAATAGCCTTTTAACTATCTTTTTTATCTTAGAATAAACTATTATCTTTAGTTTATTAGTATTAAGCTCTTCTTTCCTAACTAGCTCCTTCTATATAAAAGAAGAAAGTCTTTAAATAAATAGCACTGTATATATATATTTATTAAACTAATTATTCTTTTTAAATTTCTTTAATACTATATAAAACTACTAGATAAATTTACTAATTTCTTCTTTCTTCTAAGTAATATTAATAAAGTTCTTAAGTTACTTTAGATTAAAAATCTTCTATATTTTATTAGTACTAGTATATTTATCTACTAGTAATTATTTAATAGCTTTATAGTTATTACTTTTATACTCTAGAAGACTCTTTATCTAAGTCTTAATAGTATTACTATAATAATTAAGTATAAATATTAGCTTCTTCTAGTCCTTAGAAATAAGAAACTTCTAGAAGAGGCTATCTATAACTTTTAAAAAGTTAGTTATATTATTACTACTAAACTATAGAGCTCTAGTAGTTCTAATAGTAGATATAGTAGACTATAAGAGCTATTTATAGTAGACATCCTCCTTATCTTTTATCTTAACCTTTAGAGTAGAGATAGAAGAATCTATTAGTATAGATCTACTAGAGGAATTCTTAGAGCTAATAGATATAAAGCTCTCCCTAATAGGAGAGAGACTCTTAGATATATTCTAAATATTAATAAATATTATAACTAGTAATTAATTAACTAATGATAAGAACTGCTATTTAATAAATAAAATCTAATAATTTTTCTAATACTTCTAAAGCTAATTATAAAATATTATAAGAAGAAATATTATTCTTCTCTATTCTTTTATTTTACTTATTAAATATTCTCTCTAATCTAAGCTCTCCCCCTCTTAGTACTATACTTCTCTATTCTCTATTAATATTACTATAATTATCTTATATTTCTTAAATACTTCTAATCTATAGTAAAGAATTAGATTTACTTTCTAATCTCTCTTTTTTTAATCTATTATATACTTCCTTAACTATTTTAATACTTTTCTCTATTTTAACTTTATACTACTCTTTCTACTTATCTACTCTTATTTCTCTTTACCCTAAATTACCTAGCTAAATTTCAGAGTTAAATAAACTTTCTATATTCTATTAAGCTTTATTTATAATCTTTTTCTAGATAGCTTCTTATTACTGCTATAAAGATCTCTATATAAATTACTAAAAATATATAAGAGAAATATTACAGTACTCTAAAGAGTAGGTTAAGCTAGACTATAAATAGAAATTATATATAAGCCTTTATCTAGCTTAGATAGAGCTATAAATAGGGAAGGGGTAGTCTTAATATATTTAATAATATTTAAATTAAACTAGAGATAGCAAGTTATAGCTAAAGATATAATTATTAAAGGAGAAGTTCTCCCCTAGTATAGAGATGATGTTATAGCTATCCCTAACTATCTACTCCTTAGGTTACACTTCTGGAATAGGCAACAAGCAAAAGAAAATACCACCCACAGATACCCCCCTACAGTGGAAAAGATTCTGAATAAGTAGAAATACTATAGTAAGTTATAGTACTTCATTAAGTGGACTGGCTAGCTAAATTCTAAGAATATATAGGAACTAGCTAAGCATATCACTAATATAGAAGCTTTGAAAGTATATCTTATCTCTAAGAATCTGGAATCTATAGCTATAAAGAGCAGGAAGCTACAAAAATACAGGAAAAGAACTTAATTTAACTACTATTTTCTATATATAGGAAAAAATAAGTATACAGGCTATGTATTACTGCACCTACCCATCTAACTAGTCTATATACTAACTAAGTAAAAAACCTAAATAAATAATAAATAACTAAACCTAGGGTTGTAATAAGCTACGCTAGCATAGCATAGATAGGGGTTATAGAAGGGGCCATAGAGATAGTAGTAGTAGTAGACTCCTTCTTAGACTCTTCTTTCTCCTCCTTATTAATCTACTTCTAGATAGCCTCTAGGACGGCCTGCAGTGCAAGGCGCTAGGTAGGGGGGTGGATACAGAAAGCTGTATAAATATAGTAGTGGAGGTTAGTAGGCACCTATATAAGTTAGTGAAAATCCTTAGGAATAGCTATATTACACTAAAATCTATAAAGTACAGCTATACAGGCTGGTAAATAATAAGAAAATTATTAAATTAGTCTATAAACAGCGACAACAGAACTGAATTAATAAGAAATCTATTAAATAACTATCTAAACTAATAAGAATTCTATTTAGCAGCTGCCTAATATACTATAAGCTATAATAGATAATAGAATATCTGCTAAGCAGGAGCAGTATATATATATAATAAATAAAAGATAGGGAAAGGGAGTACTTATATAGCAGTACTTCTTATATTTAGTATAATAATAATTATAGATATAGAGCCTACAGCTATAGTAGCTGAAATAGTTATAGTACTAGTAGTAGGGGTTATAGAGCTTCTTCTTATAGTACTAGATATAAGGAATGCTGTTTAGTATTATTAGTATATAATTCTATAAAAAAAGGGTATTTACTAATATTAATGTTATTAATTCTTCTGAGTATAGACTCCCTTCTTTTTATAAGGGAAGATAGAGATATAGTAATAAGCTAGAATCACTATAATATAATATAAAGACCTGTATCTACTAAATACTAGATGGCTTTGATCACAGGATATTAGAATTAAGAGATAAAGAAATAAATAAAGGAATAAGCACAGCCGCGAGACTATAGAGATTATATAAATAAAGGAAATATAAAGCTATAGGCACAGTAGCACTGTAGATAAATGAGATATTAATAAAGCTATTAAATATAGATAAAGAATTATTAAATAAAGAGTAAGAACTGCTTAATTTAAATAAGGAATTATTAAATATAATATAAATACTATTATATTTAAAGGAAGGATATTATGTGGAGGGAAAATACTATTAGATTTGAATAAGAAGATATATATCTTGATGACAAAGCCTGCAAATCTAAATTATTATTAGTATAAATCTATTAAATGAGCACTTAACGCAGTACTTACTATCTAGATTCTATTAATTTTGCAAGTAGATATAAAGAAGGAAGTATTAAATAGAATAAGTGAAGCTGCATAAGATAAGAGAGAATTAATAGCACCAAAACTAATTGGGATAATGTACTGAATATGTCATGGGCTAGAAGCCTTGAAATCTATAACCTAGATTTGGATGGTAAGAAATTGCTAAGGAATCTAACTAGATTACAGTAGTTAAATATAATAAGGAGTGTATAAATAGTAACTAAGATTATGTAATTACTACTACCTTAGCTAGGGTTTTATAATTTTAGCTAGGGCTAAAGGAAGATTATAAGTACTTAGTAAGCTTAAGTACTTAGTAGGCCCTATCTACTACACTATCCCCCCCTCTTTTTAAATTAGGTGTCCCTAGCCAGCACTGAAATTATTACCCCTTAGTAGGCTTAGCTAGTGCTGAAATTACTACTCTCTAGCTAGCCTGGCTAGGACTAAAAATAATAAATCTATTCTTCTATATCTTTAGCACTGCTATATTAGTAAGATTAGTAGTTAGCTTCTATATAGGGTATTTATAGTTTATCTATTTAATTAAGTATTTTATATAGTGGCCTTACCTAATATATTTCTTATACTTATCTATAATTTCTTTAATAATATACTTAGCTTTGCTGTTAATTAATACTAGTAGTGACTGGTAATTATTATTTAATTAACTTAGGAATAGATTATTAGAAGTAGGGTGCAGCAGACTAATATAGAATATATTATATATATCTAGTAGTATATCTAGTTAGTAGGTATATAATCTAATAGCTTTAAGAATTATAAACTTTATATACTATATATTAAGCTTTTAGCTTAGATAATCTATCTAGATATTCTATAAATTAAGCTATACCTTTAAATTAATAGTATATTATAGGCTTACTAAATAGATTTAATTTAAATACTCCTCCTACTATTGCTAAGCTATAGTAAGCTTAGACTAGGCTATTTTAGTAGCCTCTTTTATCTTTATAATAATTATATTAGCTTTGTCCTTTATTAAGTAGGTTATAGTAATAATAATAGTCTCTTAATCTAATACTTTAAGCTTAAGTAGTTTAATATTATACCTATAGTTTAGAAAGAATAGGCTAACTCTAGTACTTATAGTATCTTAGCTATTAATTATAAGCTATATCATTAGTAGTAATAACTTCTAATTAGTTTATATATAATTATAGAAGTTCTATAGATAGGCTTCTAATATAGTATTTATATATTTAATCTACCTATTAATCTATAGATAGAAAGTAGTTAATAACTATTACTAGATATATAGCTATTTATAAAAGTACTTCTAGAATTTACTAATAAACTATAGGCTATAGTCCAATATAATTATACTAGAAATACTATAGTATCTAATAAACTAATCTATTATAAGCTATACTACTATCTTAAAGTCTATTTATTTATATAGTACTAAGATCACCCCTTTTCTAAGTTTATTACTAATAATCATTATATCCTTACAGCTATTAGAAGTAGGAAGTTTTATAATAAAATTAATAGTAATCTTATACTATTTATAGTCTAGGATTAGTAATAGTTTTAAAAGTCTTTAGTAGTATTTACACTATATATAGTTAGTGCTATACTTATTATAGTTCTATATAAATTATTAAATATCTATAGATAGCTCTAGCTAGTAGAAGTTTTAGATAATTATTATATATAGCATATTCTTCCTAGGATAACTAATTAATATAGAGTTATAGGTTTTCTATAAGATTCTTATTTATAATAATTTAGAATTAGGGACCTATTTATATCCTTAGTATAATAGATGGCTATCTAGTAATAGTAAGTATTTAGTAATTAATACTTATATATATAACTTAGTAAGGAACTTAGTGGCTCCCTCTCTAAGCACTTACTATATTTCTTCTAGAGTAATATTATCATACTTAGCCATTCTCTACTAATCTTCTAGTAGTAAGGGTGTTATTACTATAAGTATTATATATAAAATTATATAGTTAGGTTAATTATAATATTAATTACTATATTTATTTAGCAGGCCCTTATCTATCTTAAATACTAATTTATAGATATAGGATACTTATATATATATATAGCTAGTAATAATCTTTAAGGGCACTAGGTAGTAATCATAGGCCTTAAGCTAGTTATCTTCTATATTTTTTAATATATCTTATTCCCTATATAATAGGGTATTAAGATATATACCTAGTTTTCTAGGCTAGTAGTATATCTTATAATTAAACCTACTTAGTATATATAATTAATATATTTACTATTTATTAAGTCTATAGACTATCTTAAAGTATTTAAGATTATAATAGTCTATAATAAGTTTAAATTATAGTAGGCTAATTAGCTCTAATTCTCATTCCTTAAAGATATTAATAATAGCTAGTAGTTCCTTATTATAAATCTTATAATTATATTTCACTAGTGTGTTCTTTCTTAAGATATAAGTAACTAGTCTTAATATATTATTATTATTATATTATAATATAATAGCTTCTATTACCTAGTTTAAAATATCTATCTTAATTACTATCTTCCTATTAGGGTTAAATTATATAAGAATTAGGGCTATAGTGAATATCTTCTTTAATAATTTAAAGGCTATAGCTTATTCCTTTCTCTATATAAAGAGGGCTCCTTTATATATTAATGCTATTAGTAGCTATACTATATCTAAGAAGTTTTATATAAATTACTAATAGAAGTTTATAAAGCCTAGGAATAATTATATACTATAAGTAGAGATAGGAGCTTGCTATTCTAATATAGCTTTTATCTTATTAGAGTCTATCTATATATCTTTACTAGCTTTTATTATAAATTTAAGATACTTTATACTCTTAATCTTAAACTTATATTTATTAATATCTAACTATAAGCCTATATTCTTTAGATACTCTAGTATTTAATAGATATATTATTAGTACTTCACTAGTAATCTATTAGTAAAGATTAGTATATTATTAATATATATAGAGATAAATTTATCTAAGAAGTTCTAGAGTATTTAATTAATATACTATTAGAAGGTACTTAGTATATTTACTAGTCTAAAGGGTATAACTAGTTATTTAAATAAGCTAAACTATATATAGAAGGCTATTAGCTATTTATCTCTAAAGGTAATCTAGATCTTATAGAAGATAGTAATTATATCTAACTTAGTAAATTACTTTATCTTTAAGATATACTCTAAGATCTTATTAATTAGAGGGAGTAGATAGTAATCTTTCTTTATAATTATATT
>JAKLNT010000106.1:0-68275 GCA_022814375.1 Aspergillus quadricinctus | reverse complement strand
TAAGTAGGTTTAATTATAAGATATACTACTAGCCTAGAAAACTAGGTATATACCCTAATACCCTATTATATAGGGAATAAGATATACTAAAAGATATAGAAGATAACTAGTTTAAGGCCTGTAATTACTACCTAGTGCCTTTAAAGATTATTACTAGTTATATATATATATAAGTATTCTATATCTATAAATTAGTATCTAAGATGGGCAAGGGCCTACTAAATGAATATAGTAATTAATATTATAATTAACCTAACTATATAATTTTATATATAACATCTATAGTAATAATATCCTTACCACTAAAAGATTAGTAAAGAATAGCTAAGTATAATAATATTACTCTAGAAGAAATATAGTAAGTACTTAGAGAGGGAGCTACTAAGTTCTCTACTAAGTTATATATATAAGTATTAATTACTAAATGCTCACTATTACTAGATAGCTATCTATTATACTAAGGATATAAATAGATCTCTAATTCTAAACTATTATAAATAAGAATCTTATAGGAAATCTATAACTCTATATTAACTAGTCACCTTAAAAAAAATATACTATATATAATAATTATCTAAAACTTCTACTAGCTAGAGCTATCTGCAGATATCTAATAATTTATATAGAATTATAATAAGTATAGCACTAATTATATATAGTATAAATATTATTAGAGACTCTTAAAACTATTATTAATCCCAGACTATAAATAGTATAAGATTACTATTAATTTTATTATAAAACTTCCTACTTCTAATAGCTATAAGGATATAATAGTTATTAGTAATAGGCTTAGAAAAAGGGTAATCTTAATATTATATAAATAAATAGACTCTGAGATAGTAGTATAGCTTATAATAGATTAGTTTATTAGATATTATAGTATTTCTAGTATAATTATATTAGACTATAGCCTATAGTTTATTAGTAAGTTCTAGAAGTACTTTTATAAGTAGCTATATATCTAGTAATAGTTATTAACTGCTTTCTATCTATAGATTAATAGATAGATTAAATATATAAATATTATATTAGAAGCCTATTTACAGAACTTCTATAATTATATATAGACTAATTAGAAGTTACTACTATTAATAGTATAGTTTATAATTAATAGCTAAGATACTATAAGTATTAAAATTAGCCTATTCTTTCTAGACTATAGATATAATATTAAACTACTTAAGCTTAAAGTATTAGATTAAAAGGCTACTACTACTGCTACAGCTTACTTAGTAAGAGATAAAATTAATATAATTATTATAAAAATAAAGAAGGCTACTAAAATAGCTTAATCTAAGTTTATTATAGCTTAGTAATAGTAGAAGAAGTATTTAAATTAAATTTATTTAGTAAGCCTATAATATACTATTAATTCAAAGGTATGGCTTAACTTATAGAATATCTAGATAGATTATCTAAGCTAAAAGCTTAATGTATAGTATATAAAGTTTATAATTCTTAAAGCTATTAGATTATATACCTACTAACTAGATATATTATTAGATATATATAATATATTCTATATTAGCCTACTATACCCTACTTCTAATAATCTATTCCTAAGCTAGTTAAATAATAATTACTAGCTGCTACTAGTATTAGTTAATAGTAAAGCTAAGTATATTATTAAAAAGATTATAGATAAGTATAAGAAATATATTAGATAAGGCTACTATATAGAGTACTTAGTTAAATAGGTAGGCTATAAATACCCTATATAGAAGTTAGCTACTAATCTTACTAATATAGCAGTACTAGAGGTATAGAAGAATAAACTTACTATTTTTAGCCCTAGCTAGGCTAACTAAGAAGTAGTAATTTTAGTGCTAGCTAATTCTACTAAGGGGTGATAATTTTAGCACTAGCTAGAGATGTCTAATTTAGAAAGGAGGGGGGATAGTATAGTAGGTAGGGCCTACTAAGTGCTTAAGCTTACTAAGTACTTATAATCTTTCTTTAGCCTTGGCTAAAATTATGAAGCTAGCTACTGCCTGCCTTAGGTAGTAATATTACACTTAATATTCTAATTATCCTATTATGTAATCTTAGCTATCATTCACACATTCCTTATAATATTCACCCACTGCGATCTAGTTAGATTCCTTAGTAATTTCTTACTGTCCAAATCTAGGTTATAGATTTCAAGGCTTCTAGCCCGTGATATTTCTAAGATAGACTAGATAATCTAGTCCTAGGCTAGATAAGTTCCCTTTTTAAGATAGACTAGATAATATATATAGGCTAATATTTATAGTTCCTATAGATATATATAATTAATAGCTATATTAGCTAAAGTGCTATAGATTTACTGTAATAGTTTATTTTATATAACTCTTAAAGAAATATTTAATAGTCTATAAAAAAGTATTTAGTAGATAGACTATCTCTAAGAGTTAGGGAATCTTTGTTTCTATAGCATAAGGTGTTAAAGCTTAATAGAAAGCCTATAATAAAGCTACTTAATATATCTTAGGGGTTATAGATGCATCTATTACTAGAAACTCTAAATACTATTAATAACCTAGGCCTTAAAATATAATTTGCCTGCCTTAATTATCAGGCTATATATAATAAGGAGGTGGAGCCTTAAAGTATAATATCTGCCTCTAATATCAGGCTATATATACTAAGTAAAGACCCTTACTAAGCACCTTGCAAGAGGGTCGCCGCGCAAGCACAGCAGTTCACTTATAAGAGATAAGGATAAGGATCAGGCGATATGACGATATCGAATTTCGACGACACTTGCAACAACTGTCATCCCTTGCTCACTACAGAAAATCAACATGGTGAGTTTTATCTGGTACCTTTTATCAGAATTTAAAGCTGACCAGACTAGCGCAGTCGTTGTCTATCCACCTGCCTCAAGGGGCGATTTTGGTCGCTTCCCTCCACGAGGATAACTTCACAAATTGGAGTACCATTTAGAAAGCCTAATGGCCAGCCTAGACAATGGCCTGCTTTCACACAGCTACGCGCCGCTACGGTGGATGCTACTCAGAACCATCCGAATGTCAGCGGATCCTCACCACCCACAGTGCGGGTACAAGGACCGGGCAGCGAGGACTTGGACAACCACAAAGCCAACCTCGTCTCACAGCTCAAGAGCATCCCGCAGGACATCAGCTCTCTGCGAATCGAGGAAAACACCCCCTCGGACAAGGAATGGTCAATCCTCGGCGAGCACTTTACCAACATCCGCGACCTGGAAATGGACAGCGGGAATGACGAGGGACTCAACGATAAAGAGATGCCCCTGCACTGGCCCCTGGAGCGGCTTGAGGTCAGCTCCGCTGCGGGCCAGGTCATCCAGACGCCCTTCGTCCTTCAAGGCCGAGTGAAGCATCTCGCTCTCATCTTCACCTCTGGTCTGCGATTCGAAGGTCCCACGAACGCAGAACTCCAGCGCGCGAATCGCGAAGCCATTGGTCGCGGGGAGGCAGCGCCGAGATACCTCACGCTAGATGAGGGGACACCGGAGGAGAGACAGATCGAAGTGACGTATATCCCTGAACTGGTGGCGCAGTGGATGACAGACAAGTACTCCAAGCCCAACCCACAGGTGGAGTCGGCGAACCGGCCTCCTCCGCAGGTCACCACGGACACGCTGGAAATTGTGGAGAACGATGCGCTGGATGCTTTCTGCCGGATGGCAGTGGCGTTGCCTCATGTGGTTGATAATCTCAAGACGCTGACGCTGCGCTCTACACATGGGCTGGATTTCCAGTTTGCGAAGGAGAGTATGTTCGTGAGTGTCCTCCCCCATCTGCTGAACCTGCAGACGCTGCGGTTGAGCGTGGGGGATATTTTCGAGGACAAGGAGTATCTGCCAAACCTATATACAAAGTTCCCGCCAAATCTGTCGACCCTCTACTTTCGAGGACCCGCATCCCTGTGCCAGTCGAAGAAGTGGGAGAAGTGGGTTGAGTCTTTCGCGTCGAAGGATTATCTTCCGGAACTGAAGAAGCTGGGATTTGTCCTTGACTTACACTACGAGGTTGACAAGGATGGGAAGAAAGAGGTTCA
Organism: Aspergillus quadricinctus; assembly: GCA_022814375.1. Lineage (NCBI taxonomy): Eukaryota > Fungi > Ascomycota > Eurotiomycetes > Eurotiales > Aspergillaceae > Aspergillus > Aspergillus quadricinctus. The sequence continues at coordinate 64,246 of JAKLNT010000106.1, read as the reverse complement.
GGCGCCGGAAGCGCTTCTCCGCGAAGCTCGAGCTGCTTGCGACCGGCTGTATGCCGTTGCAAAGGACCGTGGCATCACCATTGAGGCTGTGCGTGATGAGTGGGCAGACGAGTTCGAACATCTCCGACAAGTGGATGATCGCTGGGGTGTTTAAGCCTTGCAAGTGAGCCTTGTATGATAACGTCTCTGCCTTATACGGACATGCGCCACTGCGAAGTTCTCCTGAGGATTGGATCCGTGCCCGGTAGTCAAACTTAGCGTCACTGGCTGTCTGCAACTCATGGGCTATCTCTGAATCGCCCGTTTGACTGGCGTTCCCGTGCCATTGACCGTGCGACTCGTACTCGTTTACCCACTTTTTCGATTGGGCCTTGTTGAATCTCAGGGCTGTCGACCAGCAAGATCCAAGACAACTTATTAACGAGATGCCAAATATTAAGCTTGATCCATCAAAGACTATCTAATCTACCATGACCAAAATCAGGCAGAAATATTGTAGACTAGAGATCGGGATGAACCGAAGCCGTAGCCCCTCCCTTTACTGCCAAGTTTGTCTCCGCTCGTACTCGTAGCAGCCTCAGCTCTGAATGGAGCAGTTCAAGCCAGGATTTAAGTCCCAACTAGTTAGTTAGTGTATCCGTTTGTCTTGTCTTGGCCCTCTTGGGCAACAACTTAAGATACGAATACGACCTGTTCCACATAGGGAATGTATTGCGTTGTCTGTGTTCCGTCTTACTCAGTTCATGTATAAATAGTAAGCAGTAAGCACTTGAGCCTTGCTATAAGCTTACAGCTCAGCTGCCTACTCATCTCATCAACTGCAATAGATAGATATTAAATCCCAAGCCGCGTTATTGTACTTACATTTAGTCTTCGACGTCGGACTACAGCCTGCAGACAAAATGGACTCAATCCCCGATCCCACCGGCAGCGACACAGAGAGCACAACCAGGTATGCGTACGCCACAATCAATCATAGCCTTCAAATTGAATCAGATCACGGATACTGATACGGAGTGAGAACAGCATCCCACCACCCAAACCCCCTTCGGGGCTACAAACAATCTTCCCCCTCGCCCACCCACCCCCAAAACCAACCCAACGCCTCCGCCTCACCCCCAAACTCCTCCTCCAAATCCAACACCTCTCCCCGGAATCCACCCGCCCCCTCCCCGTCCTCGAAGTCTGGCTGCCCTCGCGCTTTGCTGGAAGGCCGTGCGTTAATCTGCCTAAGCTCCGCGGGGGGGATGTGTACATTACCCAGAGCGAGGCTTATACCTCGTTATCTGGCGACAGCGACGGCCACAGCCACGATTTAGCGGCTGAGGAAGAGGCGGCTGGTAGTGGTAGCCAGGAGGCGGTAGCTGTCGTCGGGGTGATCTACCACGCCCACGGCCGCGCCCAGAAACCAAAAGCAAAATCGAAAGAGGAGGCGCAGGCGGAGGCGGAGGTGCATTTCCCGCTGGGCGGGCGCACGTGGACCACGAGCGCGACGGCCGGGGGCGGGTATCGGTTTCAGGTTCAGGGGCGGGAGGGGCAGCAGCAGCACGTGCTGGAGTGGAAGAGACGGGGGAGCGGCAAGGGGGAGCGGAGTAGGTCGTTTTCCTCGTCGTCGACGGATGCGGCGCCGGGAGCGGACAGTGCGAGATTCGTGCTGGGGATTGTGGACGTGAGGACGCGCCGGGGCGCACGGGTCGCCTTGCTTACGAAAAGGGGGTTTGAGGTTGGGTGTTGGGAGCGGCTGCCGCGCGAGGGTCTTCGGGAGTGTGTGATGGACTCATCTACGGAGGCTGAGGCTGAATTGTCGGAGGGGCAGCTCAGGACGGCTGTTTATACGATGATTCTGACGATGGGGGTTTGGGTTGCGTCGCAAGAGGGGTGGTTGGGTTGAGGTTAGCATCGTACGAAGCAGTGCTAATCAACGTTATGACGGTCATATTGGTAAAGATGATTTTCAGTACTCTACATCTCGCTCTAGATGGTGATGCCTTCCACCAAGGCTTTGATCTGCAAGGCCAACAACCGCGAATAGTACCGGCAGAGCGCCAGGTTCCCGCCCATGAACCAGAATCCTGGATGGCCGCTCCGCCTCCAGATCGTGCGCATCTCCCCTTCCTGGTCAAATCCCCAGACGCTCTCGACGCGATCGGCAACCTCGTCGCCGAAGATGGCCCGCGCTTGCGTCTTCATGTTCTGGTATCCAGTAGCGAAGACGATCTCGTCCGCCTCCAGCTGCGTGCCGTCCGCGAACTGAAGTCCATGAGGGAGGACCTCGGTGATCTCCTGGCCCTGTTTGACCTTGATCTTGCCGTCCGCGATGAGCTGGCTGCCGCCCACGTCGATGTAGTACCCGCCACCGCGCGACAGGTACTTCATCATGAGACCGGCGTTGTCCGACCCCATGTCGACCTTGAACCCGGCCTTGTCCAATGCTTTGAGGATCGCGGCGTCGCGCTGGTTCTGAGCGGCAGTCAACTTAATCTGCTGCGCCTTGAACAGCTCGACCGGGATGCTCCATAGGTACAGGTCCGAGTCTTCGGTCAGGGGTCCGGCCTCCTGGTAGAGACCCTTGAGCCCGATCTCGACGATCGACCCGGATGAAATCACACACGTTGTGCTCCGTTGGACCATGGTGACGTCGTATCCCTTTTCATAAAAGTCTTGCGCAATGTCATGGCCAGAGTTACCTGATCCGACGACCACGGCTTTCTTGCCCTTGGAAGCGGGATTGGCTTCCTTAAATTCGGAGCTGTGGCAGATCCGATCGCCCTTGAAAGAGTCCATCCCCTTGAACCGGGGTAGACTCTTTTCTCCGGAATGGCCGGTAGCTTGGATGACGTGCTGTGGATGAACGGTACGGCTCTCAACCGAGCCGTCGTCTCGCCGTCTTTCAAGAACAATCGTCCACTGCTTTTGATCATCACTCCACGAGGACGATTTCAGCTTCGTCCGCGTCCACACGTTGAGTTCAAGAAGCTTGGCGTAGGCTTCGAAGAACTCGGCTAGCTTGTCCTTCGGGGTGAATATCGGCCAACTCGGAGGGAAGGGCAAGTATGGCATGTGGTCGAACCACACAGGGTCATGCAGCACGAGCTGATGATATCTGCGCCGCCAATTGTCTCCAATGCGGTCCTCCTCGTCGATGACCAACGTGTCGACATTGAGCATCTTGAGACGAGCGGCGACTGAGAGTCCAGATTGGCCGGCACCTGTCAAGTCAGTCAAGCCCCGTCAGTTGAGAGATGGTGACCTACCAACGACCAGGACAACGGGGCTCTTTCCCTCGAATTCCGAGTCCGAAATCCGTCTATCCTGCCAATTATTTCTGTCTAGGTGCCCTCCATGCTGCACGCCCAGCGGTCGACGGGCGTTCACCGCCTCCTCATGCCCCTTGAGCTCCTGGAGGGTCGTGAAGATAGTGAAGATTTTCCAGACCCCGTCCTTCTCCGCCATGCGGACCACACCCCTTCCATGCCCTACATCGTTTGCGAAAGTGGTGAAGAACTCCACACCGGTGATCTCACCGAACGCATCGATTGGGCCGACATGGGGCGCACGAAAGGGCGATGACTGGTCAATGTCAATCTGGACCAGCCGCGCAGAATCCTCGAGGAAGCTGGCAATGTTCTCTCTGCCTTTGATGGTTCGGTAATCCCACGACAGACCTAAATGGTCCTTCCAGTAGCCGTCCTCAAGGAACAGATCTGAGATTGCTTTGTAATTCTTCTGTTTTAGAGCATTGTTTAACCGATCAACCACCTCTGAAGCCACCTTGGCAGCATCAACAGATGTGGATGATGCAGTTGGGGGAAACTTTCCTACGGGGACGTAGCAAGAGCCTGGTTCGACTCGATCCTTGGAGGGGTGATCAGTGATGGGGACAGCCATTTTGTCAATATCGGGCAGAAGAGAAGATGAACAACAGGCAAAGAATATCGACTTGGAAGCAATCGCTCCTTAAGAACCTTAACCTTGACAGTGAGTAATCAGAAAATGCGGGGTAACCTCAAGTCCACGCCCTAGGCTCTTCGGCGCTGGTCTGGACAATGTCGACAGCAGCAAACTCTTCAAATAAGATGCCAGGGCTAATGACACGTATCACAGGAGTCCTTAGCCCCTGCGACTTTGACAAGGAAGCCGGTTCTCTTATGTGATACAGTTGAAGCCGTTGCATGAGATATGCATATGCCAATTTGTTCCCGCCGTTCAATCAATACACGTCCCATTGGTCATGCTCTATCCATTTGACATGTTGGGACAGCAATGCAGCATCTCCATGACAGCTAGCCAGCTCAGATGTGTTGGGGGGCCTAGTGCGGGGGCATCAATGTGCGGAATGTAGTTCTGGCGGTTAGACGTGCCATAGTCGGAAGACAATAATACCGAATGATCTTCGGCAAGGACCACTTCCCAAGTGCATCCCAAGCAATAAAGTGGACCTAAGAGGGCAAGGAAAAAGGAGACTCGGAGTTACTCCGAAAACGCAAAAAAAATGGCGGCAAAAAATGCTCACAAGCGGATTTGAACCGCTGACCTCATGATTACTAGTCATGCGCTCTACCAACTGAGCTATGCGAGCTAGTCGATATTAGAGGGCGCAAGGTAAGATTCTATGAGCCAGAATTGATTGAGGGAAACTCGACAATGAGAATTGACTTACTGTCCTTAGTTCTATGTACCTCTCTGACATGAAGTAGAGGTCTTAGACTATGACATTGCCGTAGATGGGCAGACCTGTCATATAAAGTCTAATGCCCATGTATCAATCTAAGTCTCGTTGAATGTCTCCTGTGCGCTCATCATGGAAGCAATATATATTTGCAGTTTGTTGATTGTAAGAAGAGCGGATTAGGTGATGAATTGACACAATGCAAGTAAACGTCAAGAACCTTTGACTGAATGCTAAAGACAACCTAGTTATTGAAAACATAGCCATAGCGACTCTAATATACCCAGTGTGAAGACTGTATAGAAGCAATAAACCCTACACTATCACTAAGGTTGTCAATCTTCAAAGTCAGTCATGCTAGTCTAATTGCCAAACAATATATAGCATGATTCGAAAGTGTACTTGCCTCATTCGAGCGAGGGTGTTACAGCCCAGACTCATACATGGTAAAGGTCCTGTAGAGGGCCCAACAGCCCCGAAACTGGATGTAAGCGAGGCCGAAATGATCCCAGCAAGTCGGCAAAGGTCCCTATCTGGATACACCCGGCGCCATCTACCCAGGTATAACCTAGAACGGTTACCGCGCTCAAAGGAAACCCACAAGCCGCTTTCTATTATAAACTTAGCATCGCCATGACTCTCATCGGATACCATGTAACCTCCCTCGGAACGCGCCCAGCCTTGAACGGATTCGCCGAGCAAAAGCCATGTCCATCCTTGACATCCGCAGGGGCGCTACTACGTTGTTATGGCTGACGACAAAAGGCTCCATTTGCCTCTATATCAAGAAGTTGAGGAGAGAAGACGCGAGGAGGTGAGGGTCGCCGAGGAACGGGAGTTTGGCAGCCATTATCTTGAAGAGTGGGCTGCAGGAGGCACGCTGGTTGTTCTCATCGTCGATGCTATATTCCTATGATTGTGCAACCCTATCGACATTGCCACATGTGCAGTTTGCAGCATATCTGTATACCAAGGGCGGAAGCCTGGAGGCAGGATGGTCGTGGCAAAGCTGCAGGGACGCTGCGTCTAGATTCCAGGAATGGTTTGCATAATAAGATCTCCAAGCCTACTTCGCACATGTTGAAGGGACGAAGAAGATACTGGGTTACTGTCATCCTATGATCGTGAAGAATCCTTTCACCAATGCTATCTATACCAACCACTCAAGGATGTCAATGGTCTGACGCAACCTTGTACTGTTTGTCTTCCACGATTGACCTGTTGATTTTAGTACCTAGCAACGACGGGAGTCACGAAGCTCCATAGCGAATGAGTCTGTCCCACTATCAAAGGATCGTATACTCTTCGAGAAGTTTGTCGAGATCTACGATGCATCCAACCATCGTTGCCGCAGTCAATTCAGCTATCCGCTCAAAATCACCATACCAGTAAGTACGAATCACTGCTCTACCAATGTTGAGCTGGAAATGAAATGGAAAGAATGGTTTTCCCAGAGTGGAACGAGAGAATGTTGCTCTCATCCCGCACCTGGGGAGATCTTCACACCATCCTTGCCTCCTACGGTCCTACCGATCAGCGCCGACGTGGCCCTTTGGCTAATTTCCTCTCAAATGCTCCATTCAACTGGCGTTTTGGCCCCCACATCGTCTTTCAGGGTCTCCGTCCTTATGCAGAGGCCGAAAAACAAACGGGCTAAGCTCAGCCTAAGGCGATGATCATGCGGCTGAGTTGTAAATCTTGCTGCTTCGAGTTTGAGTCTTTGAGACCAAAGCCACGCTGAAAATACCTTCCCCTTAAAAAGCAAGAGCGCGCTGTGCAGTCCCTGGAGTCTCTTCAACTGTTTGTTGATCCATGCGGTTTACAAAGATAATGCACTACGCATTCGGTCCTCTATCCTCAACTTCGCGCCCTGAACTCGTCAAAATTCTGAGCCCTCCACACCCACGAGAAGTTTAATTGCCGAAATGACAGTCGAATCGACGCCCTTAAATGCTGCCCAAAACGAGGACTACGAGGAGACTAGCCAAAAGCCCGGACGCAGATCTATCTGGCTTGACACATGGCTTTTCGAGGGCCTGGCATTGTCATTTAGCATCGCCTGTCTTGTCTCGATCTTTGGGGTTCTTATGGCATACGACAACAAAAAGCGGCCGCAGTTTGCTTATCAAATCACACTTAATACAATTGTCTCGGTGCTAGCAACAGGATGCAAATCCTCTTTGGTCTTGGTTATAGGAGAAGCTATATGCCAACTTAAATGGTTGTGGTTTCAAGATCCTAGACAAAGACGGCTGCTATTCGGGATGCAGTCATTCGAGGCTGCGAGCAGAGGACCGCTAGGATCGCTGATGATTATCATCAATCATCGTGGACGCTCCTTCGTCTGTCTCGGTGCAGTCCTGGTTATCCTTCTACTAGCATTTGATCCGTTTATACAACAGGTCATTAGCTACCCTCTGCAATCAGTACCCGATCCTGATAATCTGAGTGGAGCAGCTGCACCACAGGTAACGAGATATATCTCAACACCGAAAATCATCGACTGGAAAAATGCTATCATGCAGGGACTCTGGTCGAGCGAGGACATGAACCTTCCACCGAAATGTTCCTCTGGCAACTGTACCTGGGATACGTTCCCATCGATCGGTATATGCAGCCAGTGCGCTGATCTGACCTCCATTGCTAAGCTCAGTTGTTCCTTGCCTGGTCCAGATGAAACCTTCAATAAAACGTGCCATATTGCCTTGCCTCATCCGTGGGTGGGAGAAGATCTCGTGTCCGGAGATACAATCGTGCCTGGCAGCTTTTCCATATCGAGCTCATATGGAATAATGACGATGCCGGATGTGGTCATCTGGGAACGCTTTTCGGTTCAGGATCTCGATGAGAGCGACGAGGCTTTCGAGAGCGATCCAGATCTTCTCTTCAGTGAAGATCCGCAGCACCCTAATAGCACCTTTGCTGGCGTCAACAATCCATTGGTGGCCTACGCATATGCCGAAATGGAAATGAAGAGAGGCCACCTTTCGAATAACACTCCTACCTCCGATAATGTGATCCTCAGCAAGGTGACTGAGTGCAGCCTCTCGGTCTGTCTTCGACAATACAGTATCTCTGTCACCAATGGGGATGCTTCGATAAACACTTCCATCCCTGATCTTGGTGTGACGTATCTGGCCCAGAGCCCAGACACTACAAAGCCCGGCGAGACGATCCCCTGCTGGCGACCAAAGCATCCATATACGACAGACGCCCAGCCGATGTTGAATCTCACCTTTTGTGACTGGGGTATGCAGAGCCTACAGGGGCAGATGTCCGACGTCCTGCCTGTCGTGAATCAGATCTCTTGGCAGTGGGATTCAATCAATGGATGGGGAGCAAACTCCGACATCGAAGCAGTCGAGGGCGAATCGGCCTTTGAGTACAATGGAATTGAGCCGAACGCCGACCGCATCGTGACAATCGGTTTCGAAGAAGCCATGAAGCGGATTGCCGCGTCCCTGACGAGACTAGGCCTGAAGACAACAAATGACAGTTTCCACGGGACCGTCAACACCGAAGAAGTCTTCGTCAGCGTACAGTGGCCATGGCTGACTTTTCCGGCTTCCTTGGTCCTCGTGGGGACCATTTTCTTGGTCATCACCATTGCTTTGAATCGAAAGAACCATGTCCCGTTGTGGAAATCGTCTGCCCTGCCGCCCTTTTACCACGGACTAGAGAAGCTTCAGAACGACGAGTACGCGACTAGTAGCTTCATGGAGAAAAACGCAGAGTCGACAAGAGTTCGACTGCAGTACTCTGAGCAACATGGGCGACTGATGCTGCTGCAAGAAGACTTGGAAAATATTCCATTATCAAGACCTAGGACGATCTAGTGAATTTCTTTCCTTTCCTTCAGTGGTCTGCCTGTGAACAGTATAGATGGTATGTGCAGCTGTTTTAGTCCTCTATACAAAATGCCATAAAGATAGGCAAATCAACCGCAGGAAAAGCAAGAACCACACAGCTTAGTAAATCCTTTCTCACTCAAAAAATATAAATGTACTTTCCGTCAGATATATAGACAAAGCCCATTCCAGCAATTTGCCTAATGTGAGCTGAACTAGGGCGACGAGCCTCCTAGAGCTAAATGGTGAGTGCTAGGCAGCAAGGGCTTTTCAAGGATTGTAATTTCCCTTATCAATGAGGACATCAGTCACCCTAGTGACTTAGGGTGTTCTCCTGTGGTTGCATGAACAGAACCTTGAGCAAATGTTGATGTCGTGGACCAGACCACCGAGATCGCGAAGGTAAAGGGTGTTACGCCCAGCTTGCCCTTGCGTGGTTGTTAGCTCCAGGCGACGGCGACGACATTTTTCCCATTCCCGGGTCTTCCCAGCCGAGCAGCTGGAGGAGAATTTGGCTACTCCGTAGAGTGTTTGTAGTCCTGTCAGAGGACGAAGAAAAGTCTCTACGCGGGCTTGCTCGGGAGTGGCAGGTGATAATTCCAGACGAGGATAGGGTATGCCTTTGGCAATACTCCGGCTCTAGAGGTATAAGAGCTAGTATTCGGACTGTCTGTGCAGTCTTCATACTCCGGAGGATAGACAGTTTGGCAGCCATTGTCTTGAAAAAAGGGCTGAGGGGTTGCGCTGGCTTGTTCTCATCGTCGATGCTTCGATCCGATGAATTGTGCAACCCTATTGAGATTGCCACAGTGTAGTTCGCGGCATATCTGTATACTAAGGCGGAGCCGGAGGGAGGGATGGTTGTGGCGAAGCTGCCAGGACGTAGTCTGTCCTGAAGCCTTTGCTGTATAATGCTGAGTAGTGCCAAGTTGTCTCCAGTCTCACGCACTATCCGAACGTCTGATTCCAATACCGCACTGCCTGATCGCAGATCCCCTTCTTACCCTCCCAACTAGTGGTTTTCCCCTCGAGCGCGCAAGCCGTCCAGCGAATCTCCTCCCAGAACTGCCTCTCAACATCTGTGCCAAACGCCTCGATCACGTCTTCCGGCGCCAGCCAAGCCCGCGTATACGAGCCATCTTCCTTAATGACCGGCCCGTTCCCATGAAAGATCGTTGCGGGATTGAATTTTGGGAAGTTTGCATGGATAATGAACGGTGCTGGAGCCGGGGCAGCGGAGCCCTCGATGCGCCATTCTCCTTTCCGTGTCAACGCATAGTCCTCAATGGGATTGTACTGGACCATGGTCGAGCCGGAGAAGCCGTCGGCCTTGTGGCGCCCCACGGCGCGGATCGGCTCGCTCACTTGGTAGAATGGCTCGTTGAGGACCGTCGCGGCGGCGAGGAAGGTCTCCTTGTCGCCCTCGCCGGCTGCGCCCTGCGAAAGCAGCGGGTAATAATAGGTTGGACCCCAGAAGTTATAATATGCGCACAGCAGCAGAGTCCTGAGATGAGTTCTTTTGGAGATAAATACCTCTCCCGACTCGGTTGACTGGCGGATGTTAGGGGCTGGTTGCTCTAGAGAGGCAATCTGATAGAATAGCGGCGAGGCAGTCGGGCCCCAGAAGTCGGGGAAGGTGACCAGGCCTTTAGATCTGAATGGCTCACTGGAGAAGATCGATTCCGGTTTCTGTAGAGGAAAGGCGTCTGCATCGAGGAATAGAATCTCTTCAAAAGAGGAAAAGAGCATCGCCAATGGCTTGTACTGATATTTGGCGACCTTCTCCCTGCTTCCGGGGACGGCGTCTAGGATCTCGGAGAGTACGACGCATCGCGCGTTGAGAGATGGCAGAACCACCTGGCAGGTATACCCATCGTACTCGATCCAGTCCGCCAGGAAAACCTCCATGGGTAACTCCGAGCCTGTCCGCCGCAGCATTCGAAGCGATATCACCAAGACCGGCATGTATGACGGGCCCGCCGTGGAAACCAGACCTCTTGTACCCGGTTTGTAATGCAAGGGCGGGGGATCCTGCCGAACACTCTTCACAAAGGTGGTATGGGCCTGCTTCATTCTCAGCACATCCTCATCGGTCATCTGCAGGAGATTCGCGACTGGCTGGGTGTTTTTCGGGTCGAAGCCCACCGACTCTGCGTTTGCGATCCTGGAGGGCGGGTTGCAATTTGGCGCCGCTGCAATCAGGAGGGGGTAGAAGTCCGTCCAGAATTGTTCATGTCCCGTGGTGGTGACACCGGATTGGGTTGATTGCGAGCCTGAAAGAAGCCATGTAGCAATGGCGACGAGACCTAAAGCGATGAAGATATTCCGTCGTCGAAACTGCTGACGGGGTCGAGTCATCATCTGGATTGATTCACGCTTTCTTCGAACATGCATTGATGTGGTTTACAGAATTAATGGACCAGCATCTTAATTCAATCATCAGAAGAAGTAAATAGCGAATGACTGAAATGAGAAAGATGATTATCTCTGGCAGCTTCGAGCAGTCAGAGCTGGATAAGCACTAGTCTAGTCTTGTAGTATCTAATCTATCTCGTTGCAGCCCAATTCCTTCAAACACGAGCGGGCCGGCATTTTAGTAGTAGACTAGTAAGTTTCTAATAAACTAGTCACTATTAGCTCGAAGAATTCGCTGACTCGAGGCCAATGAGATTGACCAAGTCCATTGTCCTTCTTGGCAGAGTTTCATAGTGCTGAAATAGGGGGACCCCTTCCCGAATGCCCTGTTCAGGCTGGATGACCAGGGCTAGTTTCTTGGAGTTGGGGCCCGAAAGTGGATGCATCTCTTGCTGCTGAGCCTGATGCTGACTCTCTTCGGCAGGAGTAAGTACTGGATTATGTCTTTTGACATGTCCAGACACAGCAATGTTGAATATCCACCCAACAAGATGTCCTCCTCGCAAATCCTAGTACTACTTAGAGATCCTACGTCAGGAAAGTACACTGAGAGAATGTCCCTGGATTCTCATTATCAAAAGTCCAACACTGGCAGACTCGCACTGACCGATCAGCAGAACAACCGTGCTAAAATAGCCGCTTTAACAGCTGGACTATTCCACAGTAGGATCCCTAGCGGCCGCAAATTAACAGAGGCAACAGAAGGCCGAGTTGCTTGAGGCGTATGAGACCGACCAATCCCTCCATACATAGGTAGTCTCCGATGTTGGTGGCTTAACATAAAGCCCGAAAAGCCCGAGAAGCATGGCAGATGCCTGCCAACGAAAATTATGGAATACTCTCTCTCACCGATCATGCCCTTTATGGGCTGCATGTGTATGTAGTCCTAGCCAGACTGCCATGCTCCATCTGTAATACCAATCCTCCACCACTTGTACTAGTACTGTCGCTTTTTGCACTGGCAGAAAGACCACCATGTCCACCAACGGCTTTGAGAACTGCGTCCCCGGTACATTCTACGGCTTCACCAATTCCCAGAACAACGAGTTCCACCCCGGCGACACCTTCAATCTCCAGTGGGGAGCAATCGATGGCGGAAAGACTGCCCTCAATATCTCGCTGGGACGTGTAGGAGGGACTCTGATTGATCAAATCGCGGGTGCGTTAGCTTTGGACCATAGCCTCTTCTCGTCTTGTTCGATGCTGTCTAACATTCAGCGTTCTAGTCGGCGCCTCTTTCACCACCACCAGCAGCCTCTACCGACTCGTCGTGAACGAAACCGCAAACTGTACCCTGGAGCAATACAGCTGGGCGATCCCCTCGGACTTCAACACCACCGACCCGCGATACCAAATCGGCCTGTTCAATGCCTCGGCGAAGCTCAGCACCGCGGGAATTCCTCTGTACGGATGGATTGCTTGGAGTCCTTTTTTCTATGTCAGGGATAAATCGACGACAACAACCTCAACCACCGCTACCGGCACATCAACGACAGCCTTGCTGACGGGGACTGGCGAACCGGCCCCGTCGGGCGCCGCGGCAACCCCAACATCGACATCCACCTCGTCTTCAGATTCCTCCAAAATCGGCATCGGCGTGGGCGTCGGTGTCGGAGGCGCGGCTGTCCTTCTGCTCCTTCTGCTTGCGGTCTACTTCTTTCGTCGACGCAGGAGGGCTAACCCCCAAGAGGGAGCATCGGCTGGTGTACCAGACACCCCGTCCATGATGGCGGCGGAACTACCAGCCGTGGAACTGCCCGGCAGCAAGAAACAGCAGCAAAATGCATTACATGAGATGCAAGCGTAGCATTTAGATTAGGGCTTGTGTTCCGCTTGGATGGGGGCGTCTATAATACTATCCATCCGATCATCCGTGCATTGATTGTATGCGATATGGAGCTTTGTACGATAGGGATCTATTTCTGGCGTTGACCTATATATACCCTATGGCCTTATTTGCAATTGTGGGCCGACGCATACTGATTCCTGTCCTATTGTGGTAATGTCCTAAGGCTGCATGACAACGCCTGCACATGGGTGCTAATAGGTCGTTGATGCTCCGACTCAGAATGTCCAAGATAACTAACGACCGTTTTGAGCACTGCCGTTGCAAGCTCCCTAGATTCTTAAGAGACCCTCTCTCGACAAGCTCTTGATGTCTTGCCTCTCGCCAGAACCTCGCTAAGTTTGCTTCATGGGGCGGTGAAGAGCAATCAGTTGGCCAAATGCATCCTTGCGTCTAGCAGTTCTTTGCGTCTCTATCACAGCCAGAATGTTACCAGGTTTCTTTCCATTGCTTCCGTCTCTGTGACTGCTTCCTTTGATACATACTCGTATCTGTGCTTATGAGTAGTTGCTGTGTGCTATCTCTCGCATTGCAGCAGCATATCTGTCATAGAGGAAGTTCAATTCTTTCCTGATTTGACCAATCTAAGCCTGGTTTCTCTCTGTAGAGGGGATGGTCTTGATAGTCCTGCTTGTTCATGCATTCTCACTCCAGCAAGCCATTACCTACAATGAAAGCAAACGTTCCAACCAATAACACTCCGTTAACTGCTGAGGCTGGTAATATGTATAGCCATATCTCTCATGGCATCATCATGTGTTAATGAAAGGTCCTACAGTCTTTACAGTCCTTAAAGTTGGAATTAGCTATTCCACATTTTGCTTGGACACAAGGCACACGCCCTTATACAGGTGTTTTATATGGTGAGTGACCTGCAAGACACCAGACCCAACAGACAATCTTGTTGAATTAACTTTTGCGCGGAGCTTAAAGCCATATGTCTGCGGCGGTCCATATTACGATTTTCAATCCGTTTCATGGAAGGTCGATTACTGTGCATTGGGAAGGTTAATGGGTCACCCTCATTTTTGCAGCCAGTAGAAGCTCTGTCATAGGGACCAGACAGATGCAGCCAGTGATTATGGATGAGGAAGGCTTGAGTTCAATTTAATCACACAGTTCACACCTCGCTGATCACCCATTCACCGCAGACTAGTCCACCACATATCCATATTCTAGGACCGCTGGGATCATATACGGCGTGTTTGCGTAATCACTGCCACCCTACGATCAAGAGACAGCTGTCACACCCATTGGCCGTGTGCGGAGTCTCCTCTGCACTGAGTCGCTTCGAGACTGGACCGGGACTGTTAGGGCGTCAGCAGTAAGGCAAGTCTGGAAGACTGTCGACACAGGACAAACCTTATCACCCCAGTTGCAGCCACTGGGCCCACACGATAGTCTAGGTCTAACCCGTGCTGAATTTCTTATCTCAACCTCTCCGTCCCTAGCCTGTGGCGAATGACCAAAGCCGACGGGTTTTCGGTCAAAACAGAAGGGTCTATCCCTGTTGCATCGTTAACGCCTAAAATGCTCGGAAAGATTCCGGAGTATCTTTCGGGGTATCCTTTTGCTTTCACTAGAGTTTGGTGGCAGAGTTAGCCTCACCCCACATGGCCTACAGCCCTACAGACCATTTTCCTAATCCGTTTGTATCGGTTACGCTGTTATTGATACCTATGTAAAGCTTATCTGGATCTTGTCACAGTATATGACGCGGCGAGAGAAGTGAACCTGTGCTTGAGCCGTCTATCAAGTTACATCTAATGAGTCAATGACTATTGCATGTCTGCTGAACCTTTTTATAATTAGCGTATCGCCCAATAGTTCAGCTTACGTGTGCTTCAACAATGGAAGGCATAAAGCGCAGGCCCTCTGCTGCAATTGAAGCAGAGGATTCACTGAACAACTGCGGGCCCTCTCGTCTGAAGGAAAAAGAAAGCCCCACGGAAGCTACTTGCTTGGTTGATGATACTTGACGATACTCCAGTCAATATGGCAAGGTTCAATGTTCTGGAGACCGCAGAATCGTTTGCGTCGCGACATTATGATTTCCTCGTTGTTGGAGGCGGAACCGCCGGCCTGGCGCTCGCTGCCCGACTCTCCGAAGAAAGCTCTTTTACAATAGGCATCTTGGAAGCTGGGCAGGCCCATTTGCACGATCCGAAAATATTGACGCCAGGTCTGTGTGGCACCCTTTCTGGCGACCCTGAGTACGACTGGAAATTCATGACCACACCTCAAGTAAGTCTTTCAACTCGGTTCTCATGAGTCTTCAATAGGCCAAATGCTAATTACTTTCACAGGAGCACCTGAACGGACGTCAGATTGCGTGGCCTCGTGGTCGAGTACTTGGGGGCTCAAGTGCAATAAATTTTATGCAAGTAACTTACCCGACTGCGAAGGAGATCAACGACTGGGAGGCTCTGGGAAACGAACATTGGTCCTGGGATGATCTGCTTCCCTATTACAGAAAGTTCCAAACCTTTGCACGGCCTTCGGCCGAAGTAGCGAAGTCGCTGGGGACGTCGCATTATCAACCTGCAGACTATGGTAGCACGGGTCCCATCCAAGTTGGCTTCTATGCCCCGCATGATCTGCAAGATGCCTGGTTGAAAACATTCAAAACCCTTGGCCACAGAATGTCCCAGAGTCCTCTCTCTGGCGCAGCAATTGGAGGGTGTACAAACCCTGCAAGTATGGATCCTCAGTCTCGGACGCGAAGTTACTCCACGAATGCCTACTACCTCCCAAACGCAACGAGGTCAAACATGTTTCTCCTCACAGGAGCCCAAGTCCTCAAGATAAATCTTGACGCAACGAAAGATGGGCAGTTTATGGCCAGTGGAGTTTCGTTCCTTGCTCAGGGGACAAAGTATGTTGTGAAGGCACGCCGCGAAGTCATTTTATCTGCTGGAACTATCCAATCGCCTCAGATTCTAGAATTGTCTGGAATAGGCTCTGAGGATGTGCTTGCTAAGCATGGTATTGATGTACTGATCAACAACCCCGGTGTTGGCGAGAATCTCCAAGATCACGCTGTTGCAACCCTGGCCTATGAAGTCGCAGATCCGAGTTTATCCTTGGACAGTCTTCGCGACCCAGCACTTCTTAAAACAGCCCTGGAATCTTTCCAAACTAAAAGGTCTGGTCCTTTTGCTTCAGGAGTCCAGGCCAGTGCATTTCTTCCGATCGTCGACTTTCTCTCGGAGCGGGGAAAGACAGAA
Source organism: Aspergillus quadricinctus (assembly GCA_022814375.1). Taxonomy (NCBI): domain Eukaryota; kingdom Fungi; phylum Ascomycota; class Eurotiomycetes; order Eurotiales; family Aspergillaceae; genus Aspergillus; species Aspergillus quadricinctus. The sequence continues at coordinate 48,241 of JAKLNT010000106.1, read as the reverse complement.
TTACAAACTCTCTTGGAAGATTTACCGAAAGAGCAGAAGTCTGACGGCATCAAAAGCCAACATTCGTTGTTGAATCAGGCTCTGTTAGATCCTGGGGAATCTTCGTCTCAACTGATGTTGTTGCCTTTTCAAGTACATAGCGAGTCAGCGCACGACCAGCAGTGCTTGAGCAATAATACCCTCTTTCTTTTTGGCCTTTTCTTTCTTAATAAGTGTTGCAAGAAGCTCAACAGATCGAAAGAACTGTTAAAATATCTCTCTGCACTATACTAGGCTAAGTACAGCTAGGCAGACGGAAGCCTATGGTCGTATATACTTGATCTTCGACCAAGAAGGCTTATATAGGTACATATATGCATCCCTAGCATTTACTGAAGATTAACGCTCGGTCGATTGACCATCGAAGAAGACTTATCGGATAGACACGTCAAGAGACTCAGTATCGACCTTATGAAGCCGAATATTCTTCTCTTTTGGTGAATAGAACTAACTGAAAATATGAGCTCCCCATAATAACTAGCATCATTGGTCTAGTGGTAGAATTCGTCGTTGCCATCGACGAGGCCCGTGTTCGATTCACGGATGATGCAGTCTTTTTTTTCTTGCAATGGCCTTTGCTTCCCAGCTGCCATCTCTGGATTCTTTTTATTGATATCAACTCATTCATCGTCTGGATCTTTCGAAGGTACCGGCGACTATCAACACCAGACAGCGACGACACGATGAAAGTATACAGAAAGGCTCGAAGGCGGCTGGGTTCAACTGTTACTGTTATCAGGTGACTGATGTCCATTACTTGTTTCAAGCTCAGACTTTTGGAGGGACGAAAGAGTTGACAGCGTAGTAGACTCTCGGTCTATTTACTCCCGAAGTTTATGCAGGACAAGACATCGGACTCGGTCTCGGATGGTGACCTCGCTACCAGCCACTTTCATCTTTGTAACAACCGCTACTGATATAACCTGGCATCTTTTATCAAGACAACACCACCAACCTGTATTGTCCGGCAATCCCATCATCGCAAGACCCATTGCAACCGGGATGTGAAGCGAGCGCACTTGGAGTTCCTACACCGACGTCGTGACGTAGTATGTGAGTTCATTATGTATCTATCTAGAAAATTTTGGGTAAAATGCAGATGCAGATGCAGATGCAATGTAATATATACAGAAGAAAAGAAAAAAAAAGGTCCCGCTATACCCTATACCCATACCGAAATCGAAATCGAAATCAACGAAGCTCATACGAAAACGCCGGCACCTGCGCCGTCCTCGCCGCCGCCGACGCCGACTGCTTAATCGCATACCGACTCCTCCACCCCAGCCGACCCAGCGCCAACGTCTCGAGCGACTCGTGCTTCCCGCCCCAGAACTGGCCCTTGCCGGCGGCGTTGCGCTGCACGGGCGGGATCCAGAAATGCGTGACGGCGGCGCCGAGGATCATGCACGCGCTGAAGACGATTAGAATCCAGCCGTGGCGGGTGGTGGGCTCTGCGCCGGGCCCGGTCCCGAAGTTGTAGTAGGAGGAGAAGATCTGTACGAGGATGGAGCCGAGCTTGCCGGCGCCGGCGCTGATGCCGTGGCAGGTGGCGCGGTAGCGGGTGGGGAAGACTTCGGCGGGGATGATGTATGTTGTTGCGTTGGGGCCTGGGGGCCTCAGTGTTAGTGTATGTCAAATGGGCAGGTGGGAGGAAGGGGGGGGGGGGCTACCAAAGTTGAAAAGCATCTGGCCGATGATGTATAGAATGACCGCCACGGGCCCTTCCTGGTGGACGGTGATGAACATTGTGCCTAGGGCGATAAAGTGCGCGGCCAGGGCGAGGAAGCCGTACTTTTGCAAGGCGGTGCGGTCGACCTTGTGGCTGCAGAGGATCATTAGGAGGCCGCCGACGAAGCTGCCGATGTTGAGGATGACGAGCGCGTGGATGGAGCTGTTCATGAACATTTCGAAGACGTTGGCGTTGGGGGCGTCGTCGGTTTTCCACACGGGCGCCGGGCCGTGGATGTTCAGGGATCCCCAGGTTTTGGCTAGGAACTGCGGGCTCGAGAGGCCGATGCCGTAGAAGCCAAAGTCGAGCAGGAGCCAGGACAGCGCGGTGCCGACGAGGGTCCGCCAGTTGCCTTCTGTCCAGAAGTACTGGATGATGTCCTTGCGGGTCAGATGCCAGTGCGAGTTGAGCGTGGCGGGCTGGAGGATTTCGGTTTGCGAAGGCGAGCGGCCTCCTTCGCTGAAGCACTGGCTCGTGACGGACATGGCCGGCATGGGGAGGTCCCTCCAGCTGTCCTCGGGGTCCAGAGACGGGGTCTCGTTGAAGAGGGTGGTGGCGTCGAACTCGGCCTTGACCGGGTCGTCCTCGATCTCGAGCAGGAAGCGAGGCGTTTCGGGGATGACGACTCGGAACAGCGTCGCGATCACACCGGGCACGACGCCGATGCCGACCACCCACCGCCACATGATATCAAAGGTGCGGACAAGGTCGTCGTGCTGCTGGTTCTTGCTGATGGCCACCACGATCAGGGTGACGATGTTTCCCGCGATCTGCCCGAGCGGTTGCATGAAGAAGACGGTGGCCATCATCCGGGCGCGATGCTTGGCGGGAGCAAACCTAATCCGTTAGTCTCCTTGTCCTTTGCCCTTGGAACAAAATGCAGACAGAACCTACTCCGAGGTGATGACGGCACTGAGGGGATAATCCGCCCCGACGCCGATTCCAACCACCAGTCTCCACCAGACCAGCCAGGCAAACACATCCATGCTATTATTCTCTCCCGTCGAGGACATGACGACGCCCAGCGTCGACGTGATGAGCAGCATCAGCTCCACCCCGTACATCTTCTTCCGTCCGTTGCGGTCCGCGAGATAGCCAAAGAGGACCTGTCCGAAGAGCGTGCCGGCCAGGGTCGCGATGTTGATGTAGGTGAGTTTCTTGGAGGAGATCGTATTCTGCCAGTAGACGTAGCTGACCATGGGGAGGGCCATGTTACTCGCGAAGAGCTGCCACTTAGTTTTGTGGTCCATATTCAACCAACTGACAGAACTTACTGTATATCCGTCGAGAAAGAAGCCGACACCGGCCACGAAGACGACAATCCATTGATACCCTTGTCTATCGATCGTCTCGTAGATTTGTCGCATGCGGACATGGCGGTCCTAATCAATCAGCCCTGCACCAGCCTCTGAATATGAGAGAGACTTAGGTTTACCTGCTCATGGTCAAAATCCTGAGCCCGATCGGTTTTATACAACCGCTTGATCTTGCTCTTGCCCATGGTGATACTGATGGATTGAAATCACAAACGACCGACACAATCCGACATGATGGATGTTTTACATTTATCCCACTGTCTACGGAGTAGTAGAGAAGCAGACAGACTAGATAAGAGAAATCGTATTTGCAGGTCGACCGTGATTATGGGGCCCACGGCCCACGAGGCTAGGCACTGACCACCTGAGGGGTTCGAGGTTCGCCTCTGCCCTCGTTTAAAAGCAATCGCTCCATCCACTCATCCCACCGACCCGCCACTGACTCGAGGAACATCCCCAGTGTAGTCTAGGTAGTCTAGCCATCGTGTCTGCGCCGCGGAGTATCATGTTAGCATCGGCAGACGTTATTGGCCTCGCTGACAGAAAGATATCACCTAAGCTCCCGGGTCTAGGGAAGTCAAGGGCTGCACGTGCGATGATGCTGTGCGACCACTGGCCCGTGGTGACCCCCACTTGTCACACGAAGTTTATATACCTGAGGCTGTCACGGAGGAGTTACTTAGACGAGCTTCATGTTTTGTTACTGCTCCATATCTAGTCCCGTACGGATACTCAGAAGTCAGAAGGTCAAAACAACCGACAGATATAAGACATCTACCTAGAAACATGAGTCCTGGCTTTACTCTATGGTACACGTTCAGTGGCGTTGTGGCGCGTCTAGACTCTAGAACAATGGCAATGACATACATAAAGGTAAGGTAATCAGATAGTGGGGTATCTTCAATACGGAGTAGGCCGTACTCCGTAATTGTATGCACTCCAGAGTCAGTAATCCACGTGTAGGATCTAATCGAAGGATTCATCGAAGGATTCAGTCTGTCGATGCCTCGATGGGCATCGGGACTCGGCAGTTGGCACTCCTTCTAATAATCCACCGAGCAGTAGCATGTCACTAGTGACTAGTCACTACTGACAGTGAACAGTGAACATAATGAATTACGGATACGGCGCTTAGTACGCGCAAATCGGAAAATCAGAAAAAGAAATCCCGCAGTAGGTAAGTACTCCGTCCACGGGAGCTAAGGAAGATAGTGGATAATATTGCACCTTGCAAACTCTATTAGAAACGCACAACAGGGTATTTATTCCAAACATAACCTATCTATCTACCTAATAATAATAATACCTAAACTCCTTGCTGGTGTGCAAATAATCATGACATAAAATAGACTAATGAGAGACCCCATGTGATCCGAATGTCCAATCCAATCCCCGTAATGCAGCCTAATGCAGCCGAACTTGGCGATTATTTTTCCTCACCGGTGTCTGTGCCTTGGCGCCTTGGTGCCTTGCGGTCCTCATGGTCCCATGGAGACCTACGAACCAAGGTAGGCACCTACGTAGCCCGCATATGGTACAACTATAACATCTGATTGGTCAGAAACGCACAAAATGCTTTCCGATCTACAGCTGGTCAGTTCGTCACCAATGACAGCGGAGAAATGACATACCCTGATCGTCCAAGAACTGAATGCTCAATGATTTCATCTGCGCCAGGATATCAAAGTTCGGCTGCAGCTCGAGCACCACCGGCCGACCGGCTTTCTTCCCGGGATTGACCGAATCGATGCAACTTACTATCAGTGCATTAGTGTAAGAGAAGCTGGGGCAGTGTAGTGAGGCAACATACGAGGAATCGACACATATCGCTTCAGCTCCTTGCGCTGCGAGTTGGCAAAAAACAGCATGATCTGTTTCCCGTTGTGCCCGCGTAGGACCCGCAGATTCTGGCTGATGCATTCCTCCCCACGGCCCTTGGATTTCGCTTCCGCGATGCCGGCAATAAAAACGAGTTTCGCGGCCAGGATGAGTTCCTGGAACTGGACGCAGTCTTGCTATGGTCAGCATCAGCAGATCTCAAAGAGAATGAGAGGAAACTAACCCCGCCAGTCCTCAAAGGTATATGAAAGCTGGGTGGTGAAGACGGTGCTTGCACTCTGGACGGTTTGCTCTTCCAGAAAGGAGATGCGGAGGGAGGGCTCGTCCGGGAGTTTGGGGTGTTCGAGGTGAGGCACGGGGAGTCTTGTGCCCTGGACTGGATCCATTTAGTTTGCATCCCCGACACACTCAGCAGAGGACTTACAGGTATGGATAAAAGGCGAATTCTGCCCTATCCCGCCCCCCAGCTCCAGATAGCGGAGGGTGCCTGTGGCATCCTTGCAGATGTCGATGTGCGTATATCGTAATTTGAAGAGTTTGCTATTTCGCACGAATGATCTATTTCCAAGTCAGATTGAGTCTTCTCCGTAAGATGAAGATCAGGGAGCATACATCGTCACGGCAGGATTGAGCTGTAAGCGAGTGACATCGTCATGCAGCGATGGGACCCTCGACCTGATCCCCGGCGAGGTTGCCGGGCTGATGGGCGTGTGGTAGGACTGTGACGACGGAGAACCCAGGATGGCGGATGTTGATGCGGACGAACCGGTCGAGGTGGAAACTGTGCTTTCGCGGCGGGATGGAGGTAGAGGAGGCAGAGGCCACTCGTTGTCAAAGACGGATAGTGGATGGTGGCTCATGGCCGCGACGCAGGACGGCCGATGCTCATATATAAAAGTTATATAGATGGGATAATATACAGTTATATAACGATGAATCTGTATAGGATCGTCAAGGTGACAGCAGCTTCAAAATGGATATCAAAAGAAACAGGTCACTAGTAAACTAGCAGTGGAACAACAACGTGGGAGGGATGGCGATCGTGCTGATCTCCGAGACGTGATCGATGGGGCTGAGATGGACGCTGGGAATCGAGAGTCCCATTCTTCTGGCTGCTCCGTAGCCTCCTTTGAATGACTTCAATTATGATTGACAATCAGGACGCGAAGGTGGTACTGGACCGAGGCCATAATCGAAATGGGGGTCCCAGTTTAGACAGGGTGGAGGGGGATTCTGAAAGACCACAACTTAAATAGAGTAGTAAGTAAGTAGATAGTTCAGCTAGACAGTAGACACTAGACAGTGAGAAATGTAATAGTAGAGGCTGTAGAGCATCCTACTGGAGAGACTGGAGAAATAGATAGACAGACTGAGCCCTCGTGGAGCAGACAACTGGATCGGATGTCTTGTGGAGTTGCACAGTGCACAGTGCATACTGTAGAGGGCTGTAAAAATGAACAGGGTTATCCGCAACGTGCGCAAATGGATGGCTGCGGTGCAAAGCTTATAACCCGGTGGGGCATGTCAGAAGAATCTCCTCGGCTGTATCTATCAACAATTCAACATGGCATTTCCATGGATTCAAAATCAACTATTGGTGAGCTGCCAAGCCTGCCATGGCCATAAGCGCTAAGTCATGGACTTGGCGATATGTATCTTCTTGATGGCATCACGGCATGTGTATTGTGTGCTGCACGGATATCACATTATTCTTGACTTTGATGGAGTCCAAGCTCAAGCTAAGCTAGAGAGAGCTGTCCATGACTCCATGTGCAATGACGAGAGCCTGATCCTCCTGGTAGATAGGCGGTCGCATGTTTGCTTCTTGCTTTCGAGATAATTTGCTTGCAGAGCAAATTACGGAGTAATCTCCTCCCTCCGTCACTTGGAGCTTCCATGGTTCGGTTATGATGATTCCTTTCATTGATCCAGAAGGAATTTTTAAGTTTGGAGGTTCTCCTCGGGTGTGGATCGGGACCGCCTCGGATTTTGCTACCAAAGGAGAAAGAGAGCGAGAAATTGATAGTCTACTCCGTACCTATCTAGCTAGATACCTACTGTCAGTGTCAGGTGAAATGAATCAGGCAACAGTATTTTATCAATTCATTTGATCAAATATATTAAATGTCTATATACAGAGTCGACCCCGCGGACTCCCACTCTAACAGGGTATCCATCTGGAGGCCAAACAGAGAAGAACTAAAATGACTATACTATGCACATCGATCAAGTATCAATATTCAACCCAGACAAAACGCACAGAGGATGCTGAAACAGTGAAACCCTAAACAAATCTATAGGCCACGCTATGGCCCTGAGGAAAACACCTGAAACTTCGGAATAACCGACAACCTGGGTAACCGGCACTCGCCCATCAACGCACGTGGAGGCTAAGGTAGTCTCGGAGACACTGACACTGACCACTGTCAAGACTCAACGGTTGTCGGTGCTCCAAACTAAGCCAGACCAGAACGAATCCCGAAAGAATTCGAGATGCCCACATCCGCGTCCTTCGGCCTGACACGTGCTGCCTGCAAATGCCGGTTAATCGGTGGTCGTGTCGTCCATGATCGATTCGACACCGAATCGAAGAAGAATTGGAATTAGATTAGACTTTCGCGTCGTCGCGATTGATTTTTTGTTTGTCATGAAGAAAAAAGGAGATTTTGTGTGGCGTCGGTCTCATCCTGCCAGCAGACCTGTTGACTTTTGTGCGGCTCCAGTCCGCAAGGCCACCGTCGGGAGGCGTGTGCGCAAGTCTAATCGACTAGATCACCGCAAAGGCTTCTGGGCAATGATGCGGTAACTCGTACTGCAGAGTCGCATGCGGTCCATCTTGACAAACGCCTGACCATCCAGACAGAGCCGGTTGATCAGAGTTTTGAAGTGGTGCGGCAGCGCATGCACCTTGACCAGACCCAGGATCACCTGTCGCATGGAGCGGAAGTAAAAGTCCACCGTGTCGATCAGCGGCGCCTGCAGTCCGTCCAGACTGGCGTTGTCCGAGCGCAACACCGTGAAGCCCGCGTCGGCGAGCGCCCGCTCGAGAATCTCCGGGGTGGGTGTGCCGACGGCGCCGATGAGAGGCTTGACGCGACGCATGAGCTCCGCATGCTCCGGGTTCGACGGGTCGTACGCCGGCAGGCTGACCCAGTCCAGCAGGGAGATCTTTGCACCGGGCTTGACGACGCGGTAGATCTCGCGGAAGAGGGCCGTCAGATCCTTGCATAGACTCAGGGCCTGGATCTGGTAAAAGGCGTCGAAGGTCTCGTCCTCGAACGGCAGCGGCAGCGAGTTGAAATCCTGCACGACGAACTTGTTCTGGAAGCCGCGCTTGTCGTTGAATTTCTGCGCCTGCGCGATCTGGTTGGGATCGATGTTGATGCCGGTGACCTGCGCGCCGCCGGAGAATTGCGTCATGTGTGCCGCCACCCGCCCGCGGCCGCAACCCAAATCCAACACCTTGTCGCCGGGCCCGAGCCCGATGTCGCGGGCGATCGACTCCTCGTACAGCAGCTGGTTCTCCAGCACGGTGGCCTTCTTGCTCATGAACGGGGGGATGTACATCTTCTCCACGTCGCCCAGCGCACACAGGTGGTTCAACACCCCGTAGTACGCTTTGAGGCAGTCGCCGACTTTCTCCTGGTAGTTAGGACCCAACGTCTCGATCATTTGTTTCTCATCGGACCAGTCGAGGTTATAGATGACATATGACGCCATGAAGTCGTCAACCTGCTTTGGCGTCAGGTGCTGCAGGTATCGGAAGGCGGTCCAGAAGGTCTTCCACCGCTTCGGAGAAGCCGAGTTGTGCAGGTCCGGCCGGTCTTTACTTGCGGTCGAGGTCGCTGCTCCTGCTGCTGCTGCTCCTGCTGCTGCTGCTGCTACCTTCTGCTTCTCTTGAGCAATGACATCCACGGAGCTGCTGCTCTCGGAGCCGCGTCCGGACTGGCGCGATGACGCCAGGGCCGGTGTCGTGGTCTGTGTTTCCATCATTATTATGGCGGTGATAGCGGACTGGGAAAGAGAAGCTGAATTCAATTCAAAGCGGGTGGGATTATTGCTGAATATCTATTATGGAGACATCCTACGCAGACGGGCAAACATCATGGTTAAAAGAGCGGGGCTCGCCTTGAATTTATAAGCAGTTAAAAGCACTGTTGGAGTCAACGAGAAATTTTTTTTTTTTTCCTGCATCGGGGCAAGCTATCTGATTCGGATAACCGCCATATGACCTGCCATGGGTAATAGGGGACCTAATGGACCCTAAGGGGTGAGGCGATGGCCGCAGTGGGCTAATTACTCTTCTTTGTCACCAGATCTGGAAGCTCACGGAAGGGTCGGATGTGGAGGTCCATATTAGTACTCCAAAAAAAAAAAAGAAAAGAAAAATGTGTTGATAATCCAGAGGACGGGATAAGACGGCAGATGATCCGGAAACGAACATGAGCATAGCATGAGCATGAGCATGGCGCTGACAGACCCCTGCGATGAGTCAAGCCATCTATCACAGACCGCTGCTTCCCCTCTGATCGTGAGGGGTTCTTCTAGTCTTCTCTACTGCTACTTGATGCTACTGAATATCCATGACATATGATCAAAACAGCGTTGAACCTTGCCAAGACATTCCTCCCCAAGACCAGCCTCTATCACAAGGCTTAGTCTAGTCTTTACTGACGAAGAGCTATGCACAGAATCTTGTACATAGGGATTGAACCCTACGGGATGTCTCGGCTCGGGTTCGGCGCGGGCTTTTGCTTCTGTGGAAATTCTGATTGACGGAAAGGGCTGCAGCTCTGGGCTTGGCAACCCTTTCGGGCTTAGTCTGCTGTGCGGATCACTCGATGGGGCAACTCGCCCCGATTTCGGACATTGTCCCGAGCACCCGCCCCAAGTGCTTAGTCAGACTATCATCATCGAATGTTCGTAAATCCGCATATCCGCATATCCGATGGCTGGAATCTACTAAAGGTTGGAGCAGAGTCAAGATACTAGCATCCTGGCAGACATAATCTGTGATTATTATAACAGTTGAAATGCTGAGCAATCAGTGCCTTGATTACATCATCCAGCCCTGCCGATCCATTATCAACTAGAGGGGTACTCTCAGACCTCTGATGATCTATAAGATTTTCAGTCTTCTGTTCTCATGTATTCCTTCATCCAGAAAGGATTGTCTGGTCAGCTGTCAGTCTACCACCACCGTCTTTGTGCCGGTAGCCGCAATTCAAATACATATCATATGATATCTGCACTAGCCACGTTATTTAATCATCAACCCCGTCTGACTCACGCCTTATGAGTTATGAGTTATGGCAGGGTATGGTACTTTCGTATACATCGCTTGCCTGTAGTAGCATGTAGTCTGAGAGCGGGGTAGACCTGAGAACAAAGAACAATATAACATAGAACTACAGATAATGTCCGCTAATTTCATAAGGACGGAAATTATCCATGCATTGATTTTAGTAGACATTAGTATTACGCGGAGTATCGGATATCATAAGGTATCATATCTATATCAAACGGTCACGTGGCGTGTCTACTGAATAGAATAGAATAGAATCATCGTACAAGCTCTGAGCTGAGCTGAGCATCTTGCTGTATACTTGTATATCACTTTCGCCAGCAAGGTTTGAAGTTCGAACCGGCAGGAACTGAACCCAGTCCCAGTCCCGATATCTCGGGACAAGACAAAGTCAGATAAGCTTAAGCTTAACCAGTAGATCCAGTCCGATCTCTGACGCAGATTGGTGTCCCCGGCTCCGGGTCCATGGCATTGGTCTCCTGCAATCGTATCCGAAGGATGAGGATACCCCACCGAGGCTGCAGGTGGTCCTACGAGTCCGAGGAGGGAAACTGTGAATCGATCTACGGGTGGGAGGGGAGGCCGGTGGCGCTCGGTTGTTAGACTAGGTAGCAGCGTTTCCAGTTTCCAATCGGGACTGTGGACTGTCGGCTTAGTTAATCGTGGTATGTTGCAAGGTATCTGGTACTTGTACTTGTACTTGAGCCTATGTGTCTCATTCTCCGTCGGGTGTACTACTGGAAGTCGAAGCTGGTTGGTGGACTTGTGCTTGCCTAGGTTAGGGGTCTTGCTCATCCGTTTGGGCTTATGCTGTTGTCAGAAGGGAAATGATGGATGCTTAGAGGTACTGGCTCTGGGATCTAGTATATGATAGAGACTAAGGCAGTCAAGGTACGTACTCGTCTTGAGCTACGGGTCGGGTCCTGATGGATTCATGCTGTGATATTGGCCTTCTGATGGACTGGACCTTGGCAAAAGCATGAGGATCTATCATATCGCCTGGACTTAGTATGTATCTGTGATGATGATTGGCAAGGACCATCTCTGCAAGGAGTCCGGTACAGTATAGCTCTAACCATTAACCTAGTTAAGCATACCTCGCCAGCGAGAAGATCTCCACTGTTATCAGTGATTTATATGACTCATCCAGTATGATATCTCACTCGTTTCTGGAGTGGATTAGATTCCGTGCAAAGCCGGAAGTGGGCAGGTAGGACAAACCGAGCATTGAGAATTATCACCTGAACTCTGAGTGGTTTCTATGTTATCTATCACTAAATCGCCTGAATATATGTAGACTATATGAAATCATTGATTGTGACTGTCAGTTCCACAAGTCTACTGCCGATTCGACCTAAATCGACAGCACAACTCCCCACACAAACAGACTTTATTCAGCTGCTTCCAATAATGATCCGAGTAATCTACCGTGATCTCTCTCCCCGCTACTATACCCCGCGAAACCACGATAATCCGCTCCTGGCCGCGCCAGTAGAACCGCTGGAACTGGCTGTTTGGGCGGCATGAATGGTTGATAAACCGGGTGAAGTTGCCCATCTCGCCCTGGTAGATCTGGTACGTCCTGCCCTTCGTGCCGCCTACCATGACATCCACGCCGGAGATTCCGTTTGTTATGAGCCCAACGAATTCGCCGATTGCCGCCCCGCGGTCAAAGTTCTGCAGCTCATCAGCTGGATTGCCTCGAGACATCTATGACGTGAACTCACCACACGTGCCACTACGCCATTGTTCTTTCCGCTGGCGGTACTGAATATCTGCACCGGAGCAGGTCCCTTGACGCCTCCGAATAGCGTTGGAAAACACGAGCATTGGTTCTGTTCAACATCGTCCGCCTGTTTTGACTTGCAGACCTGGCAGATATCCGGATCCAGATCGGGTACGCGACGGGGATCCTCCCCGAACACTGTCGTATCGAGCACACACTCGTCGATGAAGCGATATTGAAACCCGTTCGGCAGATTGAGGTGCGCATAGGTCGCGTGCAGGGGTAGTGCTGCCTCTCCTGTCACTGTAACCCACTCGTGGGGGTGGCCATGATACTGGCGCCGTGTACCCCCCTGGCCGATGACATGCAACAGATCCCTCCATTCGGGGTGGAGGGTGTCCGCCGCAACTTCCAGACTCGACCGGATATGGCGCAGACGGGTCGAGAAACCCTCGCCGAAGCCGGTGCGGTATTTGCAGAACCGGTAGACGCCGGAGCTGGCAAAGATCAGGCTGGGCCAGCCGCCTGCATCTTTGATTTCCTTGTAGCCGCGCCAGATTGCCCTATTTCGTCAGCGTCAGTGCGAGGTAGGGAACGAAAGGTGGATTGAGATACATTCTGTTCCGGAGATCCTTCTCCTTCCAGTTAAGTACGGCACAGGCCTCTTTCAGCGCAGTCATTCGCGCCTCGGTACCCGATAAGTGCGGGTTCTCCAGCCGGATGACAGCAATACGCGCTTCATAGCATTCAATCCAGTAGGCCTGGACAATCATCTCCAAGGCGCGAGACGACTGACTCTGGTTGTAGTATTTCATGCAGAGAGTGTTGACAGCTCGGAAGACCTTTCTTGTCAGCAAAGTCCATCCAAAGTCGAGCATCGCTCACTCACCTCTCCACTGACGCCAGTGCGGATATTAATCGTGGGTTCAACCACCTGTCCGATCAGCAAAGTACATGCAATTGGTCAGAAACTTACAGAAGGGGTCCGACTCAGCTTCACAGGTGAGTACATCTGTCTCCAGATTCCCGCGATCAACTTATCGGTTGATGTAGGCTCCAAGACCGGCGCAGCGTTATCTTGTCCGGCTTTTCTACGCTGTGGAAACCCGGTGTCACTATGGACCTGCCGTACGGATGCGGAGACCGTGTCTTGATCCTCTATGGGAGGAGTATCGTCACTATGGTCTGGCTCTGGAGATTCTACTGTTGTCCCGGCTGGCTCAAGATGTCGGGAGGGTCGCAAACCGCTGACCGTCTTATGGCGTTTGGGAGGATGCGCTTCCTCATTTTGGATTGATTTGGGGGTCAATGGTTCCTCATCCTAGAAAATCAGTATACTAGATTTTACTTCGAAGATGGTCATACTCGAGTTGGAGTAGCAGTCGGAGTGATTGGGGAATATGGAATCACTTGTCCATTCTTAAGATCAATGGAACCCTAATTAATGTAAGATAAGTATATACGCCTCATGCAGCATTCAAGGGGAATTACCAGAAGTATTGAGTCAGGTGGAGACGAACGGGCTTGCGCAGATGCGTCCTTTGTACAGATGGACGCTTCTATCCGCAGGACAAGATGATCTTTGCTCTCGTGGCTTTGGTTTGCTTTATGGTTACTCAAAATCGACGCCAGCTGCGATGGGAAATGCTGGTTGCCCAGCAGTGAGCACAATTGCGATACCAACGGAACGTCCATGCCATCGAGTCGAGTCGATATCAACGCAGATGAAGAAGATGTTGTTTATACTGTGTTCCTTGTCCTTAGAATCTGCCCGAGCAGAAAATCCTGCTGACTCATCGATCAGAAAATCTCAACGCCATGACGTCAGGCATCCTGGTTGGTTGCGAAGTATGAGGATGAACACAGATGAAGACGTCAAGTTCATGAGAAGACGCGTGGGAGCAGCTCTAAGATGAAGGAAGAGGGCAAAAGGGATGACTGGGGTGCGCCCTATACTGTGTCTCAATACCCCCTCAGTGGTCAATATCACCCATATCGCTCCCATACATTCATTCTCCAGCTTTTGACAGCCAAGACAATCATCCTCCCCACCAAGACATTTTCGGGGAATGTTCGATCATCCGCTGATAAAGAGGCCAAGAAATTGCCTAGACAGAGATTTGCATAAGAGCGCACCCATTCCTCCTAAGCGCTTTCCTTCATCTCAGTCGTATCCAAGACACTCCATCGCAGTCATCTCCAAGACCCTCCATCTCATGCATCATTAGCCCATCATGTCGTCCGACCAGCCTCTGACAAGAGAGAAATCGTGGCTGTCATATACATACGAGGGCCGCAAAGGATGGAAGTCAATTCGTGCTCTGAGTCTCTTCCGGGGCATGTACCACGACGTCCGTCGTCGGCTACCCTACTACTGGAGTGATATTCGAGACGCCTGGACATACCGCGTCGTCGCAAGTACTATCCGGATGTACTTTGTCAAGTGCGCTTCACTCTCTACTATCGTCCCCCATTGAGGCGTCTACTGATACGCTGCAGCATGCTCCCTGCCATCGCATACACACTGGATATGTACCGGCGCACTGGCGAATTCTACGGCATCAACGAGGCCCTCTTCTCGTCTGCTATGGCGGCAATGATCTTCAGTGTCTTGGGTGCGCAGCCTTTGACTGTCGTCGGTATTACGGGGTTGATCTCGCTGTTCAACTACACCATCTACGATATCGTGACTATCTACGAGCCGGCCATCTACCCGAATTTCATGTGCTGGACCGCCATCTGGGCTGCTATCTTTCACTGGATCGTGGCTGTCTGCAACCTGTGCGACTACATGCGCTATGTGACGGACTTTTCGTCCGAGTCGTTCGGCGCCTATGTCGGTATTATCTACTGCAGTGAGTTTCCCCCGCACCCCCGGTTATGGGGATGCGAGTGGTACTGACAGCAGTAGTCAAAGGAGTCGAGGAACTAGTGAACGAATTCACCACGCACGGTAACACAGCTGGGTTCATGAGCACCATGATCGCCATCCTATACTTCCTCACCATTTACGGCCTGGAATGGCTTGGGTCCAGTACCATCTGGAAACCGTGGTTCAGGGGCTTACTGGCCGACTACGCATATGTGGTATGTTGCATGCTGCATGCATTCCCCAGCATATAACATCTCCAATCTCATCTCACATCGTACAGATCGGGACCATCTTCTGGGTGGGATTCTCGCATATACCCGGTAATCTCAAAGCCACCCACGTCTCGTTCGTCCCCATCACCCGCGCCTTCTACCCTACCCAGCCGCGCGGCTGGCTCATCCATTTCTGGGAACTCGAGGCCAAGTGGGTTTTCGCCGCACTGCCCTTTGGGTTCCTGGTGATGCTCCTCTTCTACTATGACCACGTATGCTCCTCACCCTGTGCAACATTTCCAACACTAACCCAGAAAAGAACGTAAGCAGCCTAACCGCACAGGCAAGACAATTCCCCCTCAAGAAACCCGCCGGCTTCCACTGGGACTTTTTCCTCTTGGGCTGCACCACCTTCCTAGCAGGCATCACCGGCATCCCCATGCCAAACGGCCTAGTGCCGCAGGTAAACCTACCACCTCTTCCTCATTCTCGATTCTAGCTAATTCGCTACAAAAGGCCCCCGTGCACACCGACTCCCTAACCATCTACGAAACCTCCCTCCGCACCATCTCCACCTCCGAAGGCGAGGGCGCCGAAATCCGCCGCCCAATCGTAACCGCCACCGCCGTCGTCGAACAACGCCTCTCCCATTTCCTCATGGGCCTGCTCATCATCGGCACGATGACCCGCCCGCTGCTCATCGTCCTGCACACGATGCCCGCCGCCGTCTTCGCGGGCGTCTTCTTCACCGTCGGCTGGGGCTCCATCGAGTCGAACGGCATCCTCCAGAAACTCATCTTCCTCGCGCGCGAGAACCGCTTCATCCAGCGCGACGAGCCGCTGTTGACTGTGCGACGGCGCAAGATCGCGCTGTATATAGCCTGCCAGGCGGCGGGTGTTGCGGCGACGGTGGCCATCTCGCAGACTATTGCGGCGATTGGGTTTCCGATTTTGATTATTGCGTTGATTCCGTTTCGGGTGTGGGTTATGCCGAGGTGGTTCAGCGCCGAGGAGCTGGATGTCATGGATGATTTGACGGCGGATAATAGTGCGGTGTTGGCGAGCCTGGGGGGTCCGCCGCGGTTTCCGGGACAGCCTGATAATGAGAGGTTTGGGCTTGAGCGTCGCTATTCGGAGCAGCGGTTTGGGTCGGTTAGGCAGAGGGCGGGAAGTATTCATCGTTAGAGATAGGCTAGAGATGGTGGAGTAAGATAAATAGTAGAGTGCTTTATGGTTGGAACTCTAGAGCTAGGAGAGGTCTGTTTGAATAAGAATAACAACATGCTTTTCCCTGCAGTAACCTACATAGCAGCCCGCTAAAGATTCATCTCTTCTAAGGATGTTTAGGATAAGCCAGCAGAAATCTCCCGATGGCCAGGTGACCATTTGCCAGTGCCAGTTTCGCCGCTCTTTTTTTCCTGATCTCAAAATGTCCGGGTGATAGTTCAATAGGAGATGTAGAGTGTCAAGCCTGCCATTCCCTGCAGCAGCTTCAATGGCGTTTAATCCCTGCTCAATGGCAGGCGCTCCATTGACATCTGCCCCAGCCAGAAGCAGCATCATCACAATGCGAATGTTGCCCTGCATCGCGGCCCCTTGCAAAGCTGTGACCCCACCCAAATGTGCTGCTGGCGCATTGACATCGGCTCCATGAGCCAGTAGGTATTCCGAGAGCTGCACGTAACCCGAGCTTGCAGCCTCTTGGAGAGCGGTCCGGCCTCGCACTGGACTGGGCAAGCCATTGACATCAGCCCCATGATGCACCAAAAGCTCCGTCATGACACGGTGGTTCTGAGAAACTGCTATTTGCAGCGCAGTCTTCCCTCCATTTTTGTTTGCCGGTGCATTGACGTCGGCGCCCCTTTCGAGTAGTAACTGGACGATGTCGGTATTCCGCGTAGAAACCGCGGCCTGAAGGGCCGTGACATCGCCAGGTAAGGTGCTTTCCCAGCGATGATTTACGTAGGCGCCTGCGGAAAGCAGACACTGCACCACTTTAAAGTTGTGTCTTGTTGCTGCAATTTGAAGAAATGACCGCTTCGACGGAGGGGACGGGTTATTGTTCACAACTGCTCCTCCCTTGAGCAGAAGCCCCAGCAAAGGCACGTCACATTTCCAGCTGTTCAGAGCTAGCCCTATAACTTGACTCTTCGTGATAGGGTCAGATGATATGATGTCCGGTTCTTTCTCGAGGAAAAGCTGGACTAGCTCTTGATCACCTCTCTTAGCGGCAGCTTCCATCACCGAGATTCCATCAAGTTGAGCTCTGTCTGACTTGATCCTCGCGCCAAATTTCAATAGCATCTTCACCATGGACACATGGCCATTTTCAACTGCTGCCTGCAAGGCTGTGCGTCCACCAGACCACCAAGGCGGGCCGTTGACGTCTGCTCCATGGTCTATCAATACCTGGACCAGATCTTCATTGCCTCCGAACGAAGCTTGCTGCAGAGGGGTTCGTTCTGTCTGCGCACAAAATCCCACATCTGCGTTTGCACCCTTCTCCAGGAGTTTTCTTGTCATTTCCAGGTCTCCTCTTGCCACTGCGGCATGAAGAGGCGCATACGCCTTCTGGTTTTGGAGGCCCTCGGTATGCGCTCCGGCTCGCAGCAGTTGGTAAACTATCTCATTCCTTATCGCCGAGTCTCCGATTCGGATAGCTTCCTGGAGAGCTTTGACCCCTTCAGTGCAATTTGGGTCGGTATTGACGGCTGCATTTGCATCAAGAAGAATCCTGTCCCCTTCGGTGTTACCCCCGGCTACTGCTATCTGCAGGGCAGTTTTGCCTTCCTTTTCGGCAGGTGGAGCATTCACATCTGCCCCTTCTCTCAGCAAGGTGCTCAACACGGTCGTATCCGAGTGTACAGCAGCAGCCTGAAGTGCTATCCTTCCGAGATAGACGCCAGCTGGGGCATTGACATCCGCTCCTTTTCGCAGGAGAATCTCAGTGATTCTTTCATTCCCCACCATTGCACATATCTGGAGTGCGGTGTGGCCATACTTTCCTTTCGGCCTCGCATCGATATGAGCTCCAGCGCTCAAAAGCATGCGAATCATGGTGATGTTCTGTGCCCGAACAGCTGCTTGCAACGGGGTAAATACAGCTGCATTATCCCCAGAACCCCAATTGCAGTCGTCAAGTTCCTGATCTAGGACTGCAGGTGGGCATTTTCTCAAGCTGGCATTGACATCGGCGCCTTCCTCCAACAGAAGCTGGACCACCTCCCAATTCAGGTTTTCTGCCGCTACAAGGATGGGGGGCTTGAAGGAATCGGGAAGGCCAATGCAGCTCAAAAGGCAGCCTTCGTCTGCCTCTTCTGATTCGGAGTCTGTATCGCTGTCTCCAAGGGAATTGAAATTTCGACTGTCACATCGGTAACTTGAGCGAGAATCAATGTCCGCGCCTGCAGCGATTAAAAGCTCGACTATTTCGGCGTCGGCAGAGTTACGGCATGCCATTTGTGAAGGTGTACCTTTCTTGGAGGTTGTGAAAGCGTTCGGGTTCGCTTTGTTATCAAGAAGGAGTTGCACCAGCTCGGGCTCACCATTCTGGACAGCAAGTTGCAGAGGCGTGAGTCGGGCGCAGTCTTGCGGCGGATTAACATGAGCTCCAAACTGGAGTAAAAGGCCCACCATATCAAGTGCTTCGGACTTAGAGCATGCAGTGTGTAGTGGTGTCGCCCCATCGACTGCTAAATTGGGGTCTGCGCCGGCCTCCAGCAGCATCCTTGCGCACTCCGCCTTATTGTACCTGACTGCTCGGTGAAGAGCTGTTGTTCGCATACTCAGCCCACTAGGTGGAAATCAGATCGTTGGGATTATGAGCTGTGTACGAACGGATCTGCCATAAGAGTGCCAGGCGGGTCTCATCAGCAATGGCGTTGCTGACGGAATCAGCGTTGTACTGAATCAGTGTGCGCTTATTTGTAGACGTTGGCGTACTAGCAGACGTTAAGAAAGACAGACGATGCTCCAAAGTAGCATCCCCGAGATAGGAAGAGGTTGCGGTGGGTTCCTCATTCCCTTGCAAAGAGAACTCCGGATAACTCAGCTCCGGAAGCTCAATGTGGAATGTGAGAGGGTCCCGATCGGCGGATTGGAGCAGATTCATACCATCCACGCTCAGGATTTGGCTGCAGTCCATCGCATGGATGTTCGCGGAATCGTCACACACGGTAGCGTCTATTTCTAATCGGGGCGTACCCACGACAACCCCTTCAGGGGTCTTGGGGCCTAAGATGATGAACGGGTGAGCATATGGACGAGGGAATGGGAAGCGGGATAGAGACAAGGAGAGATACACACCGGAGTCTCCTATCCACGAATACTGCGACGCCAATGAGACATGACGAGCTGTTTCCTTTCTGACCTTCGGTTCAGGGATAAGGTTGCCGTGTACCCTGACGTCGCCCGGGTCCTTTCCGTCTCTTTTTCGCTTCTCGCGACGATGCGCAACGAATTTCCAGTCTTCATCGGTCAAGTTCTTTTTTAAACCCCCACTTCTTGAACTGCCGCGTGTACTGAGGTGCGCTTCGACGTTGTCTCAGCGAGGACTGAATGACTTCCCGGCGCAGTACCAACTGACCTTTTGCGGAAACTGTGCCGCTGGGACATATGCTCTTGGATCTGCTCTAAAGTCCATCGCTGATCCAGCCACAAGGCCTTGAGCTCGTCACGGTGTTTATGCCATTCGGCCTCTTCTTCCCTGGTTCGAGGCATGAGTTGTTGTTTTGCTTGATTGATGACTCTTTTTTCTTTCGATTTGGGTTGTCCATGGCTCGTTTATATCCCTCCATATCTCCAAGAGAGATAGACAGGTCCATAGGAAAGGGAAATCTGTCGCGATGACTTCTCATTGGACCCTGCCAGAAGGTGCAGATTATGTTTTGGAGGGACGCAGCCTTGTCGAGTACCTAATGGCTTGCGGCTGTGTACTGGTCTCGACAAATGACAGGGAGTTGAGGGCTGGGTCAGCTGCTATACTATAGGTCGAGACCAGAATTTCAGCCTATGTATACATTTGCCGGATACTGTCGGCTACAAAAGGGAAATTCCAGATACAGCCAATAGGCAATAGTAAATCTGCCTGTCTTCAAGTTATACGAAACTATATGATTGGTGCTTACCAGAATCAATATTGTCAAGCTTCATCAGTTTGGCATCTATAGACTACACTCTGCTTTTATATCACTTATCATAGAGAATAAAAACCTCTTTCCTTAGGTCTCTACGCTCTGTACACAATCAACAACTTCCATTGCCTGTCATAGCCTGTCAGTAGACCTACAGAATGGGCTGGTCAGTGGAGGCTACCATTGCACTTATCACTCTACTTGTCACTGGGCCTCCATCCCTTCTTCTTCTCTGGAATCATTTCAATGACCGGAACAGAGATGGTTTAAGAGGTGAGTGTTATTATTTCCCTAGTAGCTCTGTACAAGAAGGAAATAGAAGGAAAGAAAGTTAACCTAGATCTCATCCAGACCGACAACAGTCTCGAATCATTCTCCCATGTACGTTGACACGAACGGATACCGAGCATAACCAGCGAATCCTCGAGGATGGCCTTGGTAGCTTCCATGTCCCTGCAGGTCAGTGCCAATGATGTTACCAGAGCTAGATTTGAGCTTTGGTACTTGCTGTTCTCGCGGCTAATAATCTTCAATTATTGAGCTGCGTAGAGATATCTGTCTGTCAAAGAGCTATTGCGGAGATCCGCGTGTCGTATAAATTGGCCGATGATTAGGTCTCCTGATGAAGTGCATCGGGAAGGCCGTGACGGAGCTGGTGCAAGCGAGAATGGGTATAGACAGTGGAATAGACAAAGTCAGAGTCGGGATGAATGACACTGCCCTGTATCCAAAGCTTATCGTGTATCAAGAGCGTGTATAGGCCTTAGCAATTTGCTATACCTAGTGACATTCCCTTTCTGCTAGCTGCTTATTTCAGCATTTTCACGCAGGCTTTTGTAACAAGTAGCCCGAAGGCTTCAAGTACTGATAGCGCGAGGTACTGGCTACAGGTCCTAGTAAATGAAAGGTGCTGTTGCAAGACGCTCCTAGCCAGGCACAAGGAGCAGACTTCGTCATCCATTGGACCCAGCTATTTCAACCTAGTAGAAGATCTTGGCAGGAATTGATCTATTATCAGTCAATCGGTAGCAGAGTCGTAAGCTCAAAATCCAGCTCTTGGCCTCGAGCCTCCAACTCTAAATACCCAGGGGCACTCTGCTCAATAATCCGAGACCACAGCTCACAACTCCCGTAGCCAGTAAAAAGGAACTCGCCTCGTTGTTTGGCTGATTCCGGGATATCGAGAATGGGGAGATCCATATCCAGACTTGTAACCAGAATATCAGTACAATCAGATGAAGGGAATACAGGCATAACATATGGTTGATTGTAATGCTCATGGCCACCAATACTTGACTGAGCAAGTTCAGGCACACTGCGGCCTAGAATCTGCCCGAAAGAAATCACTTGCCCCATATTCCACGGCCAGCGGAGGATAGAAGCCTTGATGTCACCACTGGACGTGTACTCTACCAGTGCCAGCCGACCAGTCTGCAGACCCGGCTAGTCAATCACAAACCACGTGTCTGGTGGACGTAGAGAGGATCAGGAATTTGATTAGACGGATGTAGTTGCGAGGATTTGTTTGGCGGTCCGCTGGAGCGAGACACAAGAACCGTCTGTCGGGTTGAGGTTCTTGGGCTAGAGCAGGAGCTGGGTAGTCTAATGCAGAGGATGGCGATGGGGCACGAAGCTGGTAGGACTGCTCGATATGTTAATTCCATTCAGATGCCGAGTGATAGTCCACACACTGACATCTCGAAAGTCCTGACTAGCCGCTGCCCATTTCTCCACCAGAACGCGGCGTTGACGCACTTTATCCTCAACGTTAGATGTTGGGCGCCATTCTTCCTAGTGCATATGTAAGTCAGTGATTAATGGATAGATGACTTGCATCCATACTCGTACGAATTGCAGCCACCCCTTGGTCTCTTCTTGAAGCTCTGACGGGGATAACCTGGTCGAATGAAGACGGATGCTCACAGGGATCCAGGCCAATATGATTGCCATGTCGGAAGCGACATTTTGTGGCTTATGAGACAGGAACTGATCATCTACGGAGTGGAACCCGAAAACTGTTTGAAAAGGAGAAGAGAGGGGAGTCTGTAAGTAAACTAGTCCCGGACCTGAGGGCCAAATCTAGGGCTAAATAGAGTCCCGCCCTAGCTTCGGTGATGCTAACAAAAGATAATGATGGCTGTCTGCTATCGTCGAGTGCCATGGCTTACGGTTTCACCAAGCCAAATATTTCTGAATTCGCCTGTATTGGAGCTTTATCGAGGTTAGCAAATGGTGAAGTGCTCAAGGTCTGGCAGAGGACCTAGGGTCACTCATCAATCTCTGCTTAAGTCACGAAACAACGTTAAGGATTGTGTTGCTGAGCATGAGCTTCGATCTAAGATGTGGACAAGTCAAAGAGCTCACAAACTTCTATCATATTAAGAATACTATGGCAAAGTATATACTCCAATAAACCACTCTCAACCCTCGAAATCCTCCCGCGTAATTCCACTCTGATCGCACATACTGCGGAAGATGCCGCCCGGCTTCTCCCACAGCGCCAGAGGGGTGTCGAATTCGGCGATCTGCCCTTGATCCATCACACAGATGCGATCATAATTGATGATCGTCCGCAGACGATGAGCAATGCAAAGTAGGGTCTTGCCTTGGAATCCCTGCGCCATCGTCTCCTGGACTTTCTGGTCCGTCTCAAAGTCAACGGACGAGGTTGCCTCGTCACAAATGATGATGCGGGCGTCGCGGACGAGAGCACGCGCCAAAGCCATTAGCTGCCGTTGCCCGAGTGAGAAGTTGAGTCCCTCCTCTTCGACGATGGTATCAAGGTGCAGTCGCTGCACCGTCTGCTGCTTTTCGGTCATCGATGACGGCGTAAGAGTACCGTCTTGGGACTCGTCCTCTGGCAGCTCCTGGCCGACGAGATGTGCCTTGCGTAACGCTGCCCATAATTCCAGATCCGTGTGCTCATTGAAAGGATCCAGGTTCGAGCGGATCGTGCCGCGGAAGAGCGTCGGATCCTGCGGGATAATAGCAAGTCGAGTCCGAAGATCACGCAGCCCGACTGTGGCAATATCAATGTCGTCGATCTTGATACTTCCGCCAGAAAGCTCGGTGAGACGGAATAACGCGGCCATGATGCTGGATTTGCCGGCACCTGTTCGCCCAACAATGCCAATACGTTCCCCGCCTTGAATGTCCATCGTGAGTCCCTTGAGCACCAGAGGCAGCCCGTCACGGTACCGCATCTGCACATTCGAGAATGTAATTCTCCCCCTTTCGGGCCAGCTCGGTGGTACCTCGGCCAACTGAAGGGGCGCTTCCTGGTCCAAGCTGGTGCCATAGTAATGAATCCGCTCAGCAGCATTCATATTATTCCCAACTTCAGCGAACTGCCGGATGGTGAATTGCAAACTCAAAGTGATATTCAAAACGTATGACAGCACCAAACCGGAGATACTTGGTCCGACGTTGAAACGAGAGGTGACGACCAGAATTCCCACCACCAGGATCATTAGACTGCCGATAGCATCAAGGCGAATCGAGAGCCATCTCTGGTTGGAGAACGTCAGGAAATATGCACCATTCATTGAGTCGATGCTTTCATGCAGATTCCGCTGAAAGTACCCTTCCATTTTATACGCTTGGATGCTCGCCACACCGGTGATGGCCTCGCCAAAACGCGAAAACACCGTTGAGCGAAGCACTGAATCGTGCCGCTTCAGATTCCGCGCGGAAGCTCTATAGTAGGCCGCCGCGAGTAAGAACAAGACAAACAGGGGACCTAATGCAATAGCAAACTGTCATGGTGGTTAGCAAGTTCATTCCACGCACCTCCCTATGGTACTCACATAATGATAAAATGCAATGATCAACCCCATCGTGGCAAGGATCTGAGTAAACGTGAATGCAAACATGCGAATAGATTCGCCAAGTTCACTGTCCATCACCTGGACATCCCTAGAAAACCGGTTCGTGATCCGTCCTAAGGGGGTTGTGTCAAAGAAGGCCATCGGGGCTCGCAGGACCCGGTACATTGCGCGCTGCAGCATTGTCTTGCTAGAGTGCGCTGCGGCAATGGTCACATGTAGTGCGAAGCCGTACAAGGACAAGGCCTGTGCTGCACAGATTCCCGCATATATTCCCAAATACTGGCCAGTGGTCAGGTTTCGAAACTTGTCGGACGTCCAATAAGAGACCCACAGGCCGGTCATAACTAGACCACCGTTGAGACAGGCCAGCAGAACGATAAAAGCGATGAAGTTGAGGAAGAAAGATCCAGAGGCGGTGATATAAGCTTTCCAAACGGCCCACCCAACTGACCCCGTCGCCACCTCTTCCTTTGACATCAAAGCTGCTGCTGGTTTAGCCTTGTCGATTTGGTCCTTCGCCGGTCCGGCTTCGTCAGGAATTTCGTCGACATCATCATCCGATTGCTTTTCCTGTTGCGAAGTGCTTGACACCAATTCCCTAAAGTGTTCATTTGTTCGTACAAGATCGTCAAAGGTACCAATAGCGTCGATAGAGCCGTCTTTCATCACAATAATTCGATCACACCGGCTAAGGACATGAAGCTGATGGGTTGCCAAGATACGACATTTATCCTTGAGAAGACCGCAAATTGCTTTATCCATGATATGGCGTCCGACATGGGCATCAACTGCTGAAAGAGGGTCATCCATAAGAACGATATCTGCCTTGGAGTAGACGGCTCTGGCAATATTGATTCGCTGCTTCTGGCCTCCAGAGACCGTGATGCCTCGTTCCCCGATCTCCGTCTGATCCCCGTTCGGGAAAATTTCCAGGTCGGCTCGTAGAGCGCATGCGTCAATCACGCGGTCGTAGAATTCTTCGTCGTAATCACTTCCAAAGAGAATATTCTCTCGCACTGTGACATTCTGGATCCAGGCGTACTGCGGGCAGAACGATCGACTCGCACCCATTCGGATTTTGCCCTCCATCAAACGCATATCACCCGCCAGAGCCCCGAGCAACGAGCTCTTGCCGCAGCCTACTGTTCCTATCACGGCGAGCAGTTCATTGCGTCCCGCCTCGAAGTTGATATCGGTGAGCTTGAATGGCGCATGCTCGGTTGTGTCACTGTTGTCGTCGGGCGTGCTGCTGGGCGTTGCGACTTTCGGCGAGAGCTCGTTACGTTTCGGCTTCTCTTCCTTCTTCTTCTTCTCCTCTTCCTTGTTGCTCTGCACTTGCTCCCAGGTGAATGATGCATGTTCGACCTCAATAGCCTTGTCCATGGTTGTGTCCCATTCGACCGGGTCAGACTTTTCCTCGGCCTGAAGGAACTCCTGGATTCGGTTGAGAGCAGTCCAAGCATCAGTCGTCTGTGTGATAGTCAGGTTGAGCATGATGAGTGGCATGCGAAGCACATTGAACAATGCCAGGGACGAAAAAATGAGAGCCGGGGACATGCCATGATCCGTCAGAGCGTATGTGACGAAAGAGAGCAACGACGCGAATGTTGGCAAAGAGACCATGCACACTACAACAGCGTGTCGGACATACAAGAGTCTCCTGATGGAGCCGATCTCGCGATTGCGAACCGCCTCGAGTCGCTTTAGGAAGCTGCTTTCCCAGCCAAAGAACTTCACGAACCTCACACTATACAATATTTCTCGGGTCAAAGTGACTCGCTGATCAGTGATTTTGTTGATTGCCCTCCGGAAAAGCACCAAGAAGCGCATTCCCCATGCCAGAGTAATCATTCCGACAACCAGGAGGGCGTACCCGGCAAGTGCACTGTAGCCAATGTTGACAATCAGTATGACCAGAGCGACAATAAGACCGATGGGTGCAACCCAAATCATATGAAGCATGCCGCTAGCGGTATCGATACGATCCACATCCACGCCCAACAACGTCGTGATACGTCCATTACTCCAGCCGGAAGTGTCTTTCCCCGCATCCTTTGCTGGTGCTTTAGATGAACTTCCTTCGGTGGGTTTCTGACCCCCGTCATCGGTCTGCTTCCCGCCAGCTTTGGCACGGTTCGACAACTTCATCGCTTTGGCGAAGATTTGCGATGTAAGGGCCGCTTTGGCCATTCCTCCGACAACCATCCCTCGATATAACGCTTGGTTCATAGTCAAACTCTGCAGCACTTGCATGGCATAAAGCCCAAAGGCGTAACCCAAGCCCGGTCCGATATGTGGTCCAGGTATTCCGTTCATATGGGCTACGTATGCTTCGGTCGAGAAAGTGATAAGGTGCCTGACCACGTATGGCGATAGAATCATGCACATCATGCCAACCAGCTGGCATATACCACCAATCACAAAGTCATGTCTTAGGGTGTCGATAAGAGCCCGCAGCAGGGGCCTCTTGCTTCCTTGCTCGATTCGCTTCCTAAAAGCCACAGCAAGCTTGTCTGACAAGATATCCACTGCTCTGTTTGGGTTGACGGTCCATATATCATTGGGTTCCAATGGTCGGAGATAACCCACCTATACGATTCTGTAAACATGCTGATTTTCTGGGTTTCGAGATTTCTGGACTAACCTTCATAAAGGGGGTCATCCACTCAAAGAAGATGCGACTAAGGATATTCGCCCCATATTCCCGGCTCACTTGTCTCTCACTGGGAACAAGGGGTGCCTTTTGCAGTCGCAAAGGGTTCAGTTTGCGCCATTTGGACAGCTGCGGTTGGGGAGGAGTAACTTGGTCATGCGTTCCCTCTGCCTGCTTCTGTTCAAGCGGTAGTTTCGTCTGAGTAGGTACTACCACCTCCGATCGAGGTTGGGGAGCGCTCATCTCGATGTGATTTTAAGGGATTGTTGGTGGATCAGCGTGAAATAACATTAAATTTTCGCCACCATCATATATCGAAAAGCTGTGTAGTATGTAGAGCGTCACCGGCAGAGATGATAAGAAGTACCAAGCTTCTCGTGTTCTCTTTCCTGACCAATGGTCTGCGAACTTCGTCAAGTTAGTGAGCCATTACCACGGTAGTGGAGCTGTTCGTTCTGTACGAACATGATGCCGACGCCACCACGTTATCGATCGTCCGAATACAGGGTTGACAGCCGATCAGACTGGAATTTGAATGCGAAAAATAGTGCTTACCTTCTCAGCAAACAGGAAGTCTCAGTATCTTTGGCTGTGCCCGTTCAAGCTTCTCAAGCCGGCTCCGTGGTTGATCATTGGTTTTAACTAACAATTGGCGCAATCTTGGCGATTGCGATGCCTTGTTTATGTGTATGAAGTCAACGGCAGCTTAAAAAACACTGTCTGGAATGAAGCTTGGGTCAGGTCAGTACCGCCCACAACTATCATCAAACGGAAATGCAAGGAGTAGGGTTAAAGACCTGAAAGACAATACCAGCCAATCGCGCGCTAAGTACCCAAAAGAGATATGGTTGCACGAGTCAGTCGCATATATTAAACGATGAATTGCCGAGTATTGCGATAATTTGACCTGCTCAATACAGAAAAATCATTAGTCCTTGCGGAACTATTGATGAAAGAGAGGCCGGCAGTCGTACAATCGACTAGTATTGAGAATGAGAGTATGCAAGGGACGTCGCGAATATCCACTTAGGTCTCACTGAGTGGTTTTTATATTCTCCCTTGTTCGCATCTGATCCTCTGAGTCAGATCGAATCACCTTGCAAGGTGATGCCGGGGGCAATAATACCTTTAGTAGTCAAGAAACAGCCTGATAGTAATCAGGCAAGCCAAACCCAAAGAGTCATAGACTGGTAGATTCCAAGGAGATACCATTATTAAGTCCGGAGATGATAGATTCTTCCTCATGATTCCACCTGTCGGTTGTTAAGCAACAACCACAGGCCATATCTTGGAATGCCAGTTCTTATGCGGGGGGGGGAGCTTATTGTCGCCGACTCGCCGACTCGCCGACTTAGCCGTGTATTCGTAATCGAGACATAACACTAATCCAGTCGGTCATCGGGCTCCGCCAAGGGCTTAACTTTTTCAGATTAGGGTAATTTGAGTGCTTCCAGAAGAGTCTCAGAGGTAAGGTAATTTGTAGTTGGACATAATATGGTATCAACTATACAAAAGGGAATAGCAAGGGAAAAGTGTGCGTTGAGGAAGGAGGGGGAAAGAGAGAAAAGAGAACGCGGGGGCAGCTATCAGCACTCGGGCCTCGTTGGTCTACATACGGTCTATCTCATGGCATTTACCCTACATACTTAGCTTTCTGCTTGCTTTCTTGGAGTAAATTTTGAGAAGTGCATGAAAGACGCTAAAAATGATTGCATTCTTACTATCAGGCATAGACTAGTTAATTCATAATTGGCATCAAGCTGTTGTCCCATATATGGATGATAAGCAAACCATCGAGGGTCCAACGAGTGCTTTCGCCTAGAGCAGGACAGTGCCTCGTTTCCCACTTCCAGCGACCAGTAGACATAACGGTCTCTGGTCGGGTGCGTTCACACTTTGCATAGCGGACGAAGGGCTAGAAGCTCGTGGTCGATCGCTTGATGCGATGTGTGATGGGCGTTCCTCAGTTCCGAGGGACTCTGAAGACTTTGGCAAACTCTCATTAATCGTCAAGGCCGATCCTGACATTCTTCTCGGAGGCTGGGATGACCTTGTCCTCTGCCTCACCCTTGAGGTTTGGAAGCTCAGAAACAGCCTGTGCGATGATCTCCAGTGCCTTCTGAATCTCTTCTTCAGTGATCACGAGGGGAGGAGCAAGGCGAATGATGTTCTGATGGGTTGGCTTGGCCAATAAGCCCTTCGCCTTCATCAGCATACAGAGATCCCAAGCAGTGTGTCCATTGGTCTTGGACTCGTCAATGACGATCGCATTGAGTAACCCCTTGCCACGAACGGTTTGGATGATTGGGCTCTGGATAGCCTCCAGGCCCTTGCGGAGGACGTGACCGAGTTTCTCGGCTCTTTCAACCATGTTTTCCTCCTGGACGACCTCCAAGGCTCGGATAGCCACAGCACAGGCTAGAGGGTTACCTCCGTAAGTGGAACCGTGGGTACCAGGCTCAATGGTGAGCATGACGTCTTTGCGACCCAAGACACAAGACACAGGGTACATGCCACCGGAAATAGCCTTGCCCAGCAGAACCAGGTCGGGCTTAATTCCGCTCCACTCGTAGCAGAGCAGTTTGCCTGTACGGGCAATACCCGTCTGAATCTCATCACAGATGAGCAGGACATTGTGCTTATCGCACAGAGCTCTCGCCTCCCGCAGATAATCATCGTCGGGAACGACAATGCCTGCTTCGCCCTGAATAGGCTCTACCAGGAAGGCGGCAAGGTTGGGTCCCGCGTTCTCAAAGGCCTCCCGCAAGGCTGCCTTGTCATTATATTTGAGGGGCTTATCGGTTCCAGGGATCGTGCATCCGATACCTGGCAGATACGGACCGTAGTTTTCGCGCGACTCAGGATCGCAAGACAGGGAAATGGCAGCGAACTAGATTAAAAAGACCGGTCAATCTATACCTTAATGATCGAGTCAACTATTCTCGTGCACTTACAGTACGTCCGTGAAAGTTATTCTCCGCGCTCAGGACAACGGCCTGGTTCTCCGGAATGCCCTTAACCTTATAGCCCCACTTGCGAGCAATCTTGATTCCCGTTTCCACGGCTTCCGCTCCGGTGTTCATGGGCAGAACCATGTCGAAACCAAAGTACTTGGTGACGAATTCGGCGAAACGGGGGAATACATCATTGTAGAAGGCACGGGAACTCAAGGTCAATCGTGAGGCTTGATCGACAAGTGCAGCCACCAACTTGGGATGGCAATGGCCTTGGTTGACGGCAGAGTACGCCGACAGGAAGTCAAGGTAGTGGCGGCCCTCAGGATCCCAAACGGAGGTGCCCTGAGCACGAGCGAAGACGACAGGGAGGGGGTGGTAGTTGTGGGCTGCGAACTCCTTCTCCGCCTGAATGGCCTCCTGGGTGGAGGAGGTATGGTAAGAAGTGGTTCCGTTGGCAGTCATGCTGGCGGAAAGAAGAGGCGAGGTGATCTTGAAAAATATAGTATTGATCAGTGATAATAAGAATAAGATTCGAAGGTATAGTGAGGAGGGGTACAGAAAGATAAGATGGAGAGGAAGTGTCCGCTGAACAGTCAGAGACGAGTAAGTCACCGTCCTTTAATAGTACGAGGATCGGGAACACCTGTTAGAATTGAGCACTGTAGAGAGGTAGAAAAGAAGGGAAAACGGCAGGAGTTAGCAAATTGGTAGAAATGGCCATTCCAATCCGCAGCGTTGAGCCCCGCTGGTGTCACCTTTGTGAGGCGAGAGACATGGACTCCGGACGAGGACTAGACCCCTAAGTGCAGGTTTACCCGCTGTATATCGCTAAGTGCAGGTCTACGCGCTATCTCCAGCGACGATGATGTCGGCGATCCACCTTTCCTGCAGTGATCCAGTCAGCTTGCTTTCCACCTGACTTTATTGCTTCTTCGCTGTCGTCCTGTCCATTACTCATCGTTTCCGCGCCCCCACTGCGTGACCGGGGCGGATCCCATCGCTTTTGGCCGGCCCGGACTCTTTGTCCTTGGCCTCTCTCTATTTGGTAGTTTATTGATTTTGTTCTCTCGCTGGCATCGGAGCATATCGCGGGGATAGACATTTGCCTGCGACCATGTCCTCGTCGCGTCGAAGGAGGTCTTCCTACACGTCGTCCTCTTCGTCGTCTCCGTCCCTTCACTCCCCATCACCGCCGACTTCGCGCCTGAGGCCGCAATCTCCTCCATCGAGGATTACCAAAACATCACCGAGCTCAACAACGCCCTTGTCAACCAATATTCTTCTGTTCTTAATCGCTTTTCGTCTAGTCAACGCATTTACTGTTCGCACTTTTTTCCAGCCCGATGAATTCTTTCAGTCCCTTGAGCCTGCCTGGCAAATCGCATTTGGAGAAAATCAGGGGGCATGGATAACCTGGGTTAGTGGAGTCGAACCCCCAACATTATCTTTTGCAGCCTTGCGTCGCGTTTGATTTTGTTCCAACCAGTCACATCATTTCAGCCGCTAATTTCTGGATGCTTGACATCCAATATAGGAATGGAGGCATCAATTAAGGTCTTCTATCCATCCTCTCCTCTTCGCCGCCGTCTACTCCGCCGCCGATGTCGTCGCCCAGCTTCTCCGCCTCTCCCCCGCATCGCGTGCGGATCTCCTCGTCGCCGCTCCTAAAACTGCGCAGGCGGTAATCGCGGCGCTCGGGGACTTTTATACCTGGAAGTTGGCTCGCTATGTCTATGGCGCTCGAAGTTACGAGGCCTGGGCTACTGTATGTTCATGTCATTATTCGCTTAATAATCGATATGAGGACCGAGGTTGACTGTCGAAGCTTGCCTTGACTGTCGTTAGCCCGTGGCAATGGTTTTGTTCCACCAGGACATTGTCCAATTGCCTTGAAACGACTATTACCATTCTCGCTCTCTACTTGTGGCCCTGGAGTTGGTCATTTGTGACAACTGGACACAAGGAAACTACAGGTGCGGCCAGCAGGGAGCGTGGTCAGAGGTGTCAGGAGGTGTCAGACTCGCTACAGAGGTACGTGGACGTCTATTGGATCTATGTATATATCTCTCATACAGCGCAGGCTACGTCAATGTCTGTCCCTGGCGGCTGTTGCCTGTGTTCTACGACCGACGAACGTTCTCATCTGGATGAGTCTGGCCACTGTCGCATGGTTTCGAACTTCTTGGGATAGGAGGAGAATCCTCGTGCGCGAAGTATTGCTTTGCGGGTGAGATGCTTTGCCATGCACGTTGCGAAATGATAGCTAATAAGCTCATAGCTGTGCCGTTCTGGGTTTATCGTCCGTGCTGGATCGGCTCTTCTACGGAAGCTGGACATTCCCTCCTTTGAAATTCCTGTATTTCAACATTGCTCAGTCTTTAGCGGTCTTCTACGGGAGAAATGACTGGCATTATTATATCTCGCAGGGGTTTCCCCTTCTACTTACCACCGCACTGCCGTTCGCTCTCGTTGGCTTGTACCGCGCTCTGGCCCAGGCTCGGACGTCCGGATTGGGGCAGTTGCAGTCTTTTGTGCAAGCTCAGCTTGCGCTGATATGCGCGGTCATGCCTTTTGTCCTATCCCTGATCTCTCACAAGGAAGTGCGATTCATCTATCCCCTTCTACCATCTCTTCACATCCTAAGTGCACCGCCTCTGGTGGACTACTTCCTGCCTGCGGTCCTCCGCTCGTCCCGCTCGTATATGCCCAGGAGGCTCATCCTCATCTTCCTATTACTGGTCAATATTGGCATTGCACTCTACACGACCATCTACCACGCATCGGGGCCGTCCAACGTACTCTCATACCTCCGGCAACAGCACGAGCTACATACTCCCCCCGCCCAAACTCCCTCAAAACTCAGTCCCTCAGTCAAAGACCCCTCTCAGCGCGGAATCACAACCGGCTTCCTCATGCCCTGCCACAGCACCCCCTGGCGTTCCCACCTCGTCTACCCCACAATCCACGCCTGGGCTCTGACCTGCGAACCCCCCGTCGACCAAACCACCGCCCAAAAAGCCACATACATGGACGAAGCGGACCAATTCTACGCCAACCCCGCCCAGTTCCTCCGCGACCACATGGCCGGCGGCCTCCGCCACATCCCTCGGAAACCATCCTACCTCTCTGCGCAAACACAACCCCAGCCACCAAATACAAACACTAACCACCCCACCCACGAATGGCCCGACTACCTCATCTTCTTCGCGCAGCTCGAGCCGACCCTCCAATCCCTCCTCCGCGCCAGCTCCTACGCCGAGTGCTGGCGCTCCTTCAACACAGCCTGGCACGACGACTGGCGCCGCAAAGGCGACATCGTGGTCTGGTGCCTCGACCCCGCCGAACAACAGGCCTGGCGATCCGCCACCCGCCAACGCGACCTCGAGAACCGCGACAGACAATTCGACCGCATCATCGAGAGTTTCCGGAAAGAAGCAAGCGGGAAACGCGATGGCAAGTTCTCTCCGTTCCGTCGGTGGATCTCCTCTTCATTTTCTTCTTCCGTCGCCCCGTCGTCCTCGTTCTCTCTATCGTGGCCGTCGTCGTGGCACTGGCCGTGGAGCCAGCGGAAGCGGACATCCTGGTTAGGTGTCCAGATTCCGCAGTGGACAAGGACACAGTCATCATGGACGCCCTGGGGAAGGGACTGGTTCAGGGGGTGGGACTGGAGGCAGACGAAGAAGAAGACTAAGAAGCTCCTCGAGCGGGATCTGTGGTCGTAGAGTTCTGTCAGTTTGTTGTGAATTTGTGCATGTGATACCTATCTCCTGGATTCTGGATCTTATTTATGTGCTGTCCCTATAATATGAATGGACTATATCAATCGTCTTGGCCTTGATATAGGCTATCCAATTTTGTTTCTGAATTGTACTATATACCCTTGCTGAGATGTCCAGCCGTAGCGTAGCATACACGGGGCAACAAGACCCGCAAATCTTTTCATTCTAATGCCAAATCAGAACGCCAGCCAATGATGCAACCAATTGTTCACCACTATATTCGCCAAGATCAGATGAATATACACAGAAGAAAATATTTTAAGTCTTCGAAAGGCGGGGCTGACGGGAGGAAGGGCTACCGGTAGCGGGCGCTCAGATTGGCAAAGGCGTCGGGGCTGTGCCGTCCGCTCTGGAAGCCATTGATATCTACGCTCTGCTGGCTCATGTGGGTTCTTGGGAAATTGCCGTTCAGCTGGGAAGCTTTTGGTGTCAGGTCGAGCCCAGCACCGGGGGTGCCTTGTCCACCCATGAAAGGATTCCGTGACCCTGCTGACTGGGGAGCAGCGGAGGCCTGTGGGCCGTTGGTCTCGTGCTCGCTGATACTTGGCATTGGCTGGGTTTGAGGCGCTTGGTTCAGCGACATTCCCATCGGAGCTTGCATTTGAGAGGGCTGCGGCATCCCGGATGCTGGGGTAGAGGACGTGTTGTACAGAGAAAGAATGCTGCTCTTGTCCACGCGGCCGGTGGGCTGGGCAGCCAAGTACTGAGCGGGCTGCTGCTGCCCGGCCTGTAGTTGGGACTGATACTGGGCTTGATAGACCGCATTCTGTGGTGTATTGGGGGCTGCCATCGACTGGAATGGATTCTGGGAGGCAAAGCCCTGCCCCTGCAAATGTGATTGATTCTGCATGAATTGTTGTTGCTGCGGTTGTTGTTGTTGGTAAGAAACCTGGCTGAAGGGCGATGTGGAGGACAATGCTGGCATGGTGTTCGCATGCTGGGGCGGATTAGGCAGTGCACCTCCAGAGACTGATTGGGGTGCCACCGCTCCGAACTGGCTGAAGAAGGGGTTTGTCTGGACAACGCCGGGACTCTGGGTGAGTGGCGTGCTAGTGAAGGGCGCTTGCGGCTGGGCTGCCGACTGGAAAAATGGGTTTTGGCTTCCATCGAACGCTTGTGGGGACGAGACGTACGTGCCTTGTGATTGGGTCGAGGTGACAGGAGGGGTAAGAGGATGCTGGTAAAGGGTCTGAGGAAGCGAAGCTTGACGACCAGGATATCCTCCGGTTTGATGGGGGAATAACGGCTGTGAAACTTGTAAATGCTGGAAAGACGCCTCTAGAGACTGCACAGGCGCAGGCGGTGCGACTTGCTGTTGTGTTGGCATATCAAACGGATTGTACGCGCTGCTCGTCTGCGGAGGCGCTTTGGAGTCAAGCCGATCGAAAGGATTGGCGGAACTGTCCCCTCTAGTAGAATTGTTTGTGGAATTGCCAGATGCCGAAGGCCGTCCCAGCGACGCAGGTCCTTCTCCCAGTCTCTGCAAAGTCTCGATGGTCATCTTCAAGTTACCGTCAAGACCTTTCAGGGCCGCCGCGTTCCGACGCTCGTTGGTGAACCCCATCTTTCTCAGCTGGTCCAGTTTCGACTCAAATGATGCGTCACCTGTATCTCGGACGGAAAGTCCAAACCCTTGAGAGCCAGAAGTAGAGACGCTTCTCGGTGGAGGGGAATCATGTCTTTCGGATCGAGGTGAGGTCGCAAAGGGTCTGTTGGACGACCGCTGGAGGTTCGAGGTGGAGGAAGCGGACCGCAACCCAGGGCCCGAAAACCGGCCAGACTTTGGAGGTAGTGGAGGAGGCGAGCCCTCCGGTGACCTGTCGTAGCTGGAATCATGACTTGGGGGTTTCGGTTTTCCATCCTCCAAGGAACGATACTGGTATTTCTGCCGGATGTAGCGCTCCATGCTCGAATCGGCCTCGTCGATATCTTTGGGGACGGGAGGTTGGATGTTCCTGGGATTGAAGATCTTGTTCATGAGGTTATTCCCGTGTGATTTCATGTTCTGTGTTCCATAGGCATAGGGTATCAGCTCATGCGTCCTCGATTGTTGACTTGGCCGTTCACTCACGTCAACTTGTTCTGCAGTCCAAGTGTCCATGGTCAAGGACTTGACCTTGGAAATGTGTGTGCCCAGCTTACGATGCAGAGCCGCGCACCGCATACATAGGAAAATTCCCATCTGTATTCCATCGGATCAGTTATCGTGTCGTGGCGGTAGAGTCGTGTGCAACCGAGTGGTATACGTACATTCCAGCTGGCCCATCCTGTGTGCAAGTGGCTTGTCAGCGATTGGCTTGCAATTATATACATGTCTCGAAAAGCATACCTGGGTTGAAGGCTCCACAGTCCGCACATCGATCATTGCCCGGTACTGAGCGGATGAGATCCTGCAAGGCTTTCTCATTCCGTTGCTGCTGCCGCTTACTGACAATGCTAGGCATCTTGGTAGAATCCGGAGAGAATACGTTGCACTCTCTTTGTTGATAGAGTGCAACTAACAGAAGCCGAGGGTATCAAAGCTCCAAGAAAGAGATGATCTGGGTCTGGAACAGACAGAGGCTATTCGGGAATGAGGGAGGAAAAGTGGCGGAGGGCGTGCCGAGCTTCCGTATGCGGGAGATAGGAGGATGTCAAATAAGAGTGCAGATCATATTTACACGATATGAATGCAAGGCTCAACGCGATGGGCTCGGAGAGTATATAAGCAAAGATAGGGCCGAGAGAGATGTCAAGGAGGAGGGGGATGAATCGCGAAGTTGGATAGCCCAGGAGAAGTGAGAGCAAGCGAAGTGGTCAGGGATGATAAGATGGTGGTGTGGGGAAGACAGAAGACAGTACGGAGTAGTGACCGCGCCGATTTCTCTGCTCTCGGAGTATCTATTAGATAGAGATGTCTTCGATCTTATGAAGTTGATATCAATACTGATGTTTTGGGATCTATAAGTGGAGGGACAATGGCTATTTTACGTTGATTCTTGGGCAGAATCGAAAGTGTCTCGTGGAGAACTGCGCATTCCAGCCTCTGGTATGGATCCCCTACCTTAGTCAAGACCGCGCCAGGGGCAACCAAGTTGAACCACCTTTTGAGTCTTGACTATTTTACTGCCAACCTTAAGCAAAGGAAACGTCTCTTTCTCATTCCCTCCAATTATCTGAGATCGGGGGTTGCATAGCTGTCAGAAAGTCACAAAAGCCATGGATAGATACCACATGGCAGAGGCTTGTGTGCTCATTGTCTTAAGCGAAGTGGACATTCAGCTTTTGCAAAAGAACTCAATGCATCCACCAACATGCTTCATCTTGATGCACTACTGAGGAAAGTCTACGCTTCACGCTACGAATATACCATGTCATGATGGTTATGATAGAATGTATGAGCAGCAGGTGACTCACCCCACCATCGCACTCAGAGTCTCGGAAGAAACTCCAGCACGGTAGAGGAGCCTTATTTTGCCCTGAAGATTCCTTCTAGTACGCCAATATGACCTACCAACCTGTAGGAAAAAAGTAGGAATTGGAGGTTGATTATGCGTTCGTAGTTCATGAAAAGTGTAATGAGAAGAAAAAAGAAGAAAAGAGAGAAAATTGTTGTGTGGAGGATGGACAATATAAAGGGAGCGCGGAAGTGCGTCACGTGGTAAGTGGGTTGAGCGCTAGGATAGCCTAAGTCAGGTGACCACATTGTCGAAGTTTTCATCTTTCTCTTTCTCCGAAGACGCTTTTCTCCTTCTCTTTCAACACTCATCAAGCGACAGGTCGCGAACTGTGATATGCTCATTGATGTATGAGCTATTACCTGTAGTCTCAATTCAAGACTCGATGTTGTCTCCTCTATACTCTGTACCAATGTTATAACCACACAGCACGCGTCTAGTCTCTCAATGGCCAAGTCGTATGCTTTTATCTTGTTCGTTCAGTGGAAGATCAAAACCAAACAGTTTTTAGCAGAGCTGCGTCTACTCCACCCTGGTGTTCGTCTTTCTCGAACGGCAGGACTTTTTTACGACGGACATCTACCTTTGTTATCATGATGAGAGTATATCAATGCGAAATGAATGTCCTGTATATGGAAGCATATGGGCAGAATGCAGAAACTCTAGGCTTTCTGCTCATGAAGACAGTAACAACAAAACAGCTTATCTACCTAATTCCGTTGCATTGATCCATAGGAAGTTTTGCAACGTAAGATGTGCTGGATAGCGTAAGCGAGGGCTGAATGATGTCCAAACCATTAGTCCGTTGCTTTCATCAACTGGTCTCCAGTATTATCCAGGTCTATCATAACGAAATTCGGTCTATCTTGATAATCAGCACAGCCAAGTGGACGTGACGAAGATTTCTAACATGCGACTATCGTTCAGATACTGATATTTTTGTGACCTGTTCTCAGCTCGAGTTGATGATAAATCGCAACCAGTCTAGAACTTAGGATGAGGAAGCAGAACAAGAACACCAATGAAGAATTGAGTGTGAGAGGGAGTGGAGATCGGAATCTGCCGCGGCTAATGAGTAATGAGACTGAGACTGAGACTTGAAAGTAGAGTGATGGTGCCGGGAATCCGCTGACGAGCCATCTCGGTTATCATCGTTGCTATTACAACAATAATAATAACGGACTCACACAGATAATAGTGTCAACGCAAGCAACAGTAGATCTCTCGAGAAGTACCTGAGGCGCAGGAGGCAAACGAGCCTAGCATTGGGAGCCATGGATCGGCCTATTGCCACGGCCATTCACGTCTGATATCCTGTCATATGCTCGGTCTATCCATCTGCCTTACTCCGTACTCCGTACTCCTGGAAAAATGCGGAGAGAATATCGGCTGAGTCAAAAGAATCGGGTCCAGAGCTCACAAATCTGTGCATTGTGATTGGTGCTTACGGCTCCTCGTGGGCTTCGATGGGCTTCGGCCTTCTGTAGATAGGCTAGGAGGAGGAGCGGCGAAGGATGAGGGAATATCTCTTATGCACTTTATTAGGACCTGATATCCCTGTCGTCCTCCTTATCTTTCTTATTCCTTCCCTCTCCTTTGTCAGATTGAATTGATCTTTGTATATTAGATTATATCTATCCCTCTTTTTCTCCCCCTCCGCAATCAATCGAAAGCTTCAACTATCTCTACACAGTTCGTTCTTCGCGTCCTCTCCTTCACAATGGCTTCGGCTGCTAGATCTGCTTCGCGCGCCTTCTTACGCTCCACTCCTGCTACCTCCTCCTTCCGTCCTGCTGTCCGTGCCGCTCGCTTTGCTCTCCCGTCTCAAGGCTTCCGCGCCGCTGCTCGTCGTGGCTATTCCACCGAAGCCGACTCGGGAAAGTCCTCGTCTAACGTCTGGGTCTGGGCTGGTCTGGCCGTTGCCGGTGGTGCCGGTGCATACTTCTACCTGAACGGCAGCGACTCCGTTGCCACCAAGACCTTTGTTCCTGGCAAAGAGGACTACCAGAAGGTGTACGATGCCGTTGCTCGCCGTCTTGCCGACGAGACCGACTATGACGATGGCAGCTATGGACCAGTAAGTCTTCCTCCGCTTGTCAATAAAATTGATGGGCAATGAATAGAGCGCTAACCTTCGGTATTTTGATAGATCCTCGTCCGTCTAGCATGGCATGCAAGTGGTACCTATGACAAGGAGACCGGCACTGGAGGAAGCAACGGCGCTACCATGAGATTCGCCCCCGAGTCCGACCACGGCGCCAACGCTGGTCTCAAGGTTGCTCGGGACTTCCTCGAGCCCATCAAGGCCCAGTTCCCTTGGATCACATACTCCGATCTCTGGACTCTGGCCGGCGCCTGCGCCATCCAGGAACTGGGTGGTCCCACCATCCCCTGGCGTCCTGGCCGTCAGGACAGGGACGTAGCTGCGTGCACCCCTGACGGACGTCTCCCCAATGCTTCCAAGGACCAGAGACACCTCCGTGACATCTTCTACCGCATGGGATTCAACGACCAGGAGATTGTTGCTCTGTCCGGTGGCCACGCTCTGGGCCGTGCTCACGCCGACCGCTCTGGCTACGACGGTCCCTGGGACTTCAGCCCCACCGTTTTCACCAACGACTTCTTCCGTCTGCTCGTTGACGAGAAGTGGCAGAACCGGAAGTGGAACGGCCCGGCCCAGTTCACCGACAAGACCACCAAGACCCTGATGATGCTTCCCACCGATATTGCTCTGATCAAGGACAAGGAGTTCATGAAGTACGTTGAGCTCTATGCCAAGGACAACGATGCCTTCTTCAAGGATTTCGCGGACGCTTTCGTCAAGCTCATCGAGCTTGGTGTTCCCTTTACCAGCAAGGCTGAGGACCGCTACGTCTTCAAGACCTCCGAGTAAGAAGCTTCGCTGTCGTTACTTTGATCTCTTTCCTTTTCCTTTGTGTGGACAGCACTGCATTTCTGTTTGTTCGTATTCTTGATATCCGACATTTGTCATTTTTCGATGACCATGTCATTGTGTGACGCTTGATTTACTCTGAGGACTTGACAGACGAGTTGGAGTACGTTGTAAATTGGGGTTATAAACTGTACTTGGTGCCAATAGACATAACCTAGATTAGCAATACCAACAAGATTTGAGATTTTTGCATACTCTGTCTGCCTTTAAAATAAGTAGCCATTGTTGCAGCTGGCAAAAACATGACTTCATTCGACACTCAAATACGGCGGAAAAAAGGTGGCGGTAATCCGACATCCCAATTTTTGGTCCGCTTCAACATCCGCGGGTTTCATCCCACTTACCCCTTCCCGCTACATTCTGCAATCAAGAAACACCCATGCCAGAGTAACGGGCGCCTCCTCGAATAACCAAGCCTCTTCCCTACTCAATCACTACCTACCAGCAACCCCCAGAACGCGCCCACAGCATGACCAGATCCCAGACCCCGCGACACGATCACGATTACTACGAAATCCTCAACCTCCCCTTCACAAGTCCCCCGACGGCCATATCCAAACAACAACTCAAGATCGCATACCACAAGGCTCTCCTGAAACACCACCCCGATAAGGCGAAGGCGACATTGATCGCGGCCGCGGCCACACCCGCGCCCACACACGATGCGAAAACCGCCGTCTCCCAGCGTCCGAGTTCGAGTGCCAACCGCACCGCTGATGCGTCGCAGACGTTCACTATTGATGAAATAACAGCTGCTTACAGGACGCTTTCTGACCCTGCGCTTCGCGCGGAATATGACCGTGTCCGACGGCTTGAGCGGGGGCCGGCGGGGGAGGGGGAGAAGAGGTTTCATACGGGGCTTGAGGTAGTTGATTTGGAGGATCTTGTGTGCGAGGAGACGGGCGATGGGGAGGGGTTACTGTGCTGGTATCGGGGTTGCCGGTGTGGAGATGAGAGGGGATTCATGGTTACCGAGCTGGATTTGGAGAAGGAGGCTGAGCATGGCGAGGTTGTTATCGGGTGCCGCGGGTGTAGTCTCTGGATGAAGGTTTTGTTTGTGATGGAAGAGGGTGATGGTTGAGCTGGATGCCTGCGAGGTTGGATTTGGAATTGGAATTGGCTACCTATGTGGCCTGTCTTTGCCTGGTTGTTGGAGAGCCAGGCTAGATACTCGCTGCTGTCCGTCACTGGACAGGGTCGCGAATGTCTTGCTGCTGAAGATTGAGAGGCATCGGCGTCGTCCACTCGATCCAGGCATGCAGGAACAGCTGTGCATGCATCACAGCCTAGGGGACGCGTTGCTCAGAGAGCTTGCTGGGATAGAGTCCCTGAGCTCCTGCACAGCGCAGTCCGTGCCAGTAGAGAGACAGTTGGCTTCTGTCCCTGCGTTGGACGGTGTGTTAACCAAAGGCTATTACGTGTAGTACTCCATATAGGTCTGTACGTGTCTATGACGTTCATCATGGATGGAGTATCTCAGTTGGTACATGAGTTTTGTGAGCTTATGAATCGAAACTGTGTGAGTTAAAGGATGATTTTTATATATAAATTAGCATGGCAATGATAAGCAATCGTCGAAAGATAACATATTCAACCAGTGATCATCAATCAATCAGGCACAAGATTTCTACAGATAAAGCATAGGAATGACAAGCTCCGACTAATGCCATGCATGCAATACTGGACTAGAAGCATTGGTGGTGGTGTCGGCGATGTTGTGGAGGGGCTCAGCTGATGACATATTTTGCCCGAAACAGAAAACCACCATCCGCTCTCAAGTCAACATCACCCTTCTTCCATTCATCTCCCTAGCTGGTCAGAACCCGCCGCCATAATGTCGGCACCTGTTCACATCTCCTCGAAGGAGCAGTTTACCATGCTTCTATCGAGTTCCAAGTTCGTCGTCGCAGACTGTAAGCTCCCAGTTTGCTGATTCCCCGCCCCCGCTACACGTTTGCTGCCCCGCGACCGCGAGCTTAGGCATACTCATCCCATGCTACCGACAGCTACTGACTGTTTCATCAAAAGTTTACGCAGACTGGTGTGGACCATGCAAAGCTATCGCCCCCGCATACGAGCAGCTGGCCAAACAGCTTTCGCGCCCGAACCGGATTACCTTCACCAAGGTCAACGTTGACGAGCAGCAGGATATTGCCCGTGCATATGGAGTTACAGCGTACGTCAGACACATTCACCGGCCACGCCTGGCGCCGATTTCGAAATGCATAGATACTAACGGTCTCATTATAGAATGCCCACCTTCATCGTTTTCCAGCAAGGCCGCCCCATCTCCACCGTCCGCGGCGCAGACCCCAAAGCCCTCTCCGACGCCGTCCGCAAGCTCGCAGAAGAAGCAAAGAAGAACGATGACTCCGGCTCCGGCTCCGGCGAGGCCTCGGGTGATCTCAGCGGCGGGAACGGCTGGATCGGCGCCGCTGCGCCCAAGGGATACAGCGATATCACGGACCAGCACGATCCCAAGGGCCTGGAGCTGCTGAACCGGGACAGCGACTTCGGCACGGCGAAGACGCTTTTCGAGCCGTCGAAGCCGTCCGCACTGAGTGACAACGGGAAGAGGAAGGAAGGCGCCCCCGCGGACTGGGTGGAGAGTGATACGGACGAGCAGCTGATGCTCTTTGTTCCGTTCAAGTCGACGCTCAAGGTCCATTCGCTGCAGGTGACTTCTCTTGCGGCTGCGTCTGCGTCGGACGAGGAGCCTATGCGTCCTAGGACAATTCAGCTGTACACCAACCGCTCGCATGTGCTTGGGTTCGACGAGGCGGATGACATCACGCCGGTGCAGACCGTGACGATTCAGCCTGAGGATTGGGATCCCAAGACGGCGACGGCGAAGATCGATTTGCGGTTCGTCAAGTTCCAGAACGTCACGTCGTTGGTCCTCTTCTTCGTTGATGGGGATGGGGACAGCGAGAAGCTGCGCGTGGATAGGATCAGGATCTTTGGCGAGGCCGGCGAGAAGAGAGAGATGGGCAAACTGGAGAAGATTGGTGATGAGCCGGGCGAATAGCCTCTTTCCTCAATTGCAACCGTT
Organism: Aspergillus quadricinctus; assembly: GCA_022814375.1. NCBI lineage: Eukaryota > Fungi > Ascomycota > Eurotiomycetes > Eurotiales > Aspergillaceae > Aspergillus > Aspergillus quadricinctus. The sequence continues at coordinate 5,413 of JAKLNT010000106.1, read as the reverse complement.
ATTCCGTACGGAGGACAGGGGAGGACAGTGTCGGACATAGCATACGATTAGATTTACGACCTACGACGACTTCAGAGAAACCCAATTCAAGACATTTTTTTTTCATTCGCTACTCTACTTCTATCGCCATCTTTCCTAGATGGATAAAGTTTGTCCAGTCCCAAACCAAATGGTCTCATCCTTGATAGAATTCAGAAAGACCAATAAAGTAGAACCGGTGTGCAATTCCGTCGCTCTGTGACACAACTGACACCTGGTATAACATCACTGAATCGATGTCCAGGCAACACGGGTGAAATAGTAGTTGCGTCGCCGCACGAAGAAAGAAAAGAAAAAAGAAAAAGTAAGAATGTTGGCTGGCTGCGACGAAATTTATCCTGTGGGAGATTCGGAGGTGGGTGTACATTTTTCCATACAATATCGGCCATGGTGGGTATTACATAATCGGTTCTGTGTGGGATGCGAAATGCCAAGCGAGTAGAGTACTAGTACTGCAAAGGAAATTTTCTCTCCTTCTCTTCTTCCTTTCTCTTCTTCAAGACGCCTGTGATGAGACATTTGGATGAATATATGATAGGAAGAGACTGAATTCCCTTTGGGAGCGTGATCTCAACATTCTACATCCACTGAGGCTGTCGCATTTACCTGTTTATTTCTGGTGGTAGACTAGATAGTGGCAGTGGTTCGAGGACTGGTTGTTTAGTGTTTACGCGCTTGGTTGCGTGGCGTGTATCCCCAAAGGAGGGAACAATACTCTTGTACACGGGTCGTGCATTTCATTCCTTGAGACCATTTCTTTTCGGAATCCGACATCAAAGCTTAGGATATTGGGGTCGTTTGGCAGTGAGGGGGCTGGATGGTACAGGGGACAAGGTTTGAAGCTCTGGTTCTGTGTGGCTGGTTGGTTTCTAGAGTGCCTGCATGATGCAGCCATCTTCAGCACGGTCGACAGGGTTCGGCTGCAGTGTGGTGTTGGATCATGTAGGTTAGCATAAGCATTTCCAGGATCTGGATGGTCTCGTGCCGTGTTACCATCTTGGACTTCTTAATAAGCCTGCTTGTATGTGCAAGTTGGACAAGGTCCATGGTTTGGTGCAGCCTTGCTCACCTGGGCAAGCTCATTGTCAGCTGTAGACATCCCGAGGGTACTCAGAGTTGATGCTCCTGTGTTAGACTCGATGCGCTGCTGCTCACAAGCTTGATTCTCGAGGTAGCTCTTCCCCACAGCACCAAACTCTCAAGCAGACTACCAAGCACGGGCGAGGAGTCAAGGACACGCCTTGATCATTGAGCCGGGATCATTTAGCAATACGCACAGCGCACTATTTGGAATGTCAATGTCGGATGTCCTCGTGTTCTGTGCCATGCTCCAGATTAGCCTTCAGTGATTTCCACTCCGACCCAAGGAACCGAACAGGCTGAACAGCACCATTGTCTCGTTTTGGGAGATCTGCCAAAGGAAATGCCTCATACTATGCTTATCTGCTCCGCTCCATGATCATCAGTTGTGCTGTTCGGCGTAATTCTGAACAGTAGTGAGAGAAGAAACTGGTTTCTTCCTCGCAGAATGGAGTATACGTGCCTTAGGTGCACCCACCCTGCTTCCCAGTGTGGGTGCGCCACACCAGAATTTCTAACCACATCAGATCTTTCTAATTTTATAATTTTTACTATTCCATCTTCTTAAAGCTATTCTAACTACCCACTATGCTAAAAGCCCTTAGATTTAATAAATCTTATATAATTAAGGCCTGCGAAGCTACAAAATATAAAAAAAAACTAAATATCTCAAAGATTATGTGTGAATATAGCATTCTCTATTAGATATTATAATATTATATTAAAAGTGGCACTTAGGCTTATATAGCTTAATAACTAGTTAATAAAGCTCTAGAGGGGTATTAGAAGAAAGCCTTAATATAATAGATAGCCTTTATATATAATAAGTTTATGTTAGTAACTCCTAAGCTTATAGAGATATAAGTAAATTAGTTACTTATATATACTAGTAAGCCTAACTAATATATTAGTAAGATATAAATATATTACTTTAAGAAATAACTTCTAGAGCACCTTAATCTAGGCCTAGTAAAGTAAAAGATAAAGGAATTAAAGTATATTAAGGCTTGTCACGGGCTAGAAGCCTTGAAATCTATAACCTAGATTTGGATGGTAAGAAATTACTAAGGAGTCTAACTAGATCGCAGTGGTTGAATATAATAAGGAGTGTATAAATAGTAACTAAGATTATATAATGACTATTACCCTAGCTAGGGCTTTATAATTTTAGCTAGGGCTAAAGGAAGATTATAAGTACTTAGTAAGCTTAAGCATTTAGTAGGCCCTGCCTGCTATACTACCCCCCCCCTTTCTAAATTAGATATCTCTAGCTAGTGCTGAAATTATTATCCCTCTAGTAGACTTAGCTAGAGCTAAAATTACTACTCCCTAGTCAGCCTGGCTAGGGCTGAAAATAGTAAGTCTATTCTCTTACACCTCTAGTACTGCTATATTAGTGAGATTAATAGCTAGCTTCTATATAAGGTATTTATAGCTAACCTATTTAACTAAGTACTCTGTGCAGTGGCCTTATCTAATATATTTTTTATACTTATCTATAATCTCTTTAATAATATACTTAGCTTTACTATTAACTAATACTAGTGATAGCTAGTAATTATTATTTAACTAGCTTAGGAATAGATTATTAGAAGTAAGGCACAGCAGGCTAATATAGAATATATTATATATATCTAGTAGTATATCTAGTTAGTAGATGTATAATCTAATAGCTTTAAGGATTATAAACTTTATATACTATATATTAAGCTTTTAGCTTAGATAATCTATCTAGATATTCTATAAGTTAAGCTATATCTTTAAATTAATAGTGTATTATAGGCTTGCTAAATAGATTTAATTTAAATACTCCTCCTATTATTACTAAGCTATAGTAAACTTAGATTAGGCTATTTTAGTAGCCTTCTTTATCTTTATAATAATTATATTAACTTTATCCTTTACTGAGTGAGCTATAGTAATAGTGGTAGTCTTTTAATTTAATGCCTTAAGCTTAAGTAGTTTAATATTATATCTATAGTCTAGGAAGAATGGGCTAACTCTAGTACTTATAGTATCTTAGCTATTAATTATAAGCTATACTATTAGTAGTAGTAACTTCTAATTAGACTATATATAGTTATAGAAGTTTTATAGATAGGCTTCTAATATAGTATTTATATATTTAATCTACTTATTAGTCTATAGATGGAAAGCAGTTAATAATTATTACTAAATATATAGCTACTTATAAAAGTACTCTTAGAATTTACTAATAAACTATAGGCTATAGTCTAATATAATTATACTAAGAATACTATAATATCTAATAAACTAATCTATTATAAGCTATGCTACTATCTTAGAGTCTATTTATTTATATAGTACTAAGATTACTCCTTTTCTAAGCTTATTACTAATAACTATTATATCCTCACAGCTGTTGGAGATAAGAAGTTTTATAATAAAATTAATAGTAATTTTATGCTATTTATAGTCTGGGATTAGTAGTAGTTTTAAGAGTCCCTAGTAGTATTTATACTATATATAGTTAGTACTGCACTTATTATAGTTCTATATAAATTATTAGATATCTATAGACAACTCTAGCTAGTAGAAGTTTTAGGTAATTATTATATATAGTATATTTTTCTTAGGGTGACTAATTAATATAAAGTTATGGGTTTCCTGCAAGATTCTTATTTATAATAGTTTGGAATTAGGGACCTATTTATATTCTTAGTATAATAGATAGCCATCTAGTAATAGTAAGCATTTAGTAATTAATACTTATATATATAGCTTAGTAGGGAACTTAGTAGCTCCCTCTCTAAGTACTTATTATATTTCTTTTAGAGTAATATTATTGCACTTAGCCATTCTCTACTAATCTTCTAGTAGTAAGGGTGTTATTGCTATAGATGTTATATATAAAATTATATAGCTAGGTTAATTATAATATTAATTATTATATTTATTTAGCAGGCCCTCGCCTATCTTAGATGCTAATTTATAAGTATAGGATATTTATATATACACACAGCTAGCAATGATCTTTAAGAGCACTAGGCAGTAATTATAGGCCTTAAGCTAGTCATCCTCTGCATCTTTTAGCATGTCTTATTCCCTATATAATAGGGTATTAGAGTATATGCCTAGTTTCCTAGATTAGTAGTATATCTTATAATTAAACCTACTTAGTATATATAATTAATATATTTATTATTTATTAAGCCTATAGACTGTCTTAAAGTATTTAAGGTTATAGTGATTTATAATAAGCTTAAATTATAATAGGCTGATTAGCTCTGACTCCTATTCCTTAAGGGTATTAATAATAGCTAGTAGTTTCTTATTATAAATCTTATAATTACATTCTACTAGTGTGTTCTTTCTTAAGATATAAGTAACTAGTCTTAATATACTATTATTATTATATTATAATATAGTAGTTTTTATTACCTAGTTTAAAGCATCTATCTTAACTACTATCTTCCTATTAGGATTAAATTATATAAGAATTAGGGCTATAATAAACATCTTCTTTAATAATTTAAAAGCTATAGCTTATTCCTTTCTCTATATAAAGGGGGCTTCTTTATATATTAATACTATCAGTGGCTATACTATATTTAAGAAGTTTTATATAAATTACTAATAAAAGTTTATAAAACTTAGGAATAACTATACACTGTAAGTAGAGATAGGAGTTTACTATTTTAATATAGTTTTTATCTTATTAAGGTCTATCTACATACCTTTACCAGCTTCTATTATAAATTTAAGGTACTTTATACTCTTAACTTTAAATTTATACTTATTAATATCTAACTATAAGTCTATATTCTTTAGGTGCTTCAGTACTTAGTAGATATATTATTAATACTTTACTAGTGATCTATTAATAAAGATTAGTATATTATTAATATATATAGAGGTGAATTTATCTAAGAAGTCTTAGAGTATCTAATTAATATACTATTAAAAGATACTTAGTGTGTTTGCTAGTCTAAAGGGTGTAATTAGCTATTTAAATAGACTAAACTATATATAGAAGGCTATTAATTATTTATCTCTAGAGGTAATCTAGATCTTATAGAAGGCAGTAATTATATCTAATTTAGTAAACTACTTTATCTTTAAGATGCACTCTAAGATCTTATTAATTAGGGGGAGTAGGTAGCAATCTTTTTTTATAATTATATTTAGAGTATAGTAATTAATATAGAATTATAATCTACTATCTAGTTTATAAATAAATAGTACTAGTGCTGCAGTAGCTAAGCTACTAATATAGATAAAGCCCTTCTCTAATAGTTCTATTAATATCTTCTATAATATTAGAAGCTTTCCT
>JAKLNT010000105.1:0-71388 GCA_022814375.1 Aspergillus quadricinctus | reverse complement strand
AATCTTAGTTACTATTTATACACTCCTTATTATATTTAACTACTATGATCTAGTTAGATTCCTTAGTGATTTCTTACCGTCCAAATCTAGGTTATAGATTTCAAGGCTTCTAGCCCGTGACAGTTTTAGCTTAGAAGACTATAGTAGATACTAGTATTATCTACTTTTATTAGATAATAAGATTTACTTAATCTTATTTTAACTACTTAAGACCTATAAGAATAAGGTTAAAAGTAATATTATTAAATTTATTAAGCTAATAAAGAACTACTATAGTAAATATCTAATTAAATTTTATATTAATAATATAAAAAATTATTCTCTAGTATTTAATTAGATAAAGAAGAAGGGAATCTTGGTAGAATATATTACTTCTAGAATTTTAGAATAAAATAGACTAATAGAATACTATAGTAGAATTATTACTAAGATAGCCTAAATTATATTTATTAACTTAGGCTTACTAAAGGAGCTATAGCCTTAGATAGTAGATACTACTATTTATATACTAAATTAGCTAATTTCTATTAGCTAGATTAAATCTCTACTATAGTAATAGTAGAAAGTATTTAAACTAGCTAATCTAGTTCCTTTATTTAAGTATATATATATCTAGGGATGCCTTACTTATTATTATATACTAATTAAAGATTAAGCTAAGGGCTAGAAGTAGTAATTTTATATAGAAATAGATTATTTAATTAGCTATAAAGATAATTATAGCTATATTTATATTATCTAATATTTAGAAATAAATAAGATTCACTATACTTAGGATGCTATATTCTATAAAGAAAGGAATAATTATCTTAAATCTATAGTTAGAGCTAATCTATTAAAATTAAAGAAAATATCTCTAAGTAAACTAAAAGGCCCTATAATCTTTATTAAGAGAGATAAATATAAATAAAATATAGAGAGAAATCTACTAGCTTTACTAATAGCTTTTAAATATACTACTAAAAGAATTTAAATAATTAATCTAGATATTAAGCTATAGTAATTAATATAGCTATAAATTAAAAAAGTTAATAAAAATATCTAGAATTTTATTAATTTTACTAGTAATCTTAGATAGCTAGGGGAAATACTATTAAATATTAAAATAGACTTCTTTAATCTAATTATATTATTAATAGATTAAGATCTTTAGCTAGTAAATACTATAGAATAACTATATTAGATCTTATTAAGATTAATTAAAGATAAGAGTTTTATTTATTTAAGCTAAGTTGCTATTATAACTAATATTTATTTTAATAATAATTAATTAAATTATAACTTAGCCCTCTTTGCTATATCTATCCTTTATAAGATTAAGATTTATAATATTAAAATATCTATTTAATATAATTAAGTAATTTAATTATTATAAATAGCTTAATAGATAGCTATAATAAAAGATTAGATTAGAAAGTTAACTAAAAAGAAGATTTAAAAGATTATTAAATAACTATTAAATATTATACTATTTCTAGAGAAGTAGATCTATAATCTTAAATTAGATATTAATAGCTATATTAGCTAATACTATATAAGATAGATTATTTATAGTAATTTTTAGAAGCTAGACTAAAACTTTAATAATATCTATATTTTAGTAAGTACTAAATTAGCTATTAAACTAGTACTCTTACTTATTATAATTTATAATCTAAAATAGAAATAGTTTAATATTATTACTATTTATTTATATACTACTCTAGAGAAGTATTAGATCTATATATACTAACTAATTAGCTTTATTATAGAGGGAGATTAGATTTATTTACTTTTATAAGCCTTATATAACCTTTACTAATTAATATACCTCTAGTATAAGATCTTTAATAAGATTATAAAGAAGCTAGGCTTTAAACCTTTACTAAAAAATCTTTATATATATATTAAAGGTTTTAGATAGTTCTTATTACTATATATTAATAATAATATAATAGCTATACTAATCTATAGCTAATTAGATAAGATTAAATAAGGTTTTAAAAAAGATTTTAGCCTTAAAGAACTAAATAAATTAATAAGATTTTTAGGCTATAAGATTACTAGAAACTATACTAAGTAAATAATTATTTTATTATAAAAGCTCTATATAAATAAGATTCTTTATAAAATAAGTATAATAGATTACTAAAAGATAGATTTACTAATAGTTTTTAGTTAAAAACTAAATAAAGATACTAATATAATTAAACTATTTACTTATTAATAATATATTAGAAAACTTAATTAGCTTAATATTAAAATTAAGCTTAATATTATCTTTTTAATTAGCTAATTATAAAGTAGATTAATCCTAAATATTATTAACTTAAATATAATTAATAAAATTTACTAATATCTTAAGAAGCACCCTAATCTAGCTATTAAATTAAATACTTAGTCTAATTAGAAGCTTATTAATTATATTAATTTATTATACTAAGATTAAAAGAAGAGTAAATTTACTAAAATATATATCTTTTTTTTTAATAAGGCCTTAATCTTATAGAGTAGTAAAGCTTAGCTAATTATTACTCTCTTATCTATAATTACTAAATATATAGTATTTAATACTATAAATAAAGAAGTAATCTAGCTTAAATAACTTATCTTTATATTTAGAATTAAAAATAATTTATTTATTTAGCTTCTAACTAATAGTACTAATAGGCTTAATATTTTAAAGAAATTAGGATATTAATCTACTATTAAATAATTTAATAATTAATATTATTAGATTAAATTAGTGATAGATAAAGGCAAAATTATAATTAAATAGATCTTATATAAAGAGAATATTACTATTTACTAATTAGCTAATAAAACTATAAGTAAAAATAAAATTTAAAATATTTTAGATAAAAGTATTTATAACTATCTAGAGCATATAAATATTACCTATTTAGAAAGTTAGATAGGCCTTAGGTACTATGCTATGTAGTGAGCTAAGGGGGCTATATTATAGGGTTATCTAACTACTTAGTCAGCCTACTAGCTTATTAGCCCCTTTTCTCCTGCACAGCAAGGCTTCCCTAGATAGTGAATCCAATCATCTCTATGCTACCACTACATCACAGTCTGTATGCCCTATAAGAATCTGGAGGCAGTTTCCAGTGCATGGATCCCACAGGCGGACCATCTGGTCATGTGATGACAATGCAAGCATATCCCCATTGCGTGAAAACGCAACTTGATTAACTTGACGAGTATGACCATGGAGCGCTTGCAGGCACTGCCCGGTTAATACATCCCATAGCCACACCCTGCTGCTTGATAGTGATGCTGACGCGAGGGTTTTCCCATTTGGCGAAAACGCGATAGTGCTAAAAGCATTCTGAGAATCACGTTCATCTAGTTCATCATCCAGTGTCTCTAGCCCATCTTGGCCCTCAAGCGTGTTTAAGCACTGTCCGCTTGAGGGGTCCCAGAGACAAACTTTGTGACCTGATGTTGACGCAAGCACATTCCCATCAGGTGAGAAAGTAATATAGAGAGCACCATCAGGATTGCACTCGAGTGTTTGCTGCAAAGAGCTCCAATGAGTTCGAATAGTAGGTAGCCTTGTCATCCATTGCATTGGTACGTGACTAAAACGATTGCGGATTGGACTTGATGAAGGTGCAAACACAAGTGCGCTGAAATAAATTTGGAGCGGAGCTTTTTCCATTATTGACTGATTCGCTCGAGCTAGTCGTTTAGCATCCCAGATAAGATGGTTAACTCGAGGACATTTACTTTTCTGAACATAATATTAGCTGATGTTACGCGCAAGGATCGGGGGGGGCTTACTGAAGCAAGAGATTCAAGAGAAACTAGTGCCCGGATTCCCTCAGAAGCCCTTCGCATCCAGCTGAGTGCCTCAAGCCAATGAAGAACGTGCTCGATTAGAAATTGATGAGTTGCATCACCGTCCTTCAGCAAGACGTTAGAATTTTGAAGATGTTGTACCCAGTAGAGACATGCATATTGAATCTCCGACGGGAGGCATTGCTGTTTTTGAGTCTCGTCAACATCGTCTGCCGACGTCCCAGGAGCGTTGACATCACATATATCCTGCTTGAGGCTAGAGCTCATCAGTTGCAGGCAGCTCTCTGCTAATCCGTGATGCACTCTGTGTTTATCCACAAAGAAATCCCCATCTCTGCATCTCTGGTTATCGATCAAGAAGTCGCGAAATGACGGGTGATGTAGACGGAGTGGCCTGGTGAGGTCGTCCGGAACATCTAATATAGCATGAAGGTGCGCCAGCATTTGGGCAGCTCGCCGTTTAGGAACCTGGATCAACTTGCACATGGATCCGAGAGGGAGCGGAGAATATAGGATCACAATAGTTCCAAGGATATGCCTTAAATGATCATAAAGTTTCTCCTTTTCTTGTTCCGTATAAGTAGGGAGAACAGCTGCTCTGAGGACAGACGTATAAATCTCGTTAAGGTGTTCCTCGGGTGCAGTACTCGATGTGCTTCCTTGAAGAAGACTGTTCAGCCTTTCCTCAGCGAAAAAGCCTCCCTCCTGTACGAAACGGCATGCGGTAGCGCACCATATGAAAAGGCCGCCTGCGCGGTTCGCCAAACGCTCGATGGCCTCGGCACCCGGCCATGCGGGTTCAAGCGCCTGATCTTGAGCTATGGTTTTTAACTCATGCTGTAAGAATAGTACAGTATCATGACTGACAGTCTCCGACGGTAGGTGATGCAGTACGAAGGCACAGTGGTTTGCTGGGGGTATCCGAGAAAAACCAACTTCAATCAGGAGATTACGCCGGCTTGTGATAAGCACCCTTAGTATATTGTTAAACACGGTTTGTGCCTCGGTCAAAAGACTCAAAATGACCTGAATGCCTTTGTCGTCATCACATTCATCGAGAGCGTCAATGACTAGGAGGTATGACGGTGGACCAGAGCCGCTGTCCATCTTTGACAACGGACTGAGGATAAGGTGACGCCATTGGTCACTAAGGGATTGCGTCCCTATAGCACTATACGATGCAACAGCATCACACACGAATTGCTGTAGGGGCAATATGTTGCTGGCAAGTTGCCGGGCGATAGTTGTCACAAACTTGCCAGCGTGGCCGATGTCTCCGCCGCCTCGAGAGAAAAAGAAACTCGCTCCCAAACGTTGTTCATCATGGTAATGGCGCGCAATTGTACGGGCAATTGTGGATTTCCCCGTCCCTGCCCAGCCGTTGAGCCAGAAAATGCTCCGGTTGTCGTCCGATTTGCTCCAGTTGTTGATTTCCTCAAGGACATGAACTCGTGTACCTACAAGACATGTGCGCTCGTGCTGTCTTCGGTATGAATTGAAACTCGCTTCAACGGCATATGGTAGGCGGTTGAGTATCTCTTCAATCACTAAATTCTCAACCCGTAAGCACAGGTCATTCGTCAACAGGCCTCCAACCAACCTTGTTTCTCCCTTAGAATTTCAATCATAGTTCGTGCCCGTGCCACTGCGGCTGGTGGCATCACTGACAACAAGTCCTTTGTATAGGCTGCGGCCATTGCCGCTGCATACGGCTGCCACTGCTTATTTTTGTGAGAGTCGGCGTAATCGCAGATACCTCGAATGACCAGAGATGGAAAAGTGTTCATAATGCCGGCCGCTTCCATCTCAAAGCAGAGTACGCCTTTAAGTTCCGAGGCCACGCGATCTCGTTCAGCGCCATCTTTTATAACCAGATTTCCTGAGGCAATCAGACCGTAGTGGATGACAACATCGTTGTTGCGTAATCCTCGCTCCACTATTCTTTCCTTGCTGCATTTCTCGCACGTAGCTCCTCCGATATGGCGATAGTTCGCGTCGAACAACACATCTGGTCCCAGATTTGCTGACGAAAATGCCGGTACGCGATTAAAATGGGAGATATAATCGCGCAGCCGAGTGTCTTGCCCTCTTATGTGGCTGGCTTGGACCCTTGCGACGGCCTCAAGTAGTAATGTCGGCGGAGCGTTTAGAAAGCCCGTCCGCTCAAGTCCGTTGGGCGTAGACTTCCCATAGTCATATTGTATCACTCCACCATGCATCTTGCCCGGTAGGCTGACAACGACATCTCCCAATCGAATATCGGCATCCGCTGATGGGACGCCTCCTCCGATCCCGACGAGGACACCGAAGCGAATTGACGGAAATGAAGATTTCAACTCAGCGGCAACTGTTGCAGCGGAGTTGGTACCCATTTGACCCTTGGGCAGGCAAGCCACCACAACATTGTGCTCGTTGATTCGGCCAAGGGTGTATCTGCTGGAGCCACCGTTCTCAAAGTCGTCGTACGTCTCATCAAGCATCTCCGTCGCGGCAGCGAGTTCTATCGGCAGGGCGCATATCCAACCGACGACATAGTCTTCGGCGGATGGACGGCGTCGTTTCGACATTTGGCCGCACAGAAATGAGGGGAAGGGATCGGTTGCAGATTGATAACGTTGACTGTAAGCTGCATCGTGCCTTCCTCATTCAGGCTGAAATCGGTCCGACTGTAAGTCCGTTGTTGAATGTTGGCATGTCAATGTGTCAGCCATCAAACGACTACGCCAAAAAGGTGTCTAGAGTCTAGAGTCTAGACAACCATTTCTAGCATAGTACGAATGATAGGCATACCCCGCATCCAACAGATGTCTGTTAACAGACTTCAAGGAGTTCTTGCAAGCTAGACTAAGGTACTTGATAAGTGGATCATGGTGGCATCCCATGATGTGCATCTACTGTTGATTTGGACTGGAGGACTGGGGGATGTTGCGGATGAGTAGCCTCCTTATATATCCATACGACGATACCTAAGGGCCTGGCATTAACACACAGACCCACAGTAAACAATGTACTGAGAGCAAAAGTAGAGCCATTAACATGTATACCACCACCCTAAGTATACTGTACGGAGGAATCCTCGGCACTCATAACGTCTCCTGTGAGCATGATTAGGCTTTCTGCAACCTAGAAATCTGTTTCTGAGGGAGCGACGATGTCTCGAGGCCGCGGAATCGGCAGCTGCATAAGAAGTACAACCGTAGCAGCTATCTGATTCTCGGATTGGGAAATAGATTCCTCTGCTTCCACGATCGAGCATAGGGCCCAACATGATTAGCCATAGGCGGCATCAAAACCACGCTCTCTGCTCCCTCTGGGCTATGCAGCGAATGCTCAAAGCCGACATGATTGTCTGCAAATTGTTCCCATCCCGCGGCTCAACGACCCAAGCTTTCTGCTGTCCGGTAGTCGCCGCGGAGGAACCCGCGGGAATCAACCCGGGGGCAGATCGATACTCTTCTACTCTGTATTCGCCGACATAAACAAGGTCTTAGTATCGCAGTACGAGAACTTCACTCGAGACCAGTTGTACTTCACAGTGGTCGTTTCTGGCCGCTCACCTTCTTTAGGACCCCGATATAAGGTCCAACTAGAAACTCATGTCATTCGCTGAAAGTACGTCCGGGGTCTCCTGTTACTGGACAGGTCTCAAAGATAAAGGGCAATATTTCTCGAGGACGCTTTCACATAGGGAAATAGTTCTGGTCGGACAGGCTCATACACACAGTAAACGGCTCCCGGAGTCGGCCTGTCACGACATGCATGTTCAGCGTGTCAGCCGTTGATATCAAGCCATACTATTTGCCAAATTTCAAATCGATAGATCAATGATCACGATTGCTCTAGATGCGCCTACAACGATGTAGCTGTCGGGGGAAGAGCCACTGCCCGATACACAGACGATGAAGGTCATCCATTGATATCGAGATAGGCAGTATTAGACACTACTTTGAGACTTAAAGCCATCCAGCCTGTCACAAAAGCGAAATAGCAGCCACTTTCCCAGGCTCCTTGTAAGTCCCTCCCACCGGAGCCATCAAGCCGCCATTCGTGCCAACATACAACATCTGTCCCTCTCTATCCAGCACACAGCATGTCGGCCCAGGCAAGACAGTCGAATTCTTGCCTCCCGCAAAATTCACAATCTCCCCCTCAGCCGTATACTTAACAATCATATTCTCCGGATTCGTCGCAAAATACGCCGTCCCATCGTCCGCAATATCAAAACTATCCGGGTTGATCTCACCCGTAATGAGCTCGAACGGCCCCGCCGCATTCGCCCTCTCGTCCATCTTCACCCGCCGATACTCCTTCTTCGTCACGCTCACATAGTGCAGATACTCGCCCACCACATGGATCCCATTGACGCCCATCGGCGGCGCGTTCGGCGCAGGCAGCATCGACTCATCCTGCAGCGCAACGCCATACTCCCCAGAATCCAAGTCCACGCGCCAGATCATTCCCTCGGGACTATCCGAGATAAGCAGGTACCGCGCTTCATGGCTAGGCCTGTATAGCGTACTAGCGCCCAGAGCCTTCGCCTCGGGAATGTCGACGATCTTGCTGACTGCGCTCGGCGTCTTCTTGCTCAGATTGAACCCCTCATCACACATATCAGCCGGGATCTCGAGCATGTCATAGTTGCCATCATCGTTGAAGTCGAGTGCCCAGACAGCGAAGGAGCCCTGCTGCGCGGTGAAAGTCTTGAGTTCGAAGTTCCCGGCTACGACGGCGAAGACGTCGTGTTCGATCTCGGTGATGCCGAAGACGGCGGTGATGTCGCTGCTTTGCTCTGCGAACGAGTAGGCTAGGCTGCCGGAGCCGGTCTGCGGGTCCACGGACCAGACTTCTGGGACGTCGATTCGGGTGAGTAAAAGGGTGCCGTCGGGGCGGACGACAATGTTGTCGACGAAGGAGCCGTTTTCCGGAAACTGGAAGATGGTGCGGATGGTGGGCTGGTCCTGGGCCTCGCTGCTGGCTGTGCCTGTGCCTTGATTGTAGTTGGGGGAGTGGGTTGCGAGGGTGAATGTCGCGAGCGACACGAGAGTGAGGGCCTGAGTGAGATACATGATGCAGGCTACTTGCTATGGGAGTCTGGCGATGGAAGTATGAGAGCTACGAGGAGGCGAATTGCGAATACGCGACGTATATAAGGTGAATTGTAATCAACATTGGGTAGATCACTGCTCGATGGGAAAGCCCCTTGCGTCCCAGACTGGAACTATGCAGGGCTAACTGGGCCAGTGCTCAACCCTGCATTCTCGGAGAAAACAATCGACATCGAATCAAATTGTTCCAGCTGATGTCGTGCGAGCACAATAAGGACGCGTGGTTTGTCTAAAGTTACGTTCCGGCAAAATCAGGTTCGCATCGTGGGATCAAACCATGAATACGGGAGATCGTGCATAGATCCTTGTCACCAGTACCGCGTCAGACATCACCAAATAATTAACGAGACAGCATAAGTCCAGTCGGTCTGAGACCACTTATAGTATTCAGGGGTGGTGACGTTCGTGTAGTGGCCTACGGAACTTCCAGTACTTAGACTCGAAATGTCTTTATTATAGAGTTAATGGACGGTATACAAAGATAAAAAGATGGAGCCACGAACACAACAACAGTGTCTTGGCAGCCTGCTCGCTGGCATAGTTCTAGACGACCCTAGCAAGAGGCGCCAGAAGGAACATTCTTGCACTTGGTGCTCTTCTTGCCGCCGGAGACGCTGACGCCAGACCAGGTCCAGTTGGTGCAGCTGCCAGATCCACACAGGATGTAAACATCAGTGGCAGAGCTGTCCACGGTACCGGTGACCTTCTCAAACGTAATATCGGAGACCTTGACGCCGTTGGTGGGAGTGCCCGTGGGGCTGCCGTTCTCGTAGTCCTGCTCGACGATAATACCATACTTAGTAATACCCTTGAGGGTGATGTCCTCGAACTTGACGCCGGTGACGGAGCCACTAGCGCCGTAGACGGTCTTGATCCGAGCGCCGTTCTGCGAGTTGACGACCTGGGAGTTGGAGATGGTGACGTCGTTGACGGTGTTGTCGCTGCGGCCGCCGACGGAGCCAATGGAGAGACCATGGCCACCATTGCAGTAGCCATTGGTAAAGGTGATGTGCTCACCGGAGTTGACGGCCAGGCAGTCGTCCTGGTTGTAGACGGTGGCGCCGTCGATGGTGATGTAGGTGCTGGAGCCGATGTCGAACGCATCGGTGTTGTGGCCCAGCTTGGTACCAGCGGAGTTATCGATCAGCACGTCCGTGATGGTGAGGTGGTCGGACTGGATGCTGAAGCCCTGGACGGGGGTGTTGTAGATCTTCAGACCGCTGATGTTGGACTTGTTCAGCTTGTGCGCAGCGAAGAACTTGGGCTTCTCCTTGCCACCGTTGCCTCCCTTGCCGTCCCACCAACGAGCACCTCCGCAGTCAATCTTGGCACCGGAGTTCTGCTTGACGGTAATGCTGGTTCCGGACATGGAGATCAGGGGGCCCGTCCATTCCTTGTAGCCAAAGGTGGTGGTACCATCGAAGATGACAGTGGCACCAGTCTTCAGACCAGTCAGGTCCAGAGTCTCACCGGCGGGAACGGCGATGTTGCTTAGGGTGATGGTGGAGCAGGAGGCCTTGCCGGACTTGACCGCGGCCGCAGAGGTGAAGGTGCAAGAGCCACGAGTCTCAAGATCAGTGGCAGGAGCAGCAGCGACCAGCGCAGCACCCATGGTCGCGGCCACGAGGGAGGATTGGAAGAAATGCATGGTGAGAGAGCGGAAGTAGAGTGGTTGGATTGCCTTAAAAAGATCGTACAAGGTTCTGGTCAACAGATACCCTAAGTGGTAGATACAATGGAGTGCGAGAGACGAAAGGAGCGCGGATGAGGACAAGAAGGAGATTCATGGTGAAGAACTGGGAATTTCTGAAGCTTTATAGCTGTCGGTCTGCTGTACGGAGACGGCGTAGCAGGCTTTGATAGGGACCTCCTTCAGGCTTCCACAGGAGCTCCGACAAAACGGATCAAACCGAGTGGAAGAGAACGATCCTGAAAGGGCCAACCTAAATTGCAGTCTGACCAATGCAGGGACTCCATCCTGAGATTCAATTCCCTATGGTATTAGCACGCCGGCACCAAAGAAGATTAGGCCTCTCCACTTGGGCCCTTAAAGCTTCGTCGGAGATTCCACGAATCCGGAAGCTTGCCGAGACATTTGGTAGTGCTTGCCTGCCCTAAGCATATTAGGGACTCTTTCTATGTCCCAGTCGTTTGAGAATGTCTTAGGGCGTCGGGCGAACAAGTATCGAGAATATCTTTTCCGGGCTATCACTGGCTACTGTCAGCCATGGGCGCCACAAATGTTGCAAGTAAACAGACTCATCCACACCTGTTCATCAAACTCAAAGCACACTCGAATATATGAATCGATGCTCCATATATCGAGCTCAAATTAGGCAACCGAACTTGGCGGATTTGAACTCGGCCGGAATCTCGGAACACACCATATTCTTCTCATTCTGATCAGTAACTATCTCCGTTACGGATCTTCTCCTTGCTACTCTGTATCTCAGTCAGAGATTACTTCTGTTCCGTGAAATGAAAAATGTAGGAGAAGAAAGCTCATGTCAATGGCAATCAGGAACGTAGATACCCACGGAACGATGTGAGAATCGCCGTTAAATGGCCGACAGAATCCAGAATTGGGAATCTGATTGTCGAAAATAGAGGTTGGAGTGTGTGACAGCGGAAGACAGACCATTGTTGGCAGCTAGGCAGTCAACAGCCCCAGCCCCTGTAGCACAATAACATTGCATCGCTCGATAAACCTCACTACCTCTTCCTTATCATGCCACGCATCATTATATGCCGCACTCAGCGTCAACACCCCCTTCCAGGTCGCCAGGAACAGACCGAGCCCGGCACTAAGTACATGGTCCAGGTAGCCCTAACTCAGCCGGTGGGCTGGTGATATTGCCATACTGGTCCTTGCGGACCGTGTGGAGCTTCACTGACTTTGCCACGTCGCTTATAGGTGTCACAAGCCCGGCGGTAGCATAATCATTGTCCTCACTGAAGGGTCCGCATTCGCCACTGAAGCCACCAAAGACAAGACCGCAGACATTTCCGTCTTCATCAACAACAAATGATCCCGAATCACCGTCCTCAACAAATGAGGTTTGCTGACGTTTAGACCTCTTCAGTTTCTTACTCATGATAATATATTCCTCAGTCACAGTTGCTGCCAGGTCGTTCTCGTGACCAAGATGGTCGTACCTTGTGCGGTTTTTTCCCGTCCAGTGTACACATGCCTTTGGCCCATGGCGGAGGCCTGTCGTAACTCCAGTACTGCGTCCCCTCTTTATGTAGACATTGCCTTCGACGAGGGGGCCGAAGTCTCTCAGGTATTCGCCAGCAACCGGCGCCAGCCGTGGCCCTTTGTACAGATATGGTTGCTTGTCATCGGGGATGGGAAACATGCGGTTCGGGCGAAAGAACAGCTCAATGGCAGTATCATTCATCTGGACAAATGCCCAGTCCATAATTCGCCTGCCCAGGAGCGCGTGTCCGGAGGTGGCCGTCACCTCTCCCATGAGGTGTGGCATCTCAGAGACATTCTGGCGTTCGCGACGCCAGCCAGCGACTAGTGGCTTGAACTGATCCAGCCGCATTCGAAGATCTGTCGTAGATCCGCTGCCCATTTCTTCTCGGTCGCGTATTTTGTTAGACAGCATCTCGATGGCCTCGTCCATGTTGCTGATTTTATCGTCCAGATCAGATAGAGTGGCTTGTGTGTCCTGACGGGAGAAGCTCTCCACCTCGATATGATTCATTGGTGTTTGCCGCAGCCATGAACTTCCGAAGCGATCTGAGTCAGTGAGGGACTTATCGGGGGGCCCTGATTTCGGATCCAACGGCCTGACGACATGGTAATTGGTGAGGAAACCCTTCAAGACCTTGTCCTCCTTGGTGAGCGTCACGAAGCCACCGAGTGTACCCGAATTAGTATCACCACGGATGCCAACGGAGGCCCCCATGGCTGGGACGTCCATCTCACCCGCAAAAGATCCGTCGTTAAGGAAGTCGAGAATGCCAGGGATGAACTCGACCTCGACCGTCTGAAATTGACATGGCCTTGCCAGTAACGCTCTTATTTCCGTATCCAAACCAGACCAATTGGCACGCGTGAGCGGATCAACGAGAATTACCACGGCCGGACGGGCCTCTGACTCCACCTGACCAACGTCAAATGGGCACAGGAGTTTCCAGTTGTCTCCAAGCGTTGCTTGAAGAAGATCGATAATGGTCTGCTTTCCTTCTTCGAAGCCGACGACTAGGCCATGGTCGGACGACAACGGAAACAATGAGGGTTGGAAGCAAAGATCCCTGTTGACGATTTCTATAAACATATCCGTCACTCCCTTCTCGTTGAGAAGGCGGGCAAGGGCATCCTTTACTGGGCCGAGGCGTCTTGGGTGATTGTCCGCAGCCAGTAGCATGACGTGGAGCAGCTTCACTGCTGTGTCGCCTCCCGGATAACGAGGCTTTTGAGCGACACAAGGCATATGGCGGTTTTCAGGAAGCCCGTGAGTCCTCAGAATAGTGCGTATATCGTCATAAATCGGAAGCAGAGTTCTGTGAAGCTCTTCAGAACGAGTGTACATCAACGGATACGGCCAGAAGTGAGGCAAATTTGTCGACCGATAGGGATCACAGCTAGTGAGGTATTGTTCAATCTCCATCGTCCCCTCACTCTCCTCTGACTCTCGCAAAAGAGTTCGCCTCTTTCGAGGGGAATCTGGGGGGGTCGGGAATCCAAAAGATGGGTTCGGGTTGGAATGTGGATCCGACATCTTCGAAGCCTATCGCTGAATGAGAACTGAGCTCGATGTGGGAGATAAATGAGAGAAAACGACAAGCGTAGATGACTAGAGAGAGGGAGCAAATGTAAGGAGCAAAGACGATGTATTGCACTGGAGATGGTAAGATGAGGGAATGAGAAGGATAATGATGAAGTCTAGTTGAGTACCAACCAGGAATCATTGAAGTGAAACAGAAGATAAGAAGAAGGAAAGTGAGAACATAGTAAAGATATGATGGAGCAGTAAGGTAGTGGATGAAAAAAGACAAACACAAATTATGCTATACGATGATCTCATAGGTGATTGATGTCCGACTCCCAAAAGAGTATAGGCTGAGAGCAAACCATGTATACTGTGAATAGGCCCAAGTCCCAACACGACTGCCATTAGCATCTTGAGGGTGTTCCGAATAATATGACCAGACCTCCTGATGCGACGTACATGGCTGATCTGGTTTCGGTATGTCCATGTTCTTGTCCTGAGGGTATCATCGTTTGTTGACGAGCTAGAGTAGACCATCAACTATATAACGTTCACTGGTGCCCACGCCATCGTCGACCCGCATAACTTTGGCCGATAGTAAGTCTAGTCTCCACCTGAAATTGAGAAACCGACTAAGAGAAACAGCTACGGCAACATCATCACCTCCACCAGCGACTTTGCCGCCTTCTGAACCACCGTCGCCACGCAGTTCAAGGATAACGACCTCGTCATCTTCGACACCAGTAACCCCCCTCCCCCTCCCGTTCTTCAGGGCCGGCTAACACAAGCAGACAACGAATTCAACACCGAAAACCAAACCACCGTCCTCGCCCTCAACCAAGCCGCCATAAACGCCATCCGCGCCGCAGGCGCCACATCCCAGTACATCTTCGTCGAAGGCAACTCCTGGTCCGGTGCCTGGACCTGGGCGTCCGTCAACGACGACCTAAAATCCCTCACCGACGTCGTCGCAGACAAACTCATCTACGAAATGCACCAGTGCCTCGACAGCGACGGCTCCGGCACCAGCGCTCCCTGCGTCGCTGGCACAATCGGGCAAGAACGGGTTGAGTCTGCGACGTCGTGGCTGGTCGCTAACAACAAGAAGGCGTTTCTGGGGGAGTTTGGGGCCGGCGCGAATGCTGTTTGTGCTAGTGCGGTCACCGGCATGCTAGATTATATGGAGGCGAATGCGGAGGTTTGGCTTGGGGCGGAGTGGTGGGCTGCTGGGCCCTGGTGGGGTGATTATATCTATAGTATGGAGCCGCCGAGTGGGACGGCGTATGGGTATTATTTGGGGGTTTTGGAGCCGTATTTCCCTGGGGGGAGTTATACGGCGACGTTGACGGGGACGCCGACGACGACTGCTACGGCTACGAGCACGGCTACGACTACGACTACGGGGACGTCGACGTCAACTGCTTTTGCGCAGCACTGGGGACAATGTGGTGGTCAGGGCTGGACGGGGCCGACGACCTGTGTGTCGCCGTATACGTGCCAGGTGCTCAACCCCTATTATTCGCAGTGTCTGTAGGTGATTGTGGACGCTTCGAAGTGTATAGCTGGTAGCAACGGAAAACTGAATCAGAGATATGTTGAGTCAACTGCACTCTGTGCTACCGGTCAAGCAGGGATATAAACTGTTGACACCAGTAAATTTTGTAGTGAGTGTTTCCATCAAGCGCATCCAATCCCAAGTATGGCAACCAGCTATCGGTCAAACACCTGCAATTTCTCCATATAATCCAGTCAGACGCCATCGGACTAATCTTCCTGACTTTCGAGCCGGAACGGGTCTTTGCATGTCCGTTCTGGATGAATGGCTTTTCCTACTTGTGTGACGTGGTCGAGCGATGAGTAGACACGATTCCCCTGACTCATGGCTTAATCTGACGCAACTACCGCTGTACGAGACGATATCGATTAAGCTACTTTAAAGATGGTCTAAGCGTTATCGAGAGTATCTATAGATCGTTGTAGCGAGTGTAGAATAGGTCAAACGGTATCCTAATCGGCCATGATGCCATCCAGACGTAGAATATCCTCGATTCTACAAACCCGCACACCTTGCCGACATATAGAACGGTTGCGGGGAACAACGATATTCAACACCTTGGCGAATGAGCTTGTTTCCCTTTGTTCCCTTTGATTGTTCCACTTCATTGCTGCGCTCTTGGTGATAATCTCGAATATGTCATCGTTTACAGGCAGTAATCTTGCCATGATGCCGGTGGATGGTATCTACCAAGAAGAGAGCCAATGCTGGTCGGACTATCGCCGGGCGACAGGCTCTAGAATCCAGCTTTCACAGTCGTGCATTGAAGGTGTTGTGTGCGTCTTCGACGGTTTCAATTGGACTTGACCGGGGCCAAGGAATTCAAGACTCCTGCACGGTCAGTCGATATCTGACGTACGGGTGAGACTGCACGCCTCTTGAGTGGATCGTCAGGGATGACAACTCTTCAGTCACGCTCGGATCCCTGTCATTAACGCACTTGGTCTCTTATGGAGCTGATGGTCCTGAACTAAGGTGCAGGACAGTCATGTTCTGATCGCAAGCATGCCCATCGATAATGCAAGCTGGTCCAGTCGATCCGGGGAGTCATCTTCATGTGCGTCGTATGCAATCAGTGGCTTCTCTTGGGACTCGGGGGCCGTACTTCCTGCTGGAAGCTTCCATATACTACTCGGACACTGCGACTTCGTATCCAAGGAGGAGCGATTTTTATCTGCTTCTATCAGAACCAGCAGCTGGCTGAGTATAGCGATAGCAGATCGCGCGCCGTGGGACGCAAATTTGGCGACTTTTCTGGCAAATTCGGTGGGGATGGGACTCTTCGCATCTTCTTCCCACTTGATGACCTTCTTATTATTATATTTGATGATCAACGGTCCCATTTGCCTTTCCAGTTCCACGAGTCTATCCCGAGAGCGAGTGATCTGAGCTACTAGCGATTCTCGCAGTATCTCTGACATACCCCCAGTTTGCGAAACAAGGTCGCGCGTCTGCGCAAACAGCCCCGGGCAGAGTACGATCTCGTTGAAAGCCAGTTCCACGAGCTCGCTGAGCTGACAGCTTTTCCCAGCGCGACGTTCGGATGCCAGCGTCTCGTAGGCTATGGCTCGCCATTCGTGTTCCGCCAGAAAACACGGCTCCTGGCAGATGAACGCATCGGCGACCAGAAACGAGCGGTACGCCACCAGCAGCGTGCGGCCGAATCCATCGCGGTGCGCCTCGGGACCGCGAATTTGGAATAATCTGCCAATTCCCCGGGAATGAATGAGCCAGGATTTCTCGCCGAGCCCGTCGACCATTTCGAATATTCCAAGGTGGATGGCAGCCATGAGTGTCCAGTTTGAGGTGGCGGTGCGGGGATTGCGTAGTGAGCGGATCAAGTGCTGCAGACCGCGGCCGTAAAGGTGCCGGCTGGCGAGGATCTTCTCCTGGTCGTTATGCGCGCGACCGAGGTGCCAGACGCTCAGACTGCGGAGGCTCCAGATCAGCGCCTGCGACGAAGTGTCGAGGTGATGTTGAACGAAGTCTAGCCAGTTGAGCTGGACTCTGTTCCGCCATGCGGAGAACAGGCCGGGAAAGGAGACCATGACGAAGTACTGGAACACTTCTTTGATCTGGGTGTCTGTTGCCGTGGATGCCAGGCCGGGTGCTAATTTCCCATCCATGCTCGCCCGAGGAATGAGCGCATGGACAGCCGATGACGATGCGACATATGGACTGTCTTTCTGCTTGCGACTTCTAATCGATGCCGGAGTCTGGTGGTAGAATTTCAGTCGGCGCTGATAGCCTGGACACTTGACGTTTCTGTCACTACAGCGCCGACATTCCGGCCGGCCCTGGTCACACTAGGGGCAGCGTTAGATGTTATGACATTATTCACTGCGGTTGTCGAGGCCATTCGGCTAAGGTGGGGAACCCACCTTGACCCGCCGCTGGATGCAAGTGAGACAGCCAGTGCTGTGCGGTACCCCAACCATCTGTTATGACTCCCGGGGCGGTATCAAGTTATGTATCCCAGACGCAATAGGCATCACTGAGAGATTGTACCAACTGACTCAGGATTGCAGCATCGGAGTGATTCCGTGATGGTGAGGCGAGAATACGAGGCGCTAAGCTTCTTTCTCCTTTTTGCCTCGTCGAGAATCGGACAAGACAGGGAGAAGGACAGATGAGGTCTAGACGCCAAGAATCGTACCCCGCTCCACTGATGATCAATGTGAAGGATCACAATAATGGGATTATGTGAGAGCCTGAGAGGGCTAGATAAAGGTTAGGTCGATGGTGGCGGTGTACTGTACGCCTATGGGATATATTTTCCGCCGTCTCCCCAGTGGAAATGCAGTTGGACCGCATGAACTGGTCCAGTTGCATGAGAGCACGTGCATGCACATGTCCATCCTGTCGAAAGGAGTTTCTGGATAAGAAGCCACACGTACTATTGATATTGATGAACCATTCTCGAGATGATTGACAGAAGGACGGGGAGAATGTGAAAAGAATATCTGATTTGCATACAGTACACATGCAGCAGATTTTAGAGGGGAAATGCCAGCGAGCATTCCTCTTCCACGGCTGCACTAAAAGCATGCAGACTTTTCGGTTCATGCCATAGCGTACTTCGTATGAACAGCATCTACCAGTATCGACGCACAAGTGCGGCGTAGGAGGGGTAAGGACTTTTGCCCCTCCCTCGTTTCCCGTTCTGGTGTATGGTCGGAGCCCTCTGCAACCCACACGGAAAACTGCACCAGACGCGACAAAAGTACAGAACGCAAGTCCTGAGTTCAGAAGAGGTGACTAGGTGAGCCATTATTTGTTGCAAGTAAGGATTGAATTCCTACGCGTATCCAGAAAGGAACGTAGGATGTGCCAATTACACACAGGCTGATACTCCACAAACGGCACAATGCGGGAACGTCCGGCGTTCCCGTACCTTTGATACCCAACTCATTCTTGAATCTTGATAGACTTTGGTGATCAGGCTCGGTTCCGCTTGCATTGTCTTGATTTGAGTCAATTTGACAGTGGAGCGCCTTAGAGAAGAGATGAGACGCCGATGTGGGCTGATGGACCTCATTGCGTGATTGTCTCATCCCATTCTCGCCCTCTAGGCAGTAGGCAGTAGGCAGTAGGCAGTAGGCAATCGGGGATCCACCGCAATCAAAGCCAGTTTCATTTTCCAAATATGAACAATAGTAGCGAATGTTCATATCGAGGGCAGAAAGTCAGAAACGAGGAAGAGCCGAGCGAATGGTATTCTTGGAACATCTGACGTGGCAATGGATGGGCCGCAGGCGGACCAGGTGGAGCGCTCGAGTACATGTATGTTCTCATTGAACATTCTGTCTGAGGTGAGTGGGATTTGGTAGTAGAAGGATTGAAGGAAGTGATGGAGGCAGGTACGGAATTATGTTCCGTCACTAGCCAATATCTGAATGACCAATTGAGATTACAGAATACAGGCAGAGAAGAGGTGATTGTCAACTATCCGTAATTCCTTCGTCTTTGTTGATGCTCCAATTGATACCTGTTGGCCACGTGATTTAGTTTACGGACCATTACAGTACGACACAGGATGTTCCTGGTAAAGGACGGGACCTACCCAGCCTTGGCGGTGTATTCTGTATTGTACTTTACGCCGTGCTGAAGGTACCTGATTACAACCTAAGGCATCCATTGTGGTCTCAAGTAGTAGAGTATTGTTCGACTTTGATAAACTTCAATATCACAGTGATCACTGATCTCAATGGCTAGCCTGGAGAGATATACTTTCAATCCAAGCCAACTTACTCAACAGTGACACAAGTCAAAAGACATCCAATGCATCCGTCTTCCGTCCTATCCACTCTGTACCCGCATAAGTACCACCGGTGCTTCCCCACCCTCAACCCATCCAACAAGTCAGAAAACATATTGGTTCTTCACGGCGGGCATTGTAAACGCCGTTTGTCCGACTAGCTCTCAACCTTCCCTATCCAGGCCTTCTTCCGATGCCCCGCGGGTGCACTTGGACGCTTGTGGACCCCTCTAGCGGCCTCTAACAGCCGCTACCCATCAACGCCTGCTGTGTGTCTCCTAAAATGGACAAGATAGCTCTCGATCGACCGTATGGCGCTTTGAACCCTTGGCCTTGCAACCAGGTTAGGTTATCTAGTCGGTCGGCGACTCGGGATCTCTTGCAGAGCACAAAGTACGTTGCATAATATCGGTTCTGCTAAGGGGTGGTGAAAACTGAGTATTCCCTCTCTGGGAAATAGAAATCAGTGGGAAGGATTCTTGCAGTAGGGAAAAGTCTAGACTCTAGATACAATAAATCTAAGGAAGGCTGCACGAGTGGCGGCAGGCAAGGTACATAAAAGCCTTAAAAGGATCGAGGAATGCACGGCAGTTTGACAAGTCAAATCCTTCTTGAAAATCATTGATATTCTCGATCTTCGTGCGAACTGGACTAAACACGGGGACCATAAGTCCAGATACCCGACCGTTGTTTTTTCTCTGGTTCTTCCCCATATCGACCAGGAAATCTTATTTTTCCCTTTCCGCTCTTTGTTCTCTTCCATTCCTCGGATCCTCCTCCTCCACCTCACCCACCAACCTCCCATCACCACTTCATTACCATCATGGCCACTTCAACTCCACAACCACAACCACAACCACAACAACAACAACAGAGTCCAAGTGTCATCGAGCCTGATGTGGGTGTCTCATCTCAAGATATACCTCTGCCTTGGGATTAACGGATGAGTAGAGCTTCAGCGATGCCGACTCCTCCTACCCTGGCTCGTCAGTCGCCTCTCTGTCGCACTCTGCGGTACCCCGACTAACATCGCTACAGCCTCGGAGATGCCAGCTACACCACCAGTATCACCTCGAGCGCCTTGAACTACACGTACGCATGATCTCTTCCTCCTTTTTCACTTTGCAGCCACTAATCTAGCCCGAAACAGCTACGAGGTACCGCCTCTGCTGTGTTTGTCGCAGACTATCTACTGAACCTCCATTAGAACGGTCGCAGATATCATTCCTTCCACGAGGGTGAATATGTGCTGGTACATACCCTTCCTTGATCGCGACTCTTCCCATCCATGCGGAAAGCTGACCGCTTAGCCCAATGACGAGCAAGAACAAGACCGCTTGGACCTGGTTAGTGCCGACTCGACATTCCCCTTGACCAGGCTCCGTCCTTGGCTAATCGATCATCTCTCCACTAGAGCCACCACATCTATCGCATGCTGCTCAAAGGTGAACTGCATGCCGCACCGATAAAGAACCCCCGACGAGTGTTGGACATCGGGACCGGTACTGGAATATGGGCGATTGACTTTGCGGAGTGAGAACTCCTTGTGCCATTTGCGCTGGTCACAGCGGGCTAATGTGAATGCGACAGCGCCCATCCCGAGTCAGAGGTCATTGGTATGTTTCGGACTGCAGGAGCGCGATTGCAAGACGGCTGACAGAGTGACTGTTCATAGGAAACGATCTCAGTCCCATCCAGCCCTCTTGGTACACCTTCCTTGATCTATCTTGTCCGACAGCGCGTTAATTTTCCCAGGATCCCTCCCAATTGCCGCTTTGAGATTGACGACTTCGAATTACCCTGGTCCTACAGCCAACCGTTTGATTTCATCCACGGCCGTGAACTCGTAGGAGCCATCCGCGACCATGAGAAGCTCTTCAGACAAGCATATGACAACCTGAATCCGGGCGGCTGGCTAGAAATGGCCTCCATAGACGTCAACTCGTATTCCGACGACGGCACCCACCTCAAGGCCGTTAACATGATGGAGGCGGTCAAGAACATGCATCTCGCATCAGCGAAGCACGGAAAGGACATGACGACGGCGCACACATGGAAAGAGAAGATGGAGAAGGCAGGCTTTGTCAACGTCCGCGATGACGTCTACAAGGTACTACATCCCCGGAGTCGTTTGTGGTCAAAGCCATTCTGATAGTCCTGCAGCTCCCCCAGAGCCCCTGGCCCAAGGACCCGAAGCTCAAGGAACTCGGTCGCTACCACCAAGTCAACATGTTCGAAGCCATCGGCCCCTACTGCTTCGCTCTGTTTACACGGTATCTCGGCTGGTCCCGCCCCGAGATCGAGGTCCTCGTCGCGGGCATGCGCAAGGAATTGCAAAATTACCAGACCTACCATCTCTACACCAAGGTACATATCATTTACGGCCAGAAGCCCGAGACTAATTGATCCGGTTCGTGCATGATATATAAACGTTCGGTTGACCGATACGATGACCATTTATTTACTTCTGGATTCTTTTTGATCATCTGTGCTATTCAGCAGGTTATTCTGATTCCCAATTTTGTTCATAGCCATGATAACATATACTGAATTGAAACGACATGACGATGCTTATTGACAGTACTGTATTCATATTTAATAAGCAGGATTCTCTTTGCGTCAAATTGAGTCGGCTTGCCAGCATCTGGGCCGGCCTCAATATCCCTTATGATATTCTTGAGCCCTTTCATGCCAATAAGCCATGATACAGCTTCATTAAAAGAGTCATTGTAATCTCGGATGAATGGATCGGCACTCGACGCATCACGAGCGGACTCAAGATGATGGCCAAGGCTGTCTCATCCTCTGGCAGAATGGGTGCAGTGTCAAGGCAGCGTATGCAGCTGAGTTCCCTCTAGACAACCACCGGCCATCGGATAGGTGATTGCTTCAGTATGCACCGATTGTGCTTCTCTGCATAGGACCAATGGAACGAGAATGCACATTAGTGAATGATTCCTCGCTTTCCCTCTCAGTCGACAAGTTTGGTTGAAGCCTTCGGCTGACGAGAAGGGTTGAGATGTAATCTGCACACCGTTTGAGTAGTCATACTGCGTGTTGATAGCAGTCTGAAAACCCTCAAACGACTGTACCTCCGCAGTGACAGTGGATTTCTTCTTCGATAGGACGGACAAAGAATGTTTACCACCTATTGGCAATTCCGCCCCTTTGATCTGCATTGTGAACAGACTCGCTTTTCCAGTCCACATCATACTTTGGATTTCTCGCAATTCTGGCATGACCTTTTCCGTGATCTAGTCACTAAGGCCACAGGTTCTTGATCTACAGCAGCGGCTGCAGATTCCTGCATATCAGGAAGTGGTACACTGGCGAGAGAGGGCCGCAGTATTTCCGTCCTGTATCTCGGTCAAAGGTACTATTTCCCATGCCTGAGACTTCTTGAACACCCTATTAGTAACGTAGACCCGGTCAAGTCTACTCGATGAAGAGGCTAGCCCCGGAGTAGTAAAGGTATACTCCCTCCGATCAACATGGAATTCCCAATATCCATCAACTAATCCCCTTGCATCTCTCACTCTTTTTAAGGTTTCACGCACCCTTTGATCTTCAGTCCCGGGCGGGTTCCTGTCTATTGCTGATTCCACTGCATTGAAATAACCTAACAAGATCCGGACTTTCCTTCCCCACCTGGATTCCAGGTGGCACATATAGCATAGCAATTGTGCTGTGGCCTCTTTAAGGTAAAAAGCAGTCATCTGCCTGCTTCCCCTTCTGCCCCGACGTGCGAGCTGGACTTGAGGGCTTTCAGGTAGGAAGAACCATATGGAGTATTCGTTGTTCGCGGCCAACGGCTCCTTGACCGCGCAAATTTGCTGGAGTTTCTTCACTTTGTCTTCGTTTTTGAAGGTGGAGGACATGGTCCACTGGTAGTTCCTTGCCTTGGGGTGCCTTGGCGCTCCAGGCTGAGCGTAATCGCGTCGGACACATTTCTAGTGGTTGTATCGTGCGCATAAGAGGCCACAACTTCGATGACCTGTCTAAGTTAGCATCTGTTTAGTAAATATCAGATCTATATGCCTAGAACTTACTCAACTTTCACTGGTCAGCTCCTCCAGACCTCCACCGGGGTCCGGCGGAGCTCCCGACCAGTTCGGGCCTCTGGCCACGACCGCTAGATAGCCCCCGTCCCTTGAGGTAAGAACTCCTTAGTGGTGTCAAAGCTAGAGGCGGTGTGACTGCTGAGCATTCGCTCATGTTGACGGTATGTTTGGCGTCCTGGTCCCCGCGAAGAAAAGGGATATAACATAAAGAGAAAGTTGCAAGCATTTGTTATGGACATATGAATGAATCAGAGGTGTGTGGTGTTGATTTCTGGTTTAAGGGCCTTCCGGGACTGATGAGTTGGGGAGATGAAGAAGAGAGAGAGGGCGACTGTCTGGGTTAATATAGCATCGGTGGGGCTATTCACTTGCAGCTGTATGCTTCTGAGACATTTAACAGTTAATACTCTGAGTCAACTGTTTGCTATTGCAAGTGAATGAAGTTTATCTTGATAGACAAGGCAGATTATTGAATGATTACCTCAGAGATGCTACTCTCCTTTCACTTTACTATATTATCATAACCCCTTGGCGCGTATTGCTGTTATGGAACCACATACAGTTAAGATAAGATAATAATTCACTAATAGAGCCTCATTAATGAGCTTTAGCCTACAGTACTCTGCCTGTAGGCTAGGACATTTTCCTTCTTTAGAGATATATACCCTTTAAGAGCCCAGTTGCTGGGTTATTTGTGACCCTGTCTCTTCAGCCTTATGAATAGACACAAAAGCCCTCCCTGAGTCTCAGGCCCCAGCCATTTAGATCTATGCTCTACAAATGACTTTACTCATGCGCTGTCAGATCCTCTCCCAGCATGAATGAGCAGATGTAGTGCTGCTATATCTCTCTGCTGCCTTTGTCTTCTCGCATGTATTATTCTCTCTCTCCTCTTACACTACCCGCCTCCGTGGACAGCCGTCAACGGGTCCTTTCTGCTTCGTGGGCGACTATATCAATCTCTTCCCGGTCCCGTTCAAGCTGTCTGTATTTCTACCAGTCTGCGGCCCCTCTCGAACGCATCGTCAAGAAATCCGCGAAAGAATGCGGATAGACTTGGAAAGGGGAAGATTGACCTGATTTGTTGCATAATCTAGGCCAAATCAGAGTGCCCCGCTGATCTACAAAGATCCAGCCCAGAAATTTAGGCCTGCCAGTGACGGGGTTGGGCGTGCTGGCATTGAGGAAGCTTTAACTGCAGCAAGAATGTACCCTATACAAGTTGCTGGAAGATAGGTATGACATGATGCACTTGTATTCCATTGTTGGTTTGCCATGCACACAAACGAATTGATGAACAGAGGCGAGGAAGGGTGAGACAAGCGGCGCCATCCATTGCTTAAGATTTGATGAACAATTTGGCCCCCAAACAAGAGTCCAGCAATCCCTTATTGATTGGTTAGTCCGTAATAGGCCACAATTTAGGCTTGTTCTTGGCTTTGCACTGCCCACTTGGCTCCAAACCAGTGTCCAAGCGATCATTATTTTCACCCTTTCCATCATAATCAGCATCATATCGAACCAGTTCATTGGGTGTGTTGGCTTGGATTTGTCAGCTATGTTGAATTGTTTGATGGAGGTTGCTACTCCTATTGAGACAGTTTTGAAAGATCCAGCCCGCAAAACTGACTGTTGATTGCTGCATAGACGTGTCCTTCAGCCGCAGCTGATGATCGGCTTTATCCAAAGCCCGAATCAACACCGCCAGCCTCATCCTAGGAGCTAATTCTGCACTTGACACTAGCACGACACTTATCCAATGATTCCTACCCAAGATGTTGGATCTTATCCCTACAGGCCCACATGCCCAGGGCCCCAGACCCGTTCATGAATCATGGGTCAATAAATTCCCCCGACACCCTTCGTCCGCACGCAAGGCTGAGGAATTTTTCTCGTGCTGATATGACCCCTGAACCGCGATCTCACCCGTCAGAATGCTCTTCTCATCGTCATCAGCATCACTTGCTGTGGTGCTTCTGTTAACACAATGGATCCATTCCACAATCGCTGCACAATGCTATTACTCCGACGGCACCGCAACGGACAGCAGTTTCCAGCCTTGCTTCCCAGATCAAGCGAATAGCCCCTGCTGCGCAAATAACAAGCCCAAGAACATGGCTAACGACATTTGTTTGACGAGTGGACTGTGTCTGGTACAGATGCAGGGCTTGGCCGGGTTGATATATCAGAACGGGTGTACCGATCAAACCTGGAAGAGCAGCCAGTGTCAGACGATTTGTTCTGGCTGTAAGTGCGATGGACACACTTATACTGGTTAAAGTTCGACTTTTAATGCATTGGTTTGCGTATAGCTGTTTCGAGCGGAATCCACGTTCTCCCTTGCCCGGCCAAGGGTGATGACCAGTGGTGCTGTAGCATCAACGGGACGGACTGCTGCGATTACGCGGGGACTGTCGACATCGGCACTATCTACGGATACACGAGCACATCGGCGACGTCGACGCCGACATCAACATCAACAGCCACCGGGACCGGAACGATAGCCACTACGACGGTCACCACGACAGCTGCCGCCGGCAACGGTACGGAAGTTTGCACAGATTCGAGCTCGAAGACGACCGCGGTCGGGGCGGGGGTCGGCGCTGGTCTGGGTGCCTGTTTGGTTGCGACGCTATTTGCGCTCTGGTTCCAGCGACGGATGTATCAGAGGAAACTGCAGCAGAGTAGCGGATACGCGGGATACAGCCCTGCCAACATGACATACGCGCAGTCCGTGCCGTCGAGTGGTCAGCGAATTGTCTCTGAGTTGCAGTCTGATCACGGAGTCATCCATGAGGTGGATGGAACCGAGGCACGCAAATGATTGCTCACTCGTGCAACTGCTTTTGTAGATATGAGACAGTGACTGTTACACCAGCCCTCGACCGCAATTTCCGACCAGATTAATATGCCACCTTGTAAAACGACTCACTACTTTCGACAGCCTGCGCAACCCCAGCTCACTTGTGGCGGCCAAGTGTCGTAGGTCCTGCAGCGAAGCCAGGCAATGGGTTTTAGTGCTATTTCGGAGATCCCGTCGTAGGGCTGTAATTAATCCAACAGGCTTGTTTGTCTGAATGTGGTCTGTCAGCTGAAGTTATGGATATGTACAATTAATGATTAATAATTGTTGATGAATGATGATCATCTCCATCCACTGCGTCATCGTCGCGCCTCGTTTCTTGGTCATCCACGCCCAAACTGGATTGCGATCTGCACTAGTGATATTGATGGAGTAAACAATCCAGCTCAAATCTATAAATTGCTTCTCGGAGTGTGATCGTTATTATCCATTGAGTAAATTTGGTGAGTGGTGGTGGACTTAAGTGCAGGTGTGGATATATATCTTAACATGCATCATCTTTCTACACTCCTCCTAGCCTTAGGGTCAGTCACCCTGGCAGACGCCAATACAGATAACTTCAATCCTCTCCACCATCTGGCCGGCATCTCCCCCTACTTCACACCAAATGAGCCTCAGTTGGACCCATCAGTGCTGCAGGGCTGCAATGTCACCCGCGCAGCGTATCTTGTCCGCCACGCGGCCATCTACGCCAACGATTTTGACTATGAGAGCTATCTCGAGCCGTTCATCCAGAAGCTGCAAAATACAACACAGGATTGGTCCAAAGCAGGAAGCCTCTCGTTCCTGAGCAAGTGGAACGCGCCCATCACCGAGGCCCATATCGAAAAGCTCACCCGAGTAGGTCTGCAGGGGTCGATGATGTTTGGCATCAACATCCACGACAAGTATCCGGACTTCAAGACACCAAAGAATGTATGGGCTTCGACGGCCGAGAGGACCATCAAAACAGCACAGGGGTTTATCCTTGGATTCACCGGCGACCAACAGCCACAGATCAATCTCACCCAGGTCGGGGAATACAAGCAGTCCGCGGCCAATTCGTTGACTCCATACGAAAGCTGCCCGGCATACAGCTCCAGCTACGGCACGGAGCAGTCAAGTGTATGTCCCTTCACCTCAACCAAACACCAGCTAACAAGACCAGGAATTCGTCTCCCGCTACACCAAACCCATCATCGCACGACTCAAAGCACAAGCCCCCTCCTTCAACTTCACCTCCGACGACATCGTCGCCATGTTCGAGCTCTGCGGCTACGAGACCGTCATCCGCGGCTCCTCCCCCTTCTGCTCGCTGGACCTCTTCACTGCAAACGAATGGCTCGCCTTCGAGTATGGAAACGACCTCATGTACTTCCACAACACAGGTTACGGTCGCCAATTGTCCCCCTCCATCGGCTTCCCCTGGGTCAACGCCACAAGAACAATCCTCGCCGACGACTCCGCCGCTCAGGACCTCTACGTCTCGTTCACCCACCGCGAGCTCCCGCCAACCGTGCTCACCGCGCTGGGCCTATTCAATAACAGCGCCTACACGGGCGCACACGACGTCAACGCCACCATGCCGACAGACACGATCAACTACGGCCGCGTGTGGAAGAGTAGTCAGATCCTGCCGTTCTTGACGAACATTGCTATTGAGAAGATGGCATGCGATCCCTATGGGTATAACGACGGAGTGTACTACCGCGTTCTGGTGAATGAGGATCCGCAGCCGCTTGTTGGGTGTCGCGACGGGCCGGGGGAGAGTTGCTCTGAGGAGGCGTTTGGGCGGTTTGTGCAGCAGCGGGGAGAGCTGTATGGGAATTTTGGGAAGGCTTGTGGCGTGGATTATGGGAATTCGACGGATGTGTTGTCGATTTATCAGTAGGGGGTACTGTCTTTCTTGGCCGTTAAATATATCGATACTCATCTACTTGTAATGCAAGCAATCAAACCGCAAAGATTCATGTCCACATGGGAATTCATATTCAACTCACCAGATTCAGCCAATCTATAGGTCTAGTCTAGCTATCTACAAGCCCCAATGCCCCTACAAGCCTCATACGGCTCCCCCACAGCAATCATATACCTCTTGGCATCCCCCAGGAACCCCCTCCGAAAGTCCAAACACCGCTTATCCACAAACAACCCGCCTCGACAAGTCACGTCCAGCGCATACCGGAAGAACTGCTTGTTGCCGCGGACACTCGCCGCACCGCCCTGCTCCGCGTGCCGGATCTTGGCGTCCACGCTCATGGCGTAGTGCATGCAGTCTGCGCAGTAGGCGGTGGCGCTGTGGGAGGATGACGATGACCCGTGCCGGGCGTAGAGGTAGAGGGCTATTCTGTTAGTACGGAGTACTCTGTATTGGGAATGGGAACTGGTGAATGAGGCGTACCGCACGTGAGGGTGAAAAGACAGATTACAGTTAGGATTAGATGTGTTAAGGTGGGTTTTAGCTTTGTGTTTATGTTCATTGTGATGGATATTGACTGGATTCTGATGGATCAGATCATCAGGCAACAATCATATATATGCATGGAGCCGGGGAAATGTGGGATATGCGGCAGCGGGGAGTCCGGGGACAATACATGGCGCTAGCCTGATTGATGTGAGATCCAGATTAGGAATAGCTCGGTCGTAGGTCTTGGAAGTATGAGAGAGAGTAACTTATTATCTGATGAGCAATCTGACTCATTCTATAGGTTTATTGTTAAGTAATATGGGACCCAGCCAGTCGTCCTCATCGCAATAGAGACGAAGCCAGTCCAGTAGTGGATCATTCCTCGCATTGCCCACCTGCCTCTGCCAAAATGCTGTCAAGATATTTAAGGAAGAAGCCCCAACCTTCGTCCGTTGTATATACGCAAGTTTCAAACAGCTGAGACATGATTAGCTTGTAACCCCCAAAGTCCTCACAGGATCTTACATTAGACTTGTTATCAATCTTCAAGATCTCGAAGCGGTGACCATCACTGGCAATCCCATATACCACACTGTTCTTTTCCCCTCTCTCCTTCCGATTCCTATGGACTATTCCTGTTTTCATGATTAGCATCCCCCCTCTGTCCCGCTGTCTGAAGACAGAAAAGTCATAGCTTACCCATATACGCCAACAAAGGATTGTAGGCATCACCATTTCTTTTCTTCGCCACGACGACAGCTAGCAGATCTCTTTGCTGCCCCTCCGCGTTGGTGAAGGTGATGGTATGATTGGAATCGGCAATCAATCGCCGTATCTTCATCTCAGGAGGCCAGACCATGTCCTTTACTTTTGTACTGCCAGAACAAAGAAGCTCATACTTGCCAGCAACAGTTCGATCCTTCTCATACCGCGCAACTGCAGCTTCCAGGTAGGGCAACAGAATAATGCGGCATCTTTCCCGAGTATATTTCTCTGGTTTGCGCTCAGATAGCCTGCTCTTGTCTAATTTGTCCAACTGAGAAGCTAAGACGGTGTAAGTCGGCCTTCTGCCTCTAAGGAAAGGGAATAGAACAACGAACAAAGCTTTGGGCCTAAATCGTAGCGTTCTGGGGGTGGTTGAGGTCTCGACCTCTCTGGATCAGCGTAATAATCCCAGCATCGTTGGACCCTCAGTTGGGATTTGAAGGTGTCATCCGTGTACATCTCGGGATTGGAGGCAAACCAGGGGTAGACACCTAGAGCGGGCTCTGTCGCTTCAGGATCCTGCAATGAGATGACTCCGAGCCATGCTTGGACCACTTGGTCCTTTTCTTGACCAGTGGTGCTTGTCCTATACTGCCATCGCCAGACGTAGGAAGATATACGCAACGCGATGAGCTTGAGATACGTGAGCGGATTCATTTTGGCGGTTGGCCGTGTTTAATTGCAAAGGTTTGGGAAGCCCAGCACTAGAGAGATGTTCTTGTACTTGTACGGAGTAGATGAGATATCCTGCATCATTCTGACCATTGGATTCTCCGTAGTACAGTTTTGGTCTCATGCAGCCATGGGCGAGCAGCCAAAGCAAACGTGGATACGTCAAAGTTATACATCAATCAAGTACCGAATGGACCCAGGGGACATGGCTAACGCCTGGCATTCTTAGTTTCTACCATGTGCACGGTAGGATGTCCTTTGCTTTGAAATTGAAGAGGTTGGCACAGAAGTCGGGATTGTGAAGGATGACGAAATCATTTAGCGATAGGTAATACTTTCCGACACCTATTTGAGCGATGGCTGCCTATAAGCAAACGCAAATCTCGGAACGAATCTTTTTTTACAAAGTGGTTTCAAGGCCAGGTCTATGAATGTACTTAAGTCATGTAAATCTTCCCCTTTCCCAAGTCTGTCCGCATTCTTCAGCGCGTGTCAGCCATCAAACTACTACGCCAAAAAGGTGTCTAGACGACCATTTCTACCATAGTACAAATGATAAGGCATGTTCCTGGTTGACAATGCGCTTAAGATTATGCTTTTCCTATCCGTCAACAAGACCAGGATATACTCGGTTAACCAGCGGCAACGATGTTGGTATCGTGCCATCCATCTACCTTTGAGGGTTGCGCCCCGAGATAGGCATTGGTAAGATAAACCTAATACAAAAGATCCCATCAGCTCTGGTCTATTTGACCGTAGTCAACGGTAAACCCCTCAGTATCCGCGAGAGACAGCCGTGGTGCCGTGGTGTCGATAGATGTTGACGGGCTCAAGTATATAGCTGAGCGCACTATTTGACGTATGTAAGCAATGATGTCGCGGGCATCATACATCCATTTCAGTGTCCTGCTCTCGGTGAACTAGAACAGCAGGTTAGTTTGTGTGTTTGAGTAACCTTCGATAGAGTGAATAGGCCTAAGTTAACTAACCCTGCCACTGTCATCTAGCTTCCAGAATATGAAGTCATGGCTGTCTGTTGAAATGCCATATACACTAGAGTCTTGCTTCCCTCCGTTCTTTCGGGTGTTGTGGATCATTGCTGCTATTTGTTACTACTTTCTGACTTTGCTTTAACAAGTAGGGAAAGGGGAGGTTGCATACCCATATAACACAGGAGTTGAGGCTTCGCCTCACCCAGTGTGGTCTCCTTCTTTGCCTCGATCACTGCAAGATTGGAGGATAGCTCTTTCCAATCATCATCGTACCAGAGGCTGTAGTCTGCGCGTCCACTTAGAGTTCGCCTTTCTCTCTGGTAGTTGATCTCCCAATTCAAAGTAGTCTCAAATTTTAGGACAAGAGGACGCGTCTGCCCTTACTTGGACACCGAGGCTGCAGGATAAAACTGCTGAAACCGTCTTTTCTCCATGTCGATGGCTGTAATGAGTATCAGGTCTAGGCGGGAACGGCACAGAGGCTCATTCTCAGCCTGCTTTCCCACGAGACCATGACCGCTCTGTCTGACGGTCCCACAGTTTTGACCGCGGAAGACGGGAGAGTACTGGAGTACCCAGTGCCGACTAACCTCCACCTAACGGAGAAAGATGGTTTGGTCATAGGTGGTGAGGAACCCATGTTTGATGTTTAAATCAAACATATATTCCGCGATTTGCCCTATATATACTCAAATTAGTATGTACATCAATCTCATAAGTCAGGAGTCTAACCAAATAAGTGTCTGATTGTCCCCTCTCTGCCAGATGTGAAAGCATAAAGCGCAGTGCTTAATGAATGCCGTATAATCCATGCAGCCTTGGTTTCTCCTACAGCCATTGCTATTCCAGACCGGTCTATCGTCACAAAATCGGGGACTTTGCTATATCCTGGATATGGTGGTATAGCACCTTTGAAGCTGCCAAACGTAATATCCTGCAGCTTCCAGTAGGTGGCATCCCAAGAAACCCACTAACTGCATATGTCCGTCCTGGTCTGTTATCACAACAAGATTGCTGGTTCTTGGAGAAGGAGAACCAGGTGCGTTCACAATTGCTTCATCTGGGGTGGTTGGACAGTTGGTCAGGACGGCAGGCCTCCATGACACTCACCATTGTTGTCCTGCAGCTAGACCCACACACTTCCATAATCATTATTGCGCCGGAGTATGAAAAATCTTGTCGATTTCTTTCGTCCTCGTGTCAACCACATTCGATGCTGGGACTTTCAGGAACTGCTGGAACCGACTTTTCTCCATCTCGATGGCCGTTACGAGTATCAAGTCCAGGCGGGAACGGCACAAAGGCTTGACTCTTCCTGCTTTCCCACGATGTTCTTAAATCAGTGGAGCATGCTCACTATGGCACTTAGTCAGTGAACATCATCATTTCTTTAGAGCATTATCTTACTAAGGTCATCTGGCATAACATCTGATTCAGCGGGAGGTGGAAAGACATTATCAACCTCAAGGTTCCTAGTGATGCTGAATATCTGTTCGATATCAGCAGTGCTTTTCAGCTCCTTAACCTGGAGGGTTCTGGGCGTCACAATGTCCAATTGAGTAGGAGGCTGTGGAAAGACACTGTCGACGTTGATGTTCCTGGCGAGGCCGAAGATCCTTTCGACGTCAGCTTTTCGAGCTGGGTGACCGGGAGGGATCCTGGGTCTGGGCCCCGGTTCAATGCCGTAGTATATTTTGTCTTGTATTCTCTGCTTCGGAGATATGACACATACCCGATTTCCCAGACTCCTGTTGCCTTGACTCCCAAGCCAACAGGAAATATCTCTTATAAGTAGCCAAGGGCTCCGCCTCCTCCTTCTCCACTAATTTGTGTGCTTTGTCCCGAAGACCCGTGAGGGCAGCACCTGCTGACCCTCTGCGTCCCTTTGCAGCCGTAAGCTCTGAAAGAGTAGATCCGTAACCCCCGAGGGTCTGGAAAAGGCCACGAGCTCAAAAACCAGGAACTCCGCTGACTGGTACTGTTTCCCAGGTTAGCCACAAGCTCGCAATCCTACCAGGCTTTCCGGCCGTAGTCAATGGCTAGCCAATATCGACTCTGACCAAAAACCGTGGAGGAGGGAAGGCGGAAAGGCAATACTTTACCTTTGGCAGCAGTAATCTTTGCCCGCTTGCATCTGACCGTCCCCTGGTTTGGGGTTCCATCTCTTGGTTGCATTTGCCCTGCTGTTCGACCCTCTGGTGTCATCCTTGCCTTCATTCGCGGGAGGTCTCTTTCCGGCATGCCCAGATCGTCAAGGTCTTTCATTCCCAGCCGACTGGCGTGCTGGCCCAACATGCGACGCAGACAGTCTTGCGCGTACGGTTGCGATCGTAAGGCCAGCACGATTCCACCGCAATTTCTGAATAATGGCCCAGTTTCGATGGCAATCGTGAATTGGGGTAGGCATGGCTCGAATCCAGATAGTCGATGTTACGGGCACGCAGTATCTGTTCGCGAAAGGTCAGATTGCTCACTTCAAGAAATGCTGCAAATATCGCAATGATAATCTCTATCGCCCATTTCCATTTTTTTTGGCATGGCGCTTGCTCTTGTTATGGACTCTGAGTGAGGCTGCGTCGCGACAGGAGACGTCGCAGACAGAGCAGTAATATTGCTTTGACAAGACAGAATCTTGATATGGGCTGGATTGCTATACCAAAAGGAGTAATCTGCCTCACCTGTGATGTTGAGTTCCTCATCCTCTCGGGGGAGAGTAACTTCGAGTCGGGTCTTCATCGTGAGATAGAGATGCGGTTGATTATTGCACTGAACATGCTCTAGCTCTTTGTGAACTTCTCGCATTGCTGCCGCAAGGTCGACGAGGAGGAGAGAACGACGGCATTTTCTTTATCAAAAGAAAAGAAGGAAAGAACTGGGCGGCGCTTTGGTAATACGTACAACAACAACTCTTCTCTCTTTCCCGTGTGATCGGGCACAGGACCGGGGATAACCGAAGGCGAACCGACGACAATCTGTTGCCTATCTTTAGGTGATGTTGTTTAGCTGGTTGTCAGGTCCCGTCTACCTATAATCCTGCTTCGGACTCCCTGCCGCCAGTGTCTGCTCGATAACGGCAAGCAGTCCAGCGTGCTGAAGGATGTCCCTGGTCCAGGACTTCAATCAGCATGAGCACCACAAGGTGCGTCGAAGGGAGTCCACCTATTCCGTCAAAGAGGGATCCCACGCCTTTCCTCCGCTGTCCCCGAATCTCTTTCTCAGAGAGCACTCATAAGCACGCTTATGCAAGGCATAGTGCCTTCGCAGGTGGCGGCTCAGCCGTAGTAGTGTCAGGTTGGTGACGATCCCGTAGAGAATAACCAGCAGCATACTAGATTGTAATATGTGTCCCACTCAACGAAGAATCGGACTATCCCCTCGTCCTCAAACGCCCCTGACGGCCATGGTGATGTCCCCATGGGAACTTCGAGTCGGTCGGCCCTATTCATCTGCTTTTTCTCCTCAAGCTGGTCCAACGCAATTAGTCGCATCTACCCCTACCCAGTATGTGCGAGCTCCTCTCCCGGTCCTTATATTAATGCTTCAACGGACTTCTTTCGAGCAGTACGACGCACAACGGCTGCTTGCGGTGCTCTTCTTCTTCTAGGCCCACGTTCTGGTGGACGATACTGGAAATCCGCAATGCATAAGCAGAGTTTGTGTATTGAAAATTTAGAACATTTGCTGACCGAGTTGTCCAACGTATCTGGCCTGGATGCCAGTTCCGTTGCCGACACCGATGCCCCCTAGTTCGACATGCCCTGTTTCTCGGACTGTTGCCGAGATCACACCGGATTTCCTTTTTGACCAGGCCTTCCCACTTGATTCCAAGCCTGACTGGTCAGGAATAAAGAGTAGAAGGCTGGAGAAGCACAAGTTGCAAGCTGAATCAGCACGGGCTTCGAATATTCGATCCTGAAGATGATCATGAGTAGAACAATTGAAGTAGATGAAGGAAGGAAGGTTCGTGAGACCAGAAAGGAGACAATATTGCATATCTATTAGAGGTGAATATAATTACCTATTTACCTCTGATTGTAGTGAATACAGGTTGTCCTTCCTTCCAAGGCAAGCTATTGGAAGTTTGTAGCAGTGAATATTTAAGCCAGTCACTAGAAGAGCGATCTGGGTATATATGAATGTAAATATGTTAAACTGCCATATTCTAAAGCTGTTGCTATTCTATGTTTGCAAATTGGCCAACAATTCAGGACAATAGTGCACTCAGTCTGAAGTTGAATGATTTGGTATATGGGATGTGATCATGTGCTATAGTTAGAGACAAGAGCCTAGAGTCCTGACTCCTAGGGCATATAGACCTAGTAAACAGCAAGCGGGTGTAGAACGGGGCTCATAAGATCAAAAAAGTCCAGTAGAGTAATCCAGTTAATAGAGCGCCAGCAGCTCTATCATTTCCCAGAGATCTTCACCGGCATGCCAAGATCTCCGCCAAGTACCGGTCCACAGGCCAAGAGCATTGGCGGGGAATTCCCTGCTCTACTGGGCTCAAGGTGGATCGACACAAAGTGTTAGCAGCACGTTCATTTCTTGAAAGAAATTTCAAGTGGGTTTTCCTCCACTTAGAATCTTGGATCTCTTGAAACCAATTTTCAGCATGGAGACTAGAATACTGTGGACCGGATGTCTTTCCTGGGCCGACGTCACCAAGTGGCTACGGCACGTGACATTTACCAATTGCGGCGGATTTCATCATACTCGGATTCATTGATATGGTTACAACTCCTCTGGATATAAGCTTCTCGGACAGTCTGCCAAGAGGAATTACAGAACGGACATGGCAGGCAGTTTCCTGCCATATCACGAGCCAAGCAGTAAGTCAGCCATGCCCGGTAGCACCTATTCTGAACTGACGATGGCATGCAGTCATCGAGATTCTTATTGTAATCTCATTTTTCTTCTTCCTGTCTCTGGCGGAATGGGTTTCTGCAAGGGTCATCCAAGCCGGAATCATCGGGCAGATTGCAGTGGGTATCATTTATGGGTTACCTTTAGCAAACATCCTAGAGAAGTACTGGCAGGACACATTTCGCGTGTTAGGTTATGTCGGTTTGATCTTGATTATCTTTGAGGGTATGTCGGTCACTAATCACATGGAATGAACTGACAATATCTAGGAGGGCTTAGCGCTCGTCTCGATCTTCTCAAGAAGAATTTTATTCTCAGTCTTCTGGGCGCTGCGGTTGGGGTTCTCTTCCCGATTGCTTTCTCCTTTCTGCTGCTTTACCTTGGGTTTGGATATGGTATGCATCCTGCTGTTATAGAGCATGCCTGCTAATCTTAAGCAGGACCCGTGGAAACCTTCATCGTCGGTGCCTCGTTGTCAGCTACTTCTCTTGGTATCTCTCGTCTCTCCTTGGCCGTTTACAATTCTGACACTTTGTAGGCACCACGTTTGCAGTTATCAAATCTGCAGCTAGATCTGTAGACCTTGCACAGACACGAGTGGGCGCGGTGCTTGTGAGCGCTGCCGTCATCGACGATGTCGTCGGTCTCGTCCTATTGAGGTATCGACAACCATTATTTAACACCACGAACCAAGCTAATCATCAATAGTATAATAGCCAACCTTGGTAAACTCTCCGGCGGAGGCAACGCCAACCTGGGCTGGATCATCGGCCGGCCCATCGTCGCCTCCTTCGCCATGGCCATTTTAACCCCCATACTTACCAAGTATGTTTTCGCAAGGCTCTTCCGACGATATATCGAGCACGCCTTTGCGCAGTTCGATCATATCTCAAACATCATTCTCATGGTTCTGGTCCTCTGCGCGTTCATTACCATCGCGGCGTACGCAGGCACCTCTGTCCTTTTCGGCGCATTTCTCGCCGGTGCCTTTTTGACCTACATACCCAGCAAACATCCATCCGGTCCGTTTGTGGTTATGAGTCGTGAGGAAGGGGAACGCGAGGCGCATAAAAGTCCTACATTCGTACATACCTTTGAGCTGTATCTCCTGGACGTGCAGTCCTATCTGCTGGAGCCGCTCTTCTTTGCTAGTATCGGCTTCGCCATTCCGTTTGTGCAGCTCTGGACGGGGAAGCGGATCTGGAGGGGGGTGGTGTTTTCTCTTCTGATGGTTGTTGCTAAGGTATACTTCTTCCAGCGTTTAAGAGGTCGAAACTTGCTGACTGGTCAGTTTGCGGTTGGTATTTGGCTTCCGCTGTGGAAATATGCTCCACTTCTGAGGCCTTCCAAGCGGAAGGAGCTGTCCTTGTCCAAGGAAGAAAATGGTGAGGAGGAGCTGCAAACCGACTCAAGAGAGAAAGATGGAAGATCGCATTCCAACACCACCTGGTTGTCTGGGTTGCTCTTGGGCTCTGCGATGGTAGCGCGCGGTGAGATTGGTCTACTCATCATCGAGATAGGGTACAACGAGACATCCTATGTGAGTGAGGATGCCTTCATTACTGGTGTCTGGGCGATTCTTCTTAACACCATCGTCGGACCGATGGCCGTTGGGCTGCTCGTGAAATACTACGGAAAGAGGATTGGAGGGGGCGAATGGGGGCTGCAAGAGCCAGAGCCTCTGCCCGGGCAGGATGCTGAAAGCGGGCAGGGGGAGTCTTCCATATGACCATGCTTGGTCAGAGGAAGGCAGTCAAGGAACTGTACATACTATATTACTTGGTTGAGTTCAGTTGCCAACCCAAGTTTAGACTCTAGAGCGTCTCGTATTCTTTGATACGGAAGCAAGCAGTGAGACTGACGTCGTCAATTTGCCAACACCCTCGTTGGTCCTCTCAGGCCGAAGGGATGTAGAATTCCTGTTCAGCAAAGGAGTATTTGTAATCTATGTGCTCGACTTCCCTTCATGTCGGGGATCGGACAACGATGACCGACTTCGCGTT
Organism: Aspergillus quadricinctus; assembly: GCA_022814375.1. Lineage (NCBI taxonomy): Eukaryota > Fungi > Ascomycota > Eurotiomycetes > Eurotiales > Aspergillaceae > Aspergillus > Aspergillus quadricinctus. The sequence continues at coordinate 33,355 of JAKLNT010000105.1, read as the reverse complement.
TTAGAATGGGCGAATACGAAGTGTCAGCTTAACGCTGGAGAACCCGCCCGGCGATCGGACATTGCAAAGACCGATGTATTCGTAATATATACTGCCTTGATAGATGATATTGATGTCGATCTCGAATATAAATAGCTGAAAAGACACTCCGAATGTCATCTTAATCTCACCCATCTCATCACACCAAGTCCTATTCACAATCAGCAGTCCAGAAAATGTCAACACCAACCGTGATCGTCTTCGGCCCAACAGGCGGCGTCGGCTCCGCCGCCGCACTCAGCGCCCATAAGCACGGCGCAAAGGTCATCCTCGCCATGCGCGACACCACCAAGTCCATCCCCGGCCTCAGCCCCTCAGAAGAAACCTCAGGCAACTTCCAACGCGTGCAAGCCGACCTCACCTCGCCGGAAAGCATCCACTCCGCGGTAACAGAAACCGGCGCCACGCACGCATTCATCTACGTCGCCTTTGGCACGCCGGATTCCATGCGCGCCAGCGTCGAGGCGCTCAAGGGCGCTGGGATTGAGGCGGTCGTTTTCCTAAGCAGTTTCAGCGTCCAGGGTGATATTCGCGCGATTCAACCGAGTGACTTTATTGCGTTTACGCATGCCCAGGTGGAGGTGAATCTGCAGGATGTCTTCGGGGAGGAGGGGTATGTAGCCCTCCGGCCGGCGTTTTTCGCTAGCAATTCGATGTGGTGGAAGCGCGGTGTCCTGGATGGCGAGGTCAAGGCGGCGTATCCCGAGGCCAAGTTTGACTTTATCGCGCCGGAGGATATTGGGCGTGTCGCTGGGACGTTTTTGGCGAAGGGGCTGCCGGTGGGTGAGGACGGCGGCAAAAAGAATTTTGTTTACCTTGTTGGACCGGAGATGCTGTCGATTCGTGACGCTGTTGGTGTCATTGCCACGGCCCTTGGGAAGGAAGTCAAGGTCACCAAGGTGGATGAGCAGGAGGAACTGCAGTTTATGATGACGGTCACTAAGGTGCCGGAGCCTGTCGCGAAGAATGTGCTCAAGGGGCTCCGCGAGCAGGAGGAATCTGGAGGTTTCTTCGGTAAGCCGGGGTATGAGGAGGCATGTGGGAATGTTCAGAGATACACTGGGCAACCGTCATTGCGCTTCTCTGAGTGGGTGGATTTGAACAAGGAAAAGTTCCTTGCTTGAAGAGCAGCTGCCTCGGAGTTGTATGCCGAATTCAAGTTATCTAATATATTGTGTCCATGATTGCCGTTATCAAAAGAGACAGTGCTTTCGACACTCGGATAGAAGGATGTAGTTGAGTAATAGTAGATGCCAAAGGGCTCGCACAGTTCCGAATTGGGAAAAAAATGCACTGACTATGCAGACATGAGAGTGCTCTGCTAGACATGACGCTGTGCCTGGAGAACAGCTTGGACGTTACTTTCCTCCAGGGGAAATGACGAGCCTCACTAAGCTGCAAATTTTTCCCTTCCAAGTATCGCCAAGAACGTCTGGAGTTTTCGAATCAGGCATTCTTTTTTCTTTGCCTTCAAAAGCATCGTCGTCAAGACCCTAACGAAGCGGGATAGCCGAATCAGACGCTTCTTGCATGTTCTTCCAAACTTGAAGTGGGGAAACCCTTTACGCCGAGGCAATACTAAATATCATAATGATTTCAAATCAATCCTTGAACATGCACCCGTACGATTCGAGAAGTGCCCACGTGCTCCTGGTGTCACTGAAGCGGACCGTCGACGCCATGGCTGCGGCAGGAAACCTTCCCGAGACGAAGGCAAATTTAACATTAGCAACCGACGGGCGAGCGGCATTCAGGAATCAGGAATCAGCTGGTGTGATTTCAATTCGACTTTGAGACTGAATCGCAACAGGATTCGAGATCCCGCCAACTCACGCGCCGAGATACCCAAAGTGGCGACACGGACATTACCGTTGCAGCTGGCCAAGTTTAATGAAAGTCTTGGCTTTTAAGGAGAACCAGCAGGTCAGGAACGTGCTGAGGAATGCAATCTGATTTGTTGGCAGTGGTTTGGGTGTGGTCCGCCGAGTGCTGGGCGGACCTTGGCGCCAAGTCCGCTCCCTGTCCGGAACAAAGTGAACCAAAGCCACAAGCGAATGGGCATCGGCTGTGGCTTCACGTTCGTGATTGTGGTGGATTAAGGTCGCCTCAGTATCCTGAGAGAGCTGCTTGGCGAGAAGTCACATACCCTTGCGTTTTCCGCCCATGTCGATATATAGCTTGCTTCAATTCTCCCAATCTGTAGTTCCCAGATCATCCAACAATCCTCCTTCTCTCACTCTCACATCAAGTCTGCAGCTGCAGCAGCTTGACAAGATGATCCCCCTCGCAACCGCCAAGTACGATTGGATCCTTGCCCTCACCTCCATCACCTTCGTCTTCAGCGCCTTTGGTAATGGAGCCAACGATGTGGCCAACTCGTACGCCACATCTGTCGCTGCTCGCACGCTGAGCATGTGGCAGGTCGGTATTCTGGCCGCAATTACCGAGTTCATCGGTGCTGTTGCCCTCGGAGCTCGCGTGACCTCTACCATCAAGTCCGGCATCATCAGTATCGACCGGTTTGAGAACCAGCCCGGGCCACTGATGCTGGCGATGGGCTGCGCCGAACTGGGCAATGCTGCCTGGCTGATGCTGGCGACCGGAATGGGCTGGCCTGTGTCTACCACTCAGACGATTGTCGGCGCGCTCGTCGGTGTCGGCTTTGCCTCTCAAGCGCCTATCCACTGGGAATGGACCAAGGGCAGTGTTTCTCAGATTGCCGCGTCGTGGGGAATTGCCCCGGCCATTGCAGCCGGCTTCTCGGCCATCATCTTCGGTATTCTGAAGTATTCTGTCCTCGAGCGCAAGGATCCCTTCAAGTGGGCCATGCGTCTGATTCCTGTCTATCTCGCCACGACGGGCGCCATCCTCGCTCTCTTCATTGTCGTTGAAGCTCCCACCGCACCCTCCCTCGAGGAATTCGGCGCCGGCAAAGCCGTCGGCATTATCTTGGGTGTCTTCTTCGGCTGCCTCCTTATCGGCGTCGTCTTCTTCCTGCCCTACTTCCACCGCCGCCTCGTCAAGCAGGACCCCCGCGTCCGCTTCTACCACCTCCCCTTGGGCCCCTGGCTCCTAAAAGACACCTGCCCGCTCTACTTCCCCGCCAAAGGCGAGCACTTCGTAACCAACTACTACGAAGACGCCTACGGCGAAGTCCGCGCCGGCACCAACGCCCTCACCCACCCCGAGAAACCCAACCCCGCCACCGACTCCAAAAACGAATCCACCGACGTCGAGCGCAACCTCGCCTCCGCACAATCAACCCCCGAGCTCAAACCCCGCAAGAAACACCTCGGCCCCCACGAACGCTTCCTCCACCCCGTCGCCGACCTCGCCTGGACTCACCCGCGCAAGTGGGCCGGCTACGCCAAGTTCGCCCTCCTGCAGGGCATCACCCGCGACGTGGTCACCCACGACTCGGCCCAGCTGCGCGACATCCACTCGCGCGCGCGCCGCTACGATGACCGCGTCGAGCATCTCTGGACGTACTGCCAGGTCGTCTCAGCGATGATGATGTCGATCGCGCACGGGAGCAACGATGTCGCGAATGCGGTTGGGCCGTGGGCGGCTGTTTACGCGACGTACCATGCTGGCGAGGTCGACACCAAGGCGCCGACGCCGGTGTGGTTTCTCGTGATTGCGGGTCTGTTGCTTGGTCTGGGGTTCTGGTTTTACGGGTACCATATTGTACGGGCTTTGGGGAACAAGATCACGCAGATGTCGCCGACGAGGGGGTTTGCGACGGAGCTGGGGGCCGCGATTACGGTGTTGCTTGCGAGCAGGCTGGGGTTGCCGGTTTCGACGACGCAGTGTCTCACTGGTGCGGCTACCGGGGTGGCGCTGATGAATTATGATCTGGGGGCGGTGAATTGGAGACAGCTGGGCTTTATCTTTAGTGGGTGGGTGTTGACGTTGCCTTCGGCTGGGTTGATTGCGGGGTTGGTGTGTTTGATGGCGTTGAATACGCCGCATTTTTAGGGGTGTCATGGTGTGTGGATGTACAGATTGTAATATTGTATAGATTGTCTCTTGTTCTAAATCTTTGTATACCCTGATAATCAAGTGAAAGGTTCTCCTTTGCCCATCGCTCCCGTCACCCTGCAAGAGAATGGAGCTACCGTATTGGCTGCCGACTCCCTATTTTGGCCCTCGCTCCTGGTCACCCCCTTCGTAGCAGGAATCATGAACCCCGTCCCGAGGTATATGCACACAACAACATACTCCATCAGCGCCATCATGACCACAAACGGTCCAATATCTCCACTCAGGTTACTCCATCTAGCATCATCAGGATGATAGATCGACAGGAACAGCCACGCGATCCGCACAACGATAAACGGAACCGCCAGACCCATACCCTTGAGCACCTATAGCCATCGTCAGCATCATTCTGTGCAACGTATGTAGGGAAAGGGGGGCTACCGTTCGACTCGCCCGAGACAGACTCTCATACTGTCTCCAGAAATTCGCCTGGAGAAGAACCAAGCAAGCCATAAAGACTGCCACGACGATATAACCAGCCTTGGTGAGCGTATTGCCGGTGCTCACCGAGCCCGCATTCGTGTAATCGCCGGCCAAGGAGCCGCCTGCGATGATCAAGGAGATGCCGGTAATGAACAAGAATCGCGAGACGCTAATGGGAAGGCTCTTCTTGTTTTCGAAGTCATAACAAATACTGCCACAGACTTAGAGTATGCCCGCTTCGTCAAGAAGCATGTACGTACATTATCCGCAAAAGACCGATGGTCGCTCCAATCAAGGGCAGCAGGCCGGCGTTGAGGAGGATTAGGGTGGCGATATAGAGGCCAACGTTGTTTGGGCTGTTCTCGAAGAGTATGGTGACAATAGCGCAGGCGAGTCGGACTTCATCGCTATCAGCACTGGTCATTAGCAGGTGGGACGAAGGACTTACTCAAGCAGAAAACCTGGAGGATGATCCAGGCCTGTCGGGGCCGGCCATGGCGGTGGAATAGAAGGACCCCGGCAGCGACTACGGCAGGTATATAGAAGACAATCTGCGCAATGGCAACCTTGGAATGATCTGTAAGCATTGTGTATGAGGATATCGCTGAATGAGAGTAGACAATACACAATGATGGTGGATTGCAACTTTGCAAGTATGGGTTGGGTGTAAGCTGGAGTGAATTGGAATGCAGATTCAGGGAGAACACTCACGCCTTTATGATTCGCACAATCCATAGACTCAGCCACTGTAGGCAGCCGAGTTCCTCTTCAGCCTAATTTCTTGTAATATCCAATCGACAGCATCTCCTCATTTACAGCTGAGACCAAGTCACGTGGCTCGCAGGTTTTGGCCCAAACAGGATTAGTGCAGTGGATCCGTAGTAAGGCTAAAAAGCTTAGCGCTGACAAGATTCTTTGTAAAGGGGACGAGGGGTGACTCCGCCTCTGAGGCTGTGCCCCTGAGTGGTACCTACTGTTGAGTGGCCTACTGGCCTAGGTTCTCAAAGTATGCCATCATATATGTAGTCCCACATTCGCAGCCCCTGACGCATCTTCTGCGATGCCCCTATCAACCAGGCTAACTCTGCTTCGTCATTGTGCCGATACCGGATAGCCCATATTGCAAGGATTACGGGTACTGACGAGGCAAGTGTCCCCAAAAGTGACATATCTTCTTGTAGGCAGAACTCCAGGGACTGGCAGACGTTGCGTGCCATACTCATGTATTGTCGATCGTGCAGAGCTGGGGACTCTCGTTCGATCGAGATTACTTCGTCACTGTTGGGACTGGCGTCGTGTTTCTCACTGGTTACTTCGACGATGGGGGCAGTGATGCTATGCCCCTGTAGCTGAATGACGTCGTGCAGGTTGCTCAGCGTAGCCCACAGCAGAGCCTTCGAGGCCCAATACAGCATCAACATCGATGCAGTCTTGAGATTGGGAAAGTGGTATATCACAGGAAACAAGTCTTGCCCGTGGACGCCGTCCTTGAACGACGGTGAGAGAACAGGCCAGTACAAAGGACCGTCTACCTGAAGCCGGATGTCCTCGTAGATGTCTTGTAAAGTCCGATCGATCCTCAGACATTCCTCCACAAGTCCGTATGTTGAATCCAGAACCACCTTCCGGCGGAGAGATGACAATTGGTCATATCGCTGGAGAATGGAGGGCATGGCAGCGAGACAATCCGCAATGCGGCCGGCCATTCCTTTCGGTCGCAAAGCCCACGGATCCCGACACCAGGCAGGATCGCAAATGTAATTCGGCACGCGGTGGCCAATTGCGTCGAGGATCTTACACTGTCAGTAACAGCTTTCGCTTTCTAGCAGGGAAAACACACCCCCTGTAATCTCACACCCATGAATAGATCATGCCCGATCCCATCGATATGAGCATCCATCCCACGCGCCTTGACCAGCGACAGGTAGCCCTTACAGTGGCTCTGATACGCGCCATCCCCGTTATTCGGACACTCCATGAGCTCGTACAAGCTCAGAACCAAGCACGCCGCTAGCGTCTCATCTTCGTACCTCAGAGTGTCACTCCAGAGCGCTTTCTGCATCTCGCGAAGGCCGAGGGTATACGCCTTTAGACTCTGCTGGATGAGCGCGCTGTCGTGGAATCTCCGACCGAGGGCCGCCGAGGAGATCGCCAAGGTCGAGAATTGGAGTACCTTGGATCGGGTGGGGATATCGGGCAGGAGAAAGAGCCACGGTTTGTACCAGCTGCGTGCGCGGAACCGCGGGTGGGGAAGACAGCGCCCGATGAATGCGTCCAGGAGCTGTTGGCGGATTTGGCAACTCATGATAATCTCATGTCCGGGACCTTGGTCGAGGGTATTTGGCTTGAGCCTTGCGATGTCATGGCGGGTTGTGCGGGCGGATTCTTTGGCGTCGGGTTGGACCAGGACGAACACCTTGTCGCGCCGGTAGCCTGCGCATTGGCGGTTGGATTTGAGGCATTGACTGCAGTGGGGTCTTTCTTGTCCGCACTGATCTGCGTCAGGAATTCAGGATCGCAGGGAATTTCCATCGGCTGGATTTCAGCTTACCGCGATTTTCCGTGCTCGACAGGTTCCACAGCCTTGAGACTTTCCTCGTACACCGCCCATTCCCTGACTCGTTGAGACGCGATGTTCTAACTCGATGGAGATGAGATGAAATTATGTTGTACGAGAATGAGGCTGTAGCCTGTTGATCAGGGGCCGAGAGAGCTAAGAACAACAAGCAGCGCTTATCTCGGGAAGGCTGAAACTCCACCAATCAATCACAACACAGCCACATCACTCCCATCATCCCATAGGAGGCTGATCTTCTCGATAAGGTACCAATGGGTCAATAAGGTAGTAATAATGAAAATGCTCAGGGCTGTATGACTGATCTGATCGTTATCTCAAATGTATTATCTCAAACTATAACTGAAATGATCCACTGTGCTCCATTAGGTTCGTCTAACCGACTGATATATATATCGTTACACCATCCTGGACAGCACTTCAGGACACAGGATCACCTCTCGAATCGCAAAGATGATCCACTGAGTGTCGGATCTCCCTATTATTTTATCGCTCTTAATGAGGCGGGTTCTAGCCCGTTCCCTACATCCCAAACAGACAATATGAGTCTCAACTCTCGACGTTCGAGACTCTCAGTGTGGTGGATCCCGGCTAGGATCAGGCAGCAGTGGATGCCTTGTAGGTCTTGATGCCTACAATACTGTTGTTTTTTGTCGCGCACAGTACATATCACGGCATCATATATATATCGGTTGGAACTTGGAACCCCGGTAAATCCACAGCTAAAGCAAGTTCCAAACAAAATGGACGACCAACTCCCCCCGGATCAGAAAGCGCGCCTGCACGAGGTCGCCAACCTCATGCTAGATATCTACCAGTAACCAGACCCTCGCCGAGATGCGCTATCACGACCCAGCAGGAATCAAACAAGGCCCGCATAATATCGACAATCTGCGCCCCGTGTACGAAACGTTCAACCTCGATCCTGCCATTACCTACCTCTACAGCATCCTTCCCTATGTGAACTGCCATGTCGCTGGCAACCAAGATTTCTTTCACGGTGGTGAATTCACAGATTTCCGTCGCGAGGACGACATCATGCAGGGTCGGGATCCATTCTACGCCATGCCTGTTGGCGAGGACTACGATTCCGAGAATGGGCCGTACATCCGGCCGTGGATGACCCTGTTGTCGCGATTGGGGAATCACCAGAGCGTGATTATTTACGATGCGCAGCGGCATCGCATTTGGATTATCGACCAGCAGTGGTGGAGGAGTACGGATCCTGTGCTGGTGGATAGACCAGTGATTCACTCTGATGATTCAGATGAAGAAAAAGAAGCAAACAGGAAAGCAAGAATTCGATGAGCATCGAGCGTATACCCAGTCGTCGGGCTGGCGATGTTCTGCGTGATATTGGCGGTTGGTATCGGTCGCTGGACGAGTTACCTGGTGGTGAGCACAGCGGATGTGAATGGAGCCAGTACGACCTGCCCTTGAAGGAGCTGTACCGCGAGTATGGCTGGCCAGAGAATTTCGACGGGGATGGCTTTCAGGTTGCTCAAGCGAGGGCGCACTGTGCTTCTACTGCCAAGAACACCGCTGAAGAGCCACTGCGAAGCGTGGAAAAATTCAGGGGCTGGAGGAAGCTGGCGGAGGGTCGCATTTCAGCACATCAAGCTGAGCTTGCGGCGGCCAAGTCTATGGATGAGGAGTGGGCGGTGCGTTTCAAGCTCTGGAGGGAGGAGCTATAGTCTGCCAGGAACATTAAATGGCTCACCGAGGCTGAACAAGAAGCAGAGAGGCTGTGTCCCGGGGGCATATGTCAGAGGAAGGAGGATCTTCCTCTCTGGGAGCTGGAGAGGCTGCGGAATGAGTACAAGTGGAGGCAGGAGAGAGTGGAAACGGACCGAAACTGGGTGGAGGAGTCTATTGATACTGACCCCGACCGTGCGCGATATTATCGAATCAGTCTGCAGCAAGCAAAGAGGGAGGCTGCTATCTATCAAAAGGCGTACGCAGCGTCCTGAGCAGACGCAGAGCGGCTATGTCCAGGGAAGACCTTTCAGTCCGCTACCGGAATGGCCTCCCTCGGCAGGATGGATACAGTCACTAGTATTCGGGAGAAGAAAGCCACTATGGCCATGACGCAAGCTGAACTGGAAGCTCTTAGAGATTGGGCGCTGCAATTACCAAACGGAGCTATACAGGCCAAAAAGTTTGTGGAGGAGGAGGTCCAAAATTATGAACGGGGAATCCACGACGGAAGGAAATGCTCCAGAGGTATGAAGCATCTTTAGCCGAGCACGGCAATCAAAACTGACAGAGTTGGATACGATGATGCATATCTATACCTCTTTGGTAGATTAGCTGCAGTTTGTGCTACATACAGGAGGCAATCTGCGTTGCCGCAGTGATATCACATCCATGCAGATGCGGGGGCTGACATACTCAAACTCCCCTCTTCTGGGCTCATTCAATATTTTGCCCTTTCATCCACCGTTTTCATCATGGCAAAACTTCATCTTCTAGTGATAGCATATTCCCTGCTTGCGGCAGGCATCGAAACACCACATCGCAGAACATACCTCTATGTCGGTGGAAACTACAGCCTCAACAATGATGGAGAACACATCTTCAACAACCAGATGTACGTCGAACGACTTACTCCTGTCGATGGCCCGATTAAACAGTATCCGATCGTGTTTATCCATGGAAGCGATCAAACAGCAACGGTACAATCTTCCTTATCTGAGAGTTCTCACAACTAACGCGACCAGAACTGGCTGAATAAACCGGACGGAAACGAAGGATGGGCGTCTTACTTTCTCTCCCAAGGCTACGAATGCTACTTGGTCGATCAGACTTCCCGCGGCAGGAGTCCCTGGGATGCCCAGAATGGACAATTGAAGAAATACAGCGCCGAGCATCTCCAAAAGTTCTTTACTGCCACGCAGAAATACAACCTCTGGCCACAGGCGAGTCTTCACACCCAGTGGCCCGGAACCGGTGTTATTGGCGATTCCATTTTCGACGCGTATTATGCATCGACCGTTCCATCGCTGGCAGAAAACGCCGCTCAAGAATCTTCCATGCAGCTTGCTGGCGCTGCATTGCTAGACGTCATCGGCAAGCCGGTGATACTTGTCGCTCATTCCCAGGGAGGGTCGATGGCTTGGGTCATCGCAGATAGAAAACCGGATCTGGTGCATTCCATCGTATCAATCGAACCGTCCGGTCCGCCATTTCAGAATGCAGTTTTTGGGACTGGACCGGCCCGTCCGTACGGATTGACCGATATACCGATTACATATTCTCCTGCGGTGACTGATCCAGCTGCGGACTTTGTTAAACAGACGATCACATCCGACTCCAGTGAAATATCGGATTGTACGATCCAGGCTGATGACCCTCCCCCGCGACGGCTCGTCAACCTCTCTCAAATCCGGACATTGGTCGTTACAACCGAATCATCGTATCATGCCACGCACGACTGGTGCACTGTTCGGTTCCTGCAACAAGCCGGAGTTCAAACAACGCACCTGCAGCTAGAGAAACTAGGAATCCACGGCAACGGGCACATGGTATTCCTAGAAAAAAACAGCGACCAAGTGGTCAGAGTGATACGCAATTGGATAGAGGGATCAACGCCTTAGCATGGTTAAATTCTATAGCACATCCTTAACAATCAACTCCGGCCGATCCACCCTCCTCGCCCACTCCATCCAACTCCCATCGTAGAGCCGCCGCTGATTCTTATAGCCTGTCACCCCCAGCGCCAAATCCAGCGCCGCAGCCGTCACCCCCGAATTGCACGTCAACACCAACGGCACCCGCGCATCAACCCCCGCCTTCTCAAACACCTCAGCCAGCTTCTCCACCGGCAAAAATTTACTGGTGCCTTCCTCCAGCATCGCCGCCAACGGCACATTAATCGCCCGCGGCATATGCCCGGAACTCAACCCGGCCACCGCCTCGTCTTCCTCCCCGCTAAACCGCCCCGCAACCCTCGAGTCCACAATCTGAAACCCCTCCTCAGGATTTGCTACTAGCTCCCTCAACTCCTCAAACGAAATCACCCTGTCCCTGTCCCCGTCCACCGCGAGCACAGGATATTCGGACGCAGACGGGAGGCCGTGCACCTCCCCACTCGCAACAGGGTATCCCTGGCGCACATACACCCGGAAATTATTCAAAACATGCACAGAGCCAGCATCATGCCCAAAATGCCGAAACATCCACGCCACACGCGGCGAGCTATAGATCCCCACGTCTACAGCATCATAGATAACCAGCACATCGTCCTTCGTGATGCCTAGCGCAGCTACGCAGGACGCGAAGTGCGACGCGGTGGGGAGCATCTGCGGGTATGGCGAGGTGGTATCCCTGATGAGGTCCATGTCGAAGAAGCTGGATTCCTGTTAGTAAGTGACGGTGCTGGGCTGGTTGAGGTTGGACATACACGGAGTTGGGGATATGCTGGGCATGATAGGCGGGGGTGTGTACTGCGCGCCGGCCAGCGGCCACGGGGACGATTCGCCGGGTGGTTGTGGGTGAGTTGACGGCGGCGTGGAATTGGGCTGGGGTGACCAGGGGACTTGGGAAGGGGCTTGTCATTGTGTTTGTGATGTTGTTGGCATGAGTTGGATGTTCTGACTAGAGGGCATCATTGAATTTATTGCAAAGGCGGAGGAGTGGGGAATGGGATAATTAGGAATTAGGATCCACTATCAATCACGCAATCTGCTCTAAATTAGTTGGGAATAGTTTATTCCCCAGCTCATGCGGATAATGATCTAATTAAGCTAATAATAGAATCCAGACAGCTTCATCTTTCAAGATAGTAGCAGGTCTATCATCAAGCACAGTAGAAATTGACATAGCAGTCCGGCTTCCCGTCCACGATATCACACTGATCAATCATAGGGAGGAAATCCGCGTTGGGACAATCCGCTATACAGGTCTTGGCACTGCCGCAGGGGTCATCGTCTGGTAATGTTAGCAGCGAGCCAGAAGGCAGAAAGGGAGACTCACATTGAGCGAAAGCGACTGCTGCCAGCGCAAGGAGGGTGAGGATGGGGTTGAATTGCATCTTGATCTATACGGTCAGTAGTCAGTACCGTCAGCTCACTGATGAGGAAGGTGAGTGCCACTTACGTTGGGGTAGTAGACTTGAATCTACACTCTTATTGAAGAATGGAAAACAATCTCGAGGGCATTGCAGCAGAATTTATAGACGGGTTCTGTTGCCGATTTCATTCACGGACATGGCTGGTTTCCAGGGCTCTGTGTCGTGTACATGCCTGGGAGCACCCCTTGCTTGCTTGTGTAACGCTGCAGCATAATATGGCCTCTCAGATCGAGGCATAGAGACCAAGAGGACAGAATATCACTGTTATAGTGTATGGACACCTTTTAGGTGGGCGGTTTGCCTTGTGCATATGGTTATCTTTCCTTGAACCGTAGCGACACATAGGTACCCTGCAACAGGCGACGGGATTCTGATGGATCGAGTCATGAGAAATTACTAATACCGTTTCAGTTTGCATTGAGAACATACATCTGGCAACCACTCGATATTTACATTGGTTGAGTTCACACAGGTGTCGAGTTAGTCCGCGGTCACAGTGCAAAACACCCACCAGCTGCAGCCACAATCACCAACAATCCTATATCGACGCCCGAGACGCTATTCTTGTTTGCCCCCGAGAGAGATACTGTACCGGTAGGTACTGGAACCGGAATAAAAGTCCCGGTTGGGGTGAAAATTGACACTGTGGGAAAACTCGTCGTTGTCCTGTGAGACGAGGTTGATGAATCAGTCTCAGTAGTCTCAGTTCCGGCATTGGAATCCGTTGATCTCGTTCGAGTGCTCTCGGTTTCCGTGGTGGGATACTCTGTTGTCGACTCTGTCTCGGAATATGATGTCGTCGTATGGTCCTCCGTATGGGTGGAGCTATATGTGTATTCCGAGGTAGTAGACACCTTCCCCTCCGTAGACGTGGACGAGGTTGTTGAATCGCTGTCTCCAGAACCACCACCACTCCCACTGTCGCCGGAGCTTCCGCCACAAGTATGACCCCATTTACACTGTCCATGTCAGTGGAAACCTACCGTCAAGGCGTCAAACTTACACATCCACCTGAAGTACACGCGTAGCCATACTCGCACTGCAACCATTAGCGCCATCCATAAGCAACAGCGAGAAAACACACATAGAACCCATCACCGCAGCACTCCGACTCCATCGGCACACATCTCGTATCGCATTCCTTCTCGGTATAGACTTCGCAACAATACGTCGGTCCCTTGGACGGCTTCACATCGTTGTAGCAGAGCTGAGCGGCCGGACAGCAGGTTCCGTCCAAGCAGCAAGTGAAGTCGCAGCACTGGCCGGCGGGGCACAGATGAGCTCCTGGAAAGCAATCGTAGTACCGCGGGAGGAGATTATTGTCGTATGCTTGCGAGATCGAAGCATTATTCGAAGGAGCGAAGCGGCCTTTTTGAAAGGGCTTGAGTGTATCGCGCTTGAGGCTGGATGCTGTTGTGGTAAGGGAGATGGCCGAGGCCAGCAGGAGAAAGGAGAACCGGGCCATGTTGCTTGGCTATGGTTCATTATGTGAAAGCTTGGGTAGACAGAGGCTTATATGTGTCTTGCGCTCTCGGGGTTTGCGCCTGAGGTGTCTGGGAGTTGGGACCTCGTATTCCGGATAGTTCATGATACTAAGCAGCTCTAGAGTCTTGGCTGAATGGATTGAGGTAGTCTCATTGGGGTTTGAAGCTGATCTCTTGCCGAACGGAGTCAGGACGGGATATATCTCGTATTTACAAACGAATCGCACTGACACAAGCATTTGTTGGCATATCACAAGACCCTGCTCGCGCTTTGACTCTCCGCATTGACTATCCTAAGAACTGAAATCTTGGCAGTTTGGAGACGACCTTGTACTAGGATTTGCAGAGTATATCCTCCGATCTTGGAGCTTTGAAGGGTGAAGAGGCTGAATTTCTGACTGGACTACTGGAGTGCAAAGATTTCCAAATCGACAGGGATAAAAGGAAAACAAACACTATTATACTACTCTATACCCGAAAACAATCGAGAAATGACCAGAAAGAGAAAAAGCATCCCTGAGAATGAAAACAAATCCCGCATTGGCGAACTGGCGCTCTCTCGCAATATGCTCATTCCCAGAGCCTAAGAAACATCCATCTGGAGAACCCCATCATAAGAACAGCTAATCTCAATGTTCGGCTCCGGGTCATTCACACAAATCCACTTGGTTCCAGGCGCGGCGCCATTCGCGTTCGAACTCAGCAAGACATGACCATCTTCAGGGATTGAGCCATTGACCCTCTGAAGCTCCAGTGTGAACCAGTTGAAGTCGGGAGCGCCATTGGGGAACTTGATGTAGTATTCCCCGTTGTTGCAGCGGGCATTTGTCTTTGGTAGGCTGCCATAAGTCCTAAATGGAAGAGAAGAGCCGGTTAGTTTGGACTTCTCGACCAGGGGGTCTGGACTTACCAGATTAGGTTGCATTCGGTGGGTGTGTCCTCTGGGTAGTTCGGATCAGTAACAACAAAGTGCATGAATGCACCAGGGGATGAGGGGGCAGCTTTGGCCCAGAAGTCGCTGATTTGGATATAGCTGTCGCGCTTGATGTTGGTGGGAACGGCGAGAGCTGAGCTGGCAGCTAGGAGAAGCGAGGCGATGGTGAGCTTCATTGTGCAGATGTTATTGAACTTGGAGAGTAAGAGGATTTGATAAAGGTGAAGATGATATGATTGGAATAAGCAGTTAATGTTGGGAAGGGAGGTGATATTTATATGTTGTACACCGCTATATTGCAATTGTGTACATATCCTATTCACAGTCAGCTAAGACAATAGCCCAGGCAAACTCGGACAGTCTATAATTATCCGTTTGGCACGCCGTATATGACGAATCCTACGGCTGAGAAGGCATGCATAGCATTATTTCGGCCATCTCGATGTATCTCAGTGGTTCTGGCCCTTCCAAGTGAGACACTGAATCAGGCGCTCAACCTGGTGCTACATGACTACATGCTGTCATCACGGTTGTGGCTGATGCTTCTTTTAGGCCCCCCATACTTTACCGCTCGTCGCTGACAGGCTAGGGCTTGAGATCTGTAGATCATTGCTTTGAGTGCCCAAGCTAGGCTCAGATTTCGAGGCTGATTCATCTTGTCTGACACGCAGGCTAGTTATTATTTGTGGGCTGTCTTAATTTAGAAACGATAAGGAGCTTAGGGACTGGATCCATGAACAAGGACTGGTAGTAGTACAGACACGGTTTCATGACCTCCTTGATCAAATTTAGTGTCATAGGATTACTGTGTGCCTGTTCTGTTCATCTCATAAAATTTACATAAAGCTGCTGCTTAAATCACTATGTTATCTATACGGTCTATAAACACTTCGTGCGAGTATTATAATTAATAGACTGCTTTATATATGCACAAGATTATGTGATAATAGACACCATAAAAGTAGATAGTTCATGCACCAAATCATAGCAGTAAAGACACTCATAGATGCTCCCAAGATCAAATACTTCGGTCTTTGACAGACGACAATGTGTAATCCTCTCGATCGTCAATCAGCTATAATCATTCCTTCGACCGCCATCACTACCGTTGCATTGGCCTCTGTTTTCCCCGAGAATATCCCATCGTCCGTCTCGAGCACTAGTGGCAGTTGTACTTGACTGCGAAGAACGCGCAGGTGATTCGGACAATTCAGGATAATCCTTATTGCTGCGGACCACGGCAGTACCCATGACAGAGCATGGCCATTCAAGGACCGCAATCATGGCGATAATGCTAGCTAGCTTCAGCTAGATAACACCGGAGCGACTTAGCACCATGGCTGGCACACAACGGGCCGTGTCTTGGATGGTGTTTGCAACTGCAGTATAGGTCTAGACTATAAGGATATGTGCATCATCTCGCGATGTGCTTTTGGTTTGAGTACTGGCGTGCTTAACAGAAATCCTCTGCAAGTCCTTGGCTAGCGCAGCATGGGCAATAGCAGTGGTAAGCCGACAAGGAGCTCAACCGGAGAAGGTCTGGTAAATAAAAATAAGACTTGCACAAGGGTAAAGGGGAAACTCAACGATGGGCTTAAAAGGCTGGCTTATATAAAAGCACAATGCATCTATGAAAGTCAGATATGCTTATAAACCAAGAGTGGGCGTCCAGCTCAGCCTCCCTGTCTCAAAGCGCACCCCTTCCTATCCTTTCAAATAGGGCTGCAAGAAAAGCCGTGTGTTAAATCATTGAAATTGGTAACAGAACCAGAGGCAGTGGGTACAGAAGCTATGTTCCAAGATCCCATAGGGACGCCCACTTGCCGACTGGTGCAACCATAATTGCTTAACATCATCAGAAGAGGCATATCTAGTCAGGGTGGTTCACGGCGTGAACATACCGAGAGAGCATACAGTAGAAACCATCTGGGATTGTTACTGAGGAGGCCTTGTGTGAACTGTGCCAGGAGGAGGACTTGGCACAAATATCTTCTAGCTATGACCGCAAATAGTTTCGCAGCTGGTCAGAATACTCACAGCTGGGCAAGGCCACCCTTGAAGTCGACACAAGATCCAGAGACTACTGGCAAGGTAAGGCAAGTACCGTGAAGGTTGGCATCTGTGCAGAAAACTACTTTTAATGGAAGATTAATAATGCTGTTATATCCGTATTTTCTGGAAGATATAGTGCTTACTGTAGGCGATGATGCTTGTGCAAGGGCGCCAAACATGATGGTGAGTGAGATAAATTGGGTGTTTTTGACCAGCTGCCGAAGATATACAATCTGTTCAAGGAGACAAGGTGAAGAAGCCTTGCAACTACTATAATCCAGGTAGTAGAATCAAGGACCGGAAAGTATAGATTCAAAGGCTTTGAGGAACGTAGATGTGGTCTTTCTTGCGAAAACGCTGTGGTACGGTCTATTTATACCTTTGTTGAAACACATCTACTCCTGCAAATTGGTTTGCTAATCCCAGTTAGTATAAATTGCAGATTCCTCTGCAGCACTCTGGTCCTTTTCTATCAAATGTATGTGAACAATTGGGGTACTGACTCGTATTCTGCACCAGGTGATCCAAGTATACTATTCATTCTCAGTGGCGACTCTCTACGTGTGCATGGAAACCAAGACTAAGGAAGAGATAACTGATCTCTACGCTGCAAAGTAAGCTCCATTATACTCCAGAATATGTAGAATGCTAAAGTCATTATTGATGCTCTAGCTATTGAATTCTAGCACCAATATTTATGCCACTGACTATGCTGTAATCATTCCTCAATGTAAGGTTACATTATAGCTTCATAGTCTGTATAATAACTCTTTTACACAGAAACTTACTGTACCGGTCTAGAAAACCTGCTGATTCAGGCTGCAAACAAATTATAGATGGGCTCGCCAAACAGAGGAGGATGGCTGGCTGCCTGGCTGGCAACCTACAGAGACTTTCAGCAACGCCACAGCTCTGGTGGAAGGTTATGGCTAGATTTATTATCAAGAACACTAGCTAGCAGTCTAAACGCATTTAGAGCTTTGCACACCTCCAATAATCGAACTACCCTGGCTTGTTAGTTGTCAGTTGTCACATAAATGATAAGTAGTTAGCCAACAGATTACTCAATTAGAGGGCTAGTAGCCGCTAGTATCAGGCTATCAGCTATAAATTGGAATTGGTCCAATTATAACATAATTCACTGCATGGCATCATGCAAGAAGAATGACTGTGATAAGCTGCAGATGTAGGAGCCACTAGTATCTGAGTCTAGTTAGGTATTTCTGCAAGCCACATGAGATTGTCTATCAGTCCCTCTCATATTGAAGGCACTAATAATACCAGTATAGTGGCTCTTGCCTTAGTGTCCACAGGACGCCAGCTGGCTCTGAGTTGGCAAATGGACCACCCCCCCATCAACACTAGTTTGTCTCTCCTTTTCCGGAGGGGGGCATTTACACTTTCCATGTGGACATGAGTCGCTAAAGGGCCTGTTATATCACCAACATCGCTAGGCAGGTGTGAGTCGTGTGACCAGTGAAAACTGTGGGATAACAAGAGCCAATCAGCGGAATTAACACTCATATTTTCAACAGCGGTAATCGAGTAAACAAGTGTTTCGGAGGCTCTTTCACCTCTGTATTAGAAGTGGGGTGTATAGTGACTGCTTTTGCTGTAAGAGTATATCAAGAGCGTAGGTAATAAAGGAACACATTGCTCACCTTGAAGAAAAAGTCCCCTCCACAGTTCGCATGCCTTTGATTGCAAGACTCCTATAGTAATTACGGTTTCTCTATGAGCTTCAATTTCGGTAAGCCCGAACACGTTACTGCTTTGAGCATGACACATAACTCAGGGGCATGGCAACATCTTGGAGCCTCGTCAGAGATGTCTTGCTTACGCACTGGAACTCTGGAAGAGATCTCCTCTATTAGCCAGCCTCTCACAGCTTGGTCAACGATTCCAAGACAGCATCTTGAATACATGCAGGGCTAAATATCCTCGGAGATGCCCGCATGGCCTTCGGGCGAAGGATACGAGGGGCCATATGGATCACTGGTGGCTCGAAATAATTTGCTCGAGAGGTGCTGAAGGGCCTGGATGAGCTTCTTCTAGTCTTATCAGCCGTGGACATTGTTAGATATAGGCATGTCCAGCTCTGCAAATCATAAGATAAGCTGGCACAGACACCCAGTTGGCTTGTTTCCCCAAACAGAATACACCCTGAAGCACGTCATGGTAAAGTTTTGTTCCATCAATGAGTAGAGGATGAGAGATCCCGCAGTGACTAGATGTTGTCATTCAGCAGTAGGACTGGAAGGAATGATATTATATAAAACATGTATTTCAAAATGGGGCCATGTATTTTGGAATACGTTGTAGCAGCGTAATACTCCGCAAATAACCTAGTAGAAGTTATTAATCATATTTGAACGATATTGAGCTGTTCGTAGATCTAAGCTACCCGCTTCTTAAACTGAACCATTGGACCATCCCTAACGCTGATATACTTGTCCTTGACGTGGAAGATGTTTGGGTTCCTCTTCCCCCATCCTTGCGCCTTGCTGCCAGCCCCAGTCATGTCGCCTGGTAGTAAGCGCGCCTCATACTGCCACAATGTGCTTGCAATGGTCATGTAGAGTTCCAAAAGGGCAAGATTCTTCCCAGCACAGCCGGTCGTGCCAACAGCAAAGGGGAAACAACTAGACCGGGCTCTGGCCACATCTTCGGCAGTAACTCCGGCCTCCTCATCCACTATCCATCGTTCGGGGCGATAGACGTTGGGGTCGGGGAAGTACTCCTCATTGCGACAAAAGCTCCAAGGCGCCACTCCAACCGTTGTTCCTTCGGGAATATGGTCCCCATCGACTATGATGCCTCCAGGCAGAACAACTCGGGGGATCTCAGCTGGGCCGGGAGGCGTAATCCGCATCGCCTCATCCACACAAGCCCGAAGGTATTGGCAGGACGCTAGCTTCGTGCCGCCTCTAATCTCGTCCAGGGAGGTGAAGGTAGCTCTTATCTCACTGACAAGCTTTCTATAAGCACGAGGCGTCCGAACAATATAGAAAAAGAACCCGGCCAAGATCACAGAAGTGGTATCGGAGCCCGCAATTGTCAGCATGAGTGCCTCAGCTTCCAGCGCTTCGGGGGTGTACCCCACGCGACCAGTTGCCGGGTCTCTCGAGTGTAGGAGATGGTGAAGCATGTCTCCTCGGCCTTCCAGTCCCGCCTCCTGGCCCGGTGGCGATGGGGTCTCTTTCTCTTCCTCGAGACGCTGCGCTAGCGACTGCTTCACAAAGTCGTAAAGAAATTGAATATGCCGAGGAGTCAGGGCTCCAAACAGCCAATCGAGGCCTCTAGGCTTCAACCAGACGGCAAGACCCAGCCATGGAGAATGACCAAGCTTCAGGGTGTCAGTTATAGGTCGAGCTTGCATGCAGCTAATGTGGGAAGCATACCGGGTAAAGGATCTGAAGAAGCGAGTCAATCGCGTGCGGGATCTTACGATACTCATTCTCACCAGGTTCCTTGGTGTCGACGGACTGCCCGAAGCAGAGGTCACATAGGACATCCAAGACCAGATAGTCGCATGCTTCAGACATTTTCCTTGCAGTCGACCAATTCGTACCATCTCCGTCAATGAGGAGCTCGCACCAGCGTGTCACATGCTTAACCAGGAACGGCTCCATTGAGCGAAGCGACTTCTCCGAGAAGACAGTATTCAGAACCCGCCTTTTCTGAGTATGGAGGTCGGGGTCGGTCCCCGTGATGGTGCTCGTGTCATGTTTGTTCCGCGTCATCATGTCGTAGAACTTCGCGCGCTTGACGTTGGCTTTGGCGTTGAAAATATCTCGGTAGGCCAGGGGGGTTCTGAAGAGGAGGGCGTCGGGGCGAAAGCGAACCACATCCCCATACATCTCATGATTGCGCGCAATCCACATATGTCGGTCTCCGGTTAGAGACCAGTAGAAATCTGGAAGGGCTGAGACCCTTGCGAACAATGGACCGGGGTACTTAGCCAACGGACTAAAGTACAAGTTGTAGACCGCAGAGCCGAGGAGCTAGGAAGGCGTTAGATTTGATCAAGTTCATTGGGAGACAATTCTGACATAACAGATTGCGAAACTGACGATAACGACAGCCCAATGGGCCGCTATCATAGCAAGTACTGCTGCGATGTACATGTTGACTTTCCTGGAGGAGATGATAAGGGCAGACTCATTCTGGGCGCGCAGGCCTTTATGATAGACAAGATCTTGGACTCTCCAGCCGAACACTATATTAGTGTACGGTAAAAGGTGAAGGCAACTATGCGTCAGATTCATGCTTGCATGCAACTATCCCTTAGACCAATACCAAGAAATTTGCTTTTACTGTGATATCAAATCCATCCATCTAAGCCGATTGGTCGCAAAGGCAGAGGTCTGTGTATTTTCACTTCTGTATCGATGTTCTGACCAATAATCGGCCTAGATAGTTGATTCAACGCTAGAACCAAACTTCTTCGTACCGATCTAAGGGATGTGTGCAGCTGAATTTCAGCGCTCGATGTAGCTCCACGTTTCATACTGTCTCAAGGACGGCGAACTCC
The DNA here is from genome assembly GCA_022814375.1 of Aspergillus quadricinctus. NCBI lineage: Eukaryota > Fungi > Ascomycota > Eurotiomycetes > Eurotiales > Aspergillaceae > Aspergillus > Aspergillus quadricinctus. The sequence goes on along the minus strand of JAKLNT010000105.1, from coordinate 12,202 downwards.
GTATGCCCTCCGCCAGCCACAGACATGTTTGCGGCGGGTCTGACATCGTGCATGGAATACCAATCACCGTCTACACCCTGGTTCTTCAGCCCATTCTTCAACAACTGATATTGTTTCCGTTATCGACGAGGAGGACGTCTGCGCAACCACCGCTCGCAATATAAATATGCGCTGCTTGCCGGAGGGAGCTATGGGGTTGCACATTCATCAATCCCTACAGCTCGCAGAGTGCAGACCATTGATCACAATATGCTGCCCCCAGAACCGAAAGAAGGCCAACCAGACCAAACCCTCTATGACTGGGTCTGGCAGTCACCCTCACCTACTCTTGAGCTGGCTCAATCGCCTTTGTTCAAAATACCAACACGATCCCTGACCCTGGAAGAGCGCACCAGAATAACCTACGAAAGGGCGAAGAAGATTTGCGACGCATACAGTACAGACCTAATCTTTCTTCCCCCCCTCCTGATGACTAGCTAAGCAAGGCTAGGCTTGACGGTGGAAGACATTCTGTCTCTCAGTCCGAAGTTTTGGAAGATTCAGACGGATCCAATTGCCGCTGTTGACGGTGGAGCTTTGACTTTGCTTAGTATTCAATATAATCTGTTTGTGGGCACTGTGGCTCCATTTGCAGCTAGCCGGCCGGAGCTTCAGTGTATCCTCCAGCGTGCCTTAAGCTATGAGATTTCGTTAGTACCGCTCTCATCGAACATAGTGACTGACTAGCTAGTACGTGCTGACTCGAAGGAACGCCTCCAGAGCGCAGTTTATGCTCACCGAGGTCGGCCATGGCTTAGACGCGCGAAACTTGGAAACGACCGCGACACTCTTGCCAGACGGTGGCTTCGAGCTTCACACCCCTTCCTTGGCCGCTGCAAAGTTAGTACTCCCGTAAACTGTCCAAATACAACCCTAACTTGGAAACCCAGATGTATGCCACCGACAACACCAAGAAGCGGACTTGCCGTTGTCGCCGTTGTCATCGCCCGACTGATCGTAGACGGCGAGGATTATGGGGTCCGTCCATTTCTGGTTCCCCTGGGAGATGGCCGCGAGATGTGCAAAGGTGTAGTTGCGAAGTGAGTCTGTGATCTTGTCCCCTTCCACGCGATTATACTGACCGACGCCACCAAGGGTCCTGCCTCCGCGCGCTGGGGCTCATCCCATCGACCACTCGCTCACCCTTTTCAACCGGGTTGTCCTGCCCAACTCTGCTCTCTTGGGGAGCCTTGAAAAGCCACAGAACGAACGGGATCATTTCTTTTCCACGATCCACCGCGTCTCAGCCGGGACGCTGTTTCTGTCTGGTGCTTCTATCCCTGCCCTCAAACTTGCAGTGTACAATGCCGCTCAATTCAGTCTGCGACGGAAAGTGACGGGCCACGACGGAAACCCGATGGCCGTCATAAAGTTCCGCACCCAGCACCTCCCCATCCTACACGCAATCGCGCAATACCATGTGCTTCAGGCATTCCTCGTACAAGCTGCGACCGTTTTCCGGAATAGAAAGGTCGATCCGCGCGTCCGTCACGCCATCGCGACTGTTTTCAAGGCTGTTGCATTGCAGCACTTTCAGAAGAGCATCAAAGCCTTGAATGACGGGTGTGGCTGGCATGGATATTATGAACATAATCAAATTCTTCAAACTGAAGTAAGGAAACCGAACCCTATTAGCGCGGAAAGCTGACCATCTACTATAGCTGGAGTTCCGAGCTGTAGGGACCGCAGAAGGCGACATCAGGGTCCTCGCTATTCGTAGGTCGCCCGCTGTCTTACCTTGGACTTAGGTGTTGAGCTTCATGCTAATCGTGGTCAACCACGTGTTGTAGGACTCGCAAGCGAGCTACTAATCGGCCGCTATCAGCTGCCGTCCCCCAAAGACCCCAACAGCGCCGTCGCTCGGCACGAAGTCGCACTGTTGACGGAGGCGAAACATCACCTGAATCACTTTGGTGGCATGCATCGAAGCGAAGACTTCAACCGCAATATCCTCCCGCTCTCGCTTCCACTGATCCAGGCCATTGGGCATCGGATGGCGTTGGAAGCAGCAAAGGAGGCAAACATCAACCCCAAGCTCCTCGCTCTCTACGAAAGCGGCGTTGTTCTGGAAGATTCTGCATGGTACACTGAGCAGGGAGGCATCAGCCGGAGAGCCCAGAGGGAGATGGAGGCCCAAGCTGCGGACGCATTACTCCCAGACCTAGAAAAGCTCGTCGATGAGACAGGAGCGGCGCCATACAGCAATGCGCCCATGGCTTCCGAGCAGCTATGGAACATGTTTGTGTCTGGACTTGAGGTTTTCTCCGGGGAAGCGTCCTTTGACATTGGTACTTCTTCTGTTCAATTGACAAACTCATAGAGTGAAGTGGACAGCTGCCGACAGAGGTGAAGTCCGTGGGAGAGTCCCTAGCGTGTACCTTAGCAACATGTGAATGCATACATGGGGCAGACCTTCTACTCCATCTTATGATGGGCGATTTGTGGTCCCAGACTCCCAGTAAAGGAGATCTAGATGATCAGACGTGCGCGGAGAGTCACCGAAAGACTGCCAATTTTGATATAGTTTAGTGACGCTAGCGGCTAGAGACGGGGACCGCTAGCAGTGGAGACTCTCCGAATCCCGCGAGAGCAAGAGTCAGGAACTGTGTGGTAATGTATATGTAACATGCAGCCTGCTTAGGTATCAGTATTCAGTACTTTCTAGCAATTAACGCCGCGGAAAAGGGCCTGTCGGCCTCAGGCCTTCCTCACCCAATGAGCCTCTAATACCACTGGAAAAACCGAAAGAGTGTCAAAGCTTCAGCAGTGAGGTCTCTAGTTAGAAGCCCCTAACAGTAGAGCCAATCTATCTAATAGTATCTTGAGTCTAGATGTCTGTATCATCATTCGTCATGCGGTCCAGGAATGGCGTTATCAATCAGCTCGGATCGGCAACCCCCTTTGTTGTTCCGCTCCGACTACCCGCTGAATTAGGGGCGATTGATAAATCCTAATCCTATCGCCACTGCGGGTCTTCTGCGTCAGGACCCTTGCGCTCTGCAGACATTGTTACACCATGCGCTGCAGCAATGGTGCCAGTCGCACCATTGGTGCCACAAAAGGTACGTACAAGAAATCCGTGCTGTCAGTCCACCAGCTAATTTCTCGCAGTATGGGCCACCCTGATCACAAACACAAACTACCTCCCCGGCCTCTTCAGCCTCGAGTACTCGCTACGAAAAGCCGGCTCCAAGTACCCCCTGGTCGTTCTCTACACAGACTCCTTCCCCGCTGAAGGCCATGCCGCCGTCAACGCTCGTGGACTGCCGAAGCAGCGCGTCCCGCGTCTCCTGCCCTCCCTGCCGAAAGAATACTACAATGATCCTCGATTTCAGGATACGTGGACGAAACTTACCGCGTTCTCGCTAGCAGAGTATGAACGCGTGGTGCTACTGGACAGCGATATGCTGGTCTTGCAAAACATGGATGAATTGATGGATATAGAGCTGGATGCGCCGGAGCTAGGGGGAACGGGAAATCGAGTGTTTGCAGCTAGCCATGCGTGTGTCTGCAATCCGTTGAAGAAGCCCCATTATCCGAAGAATTGGTATGTCCGCCTTCCCCTTTGTCTCAGACGTCGAATGTCGCATGAAGATTGGAATCGGATTGACAGAAGACTGTGCAGGATTCCGGCCAACTGCGCATTTACATCACAGCATGCCACTCCCGACAAGGCCCAGACAATCGGAGCTCCATCAGATTTTGGACTTGGACTCTGTAACTCGGGCCTCTTGGTGATCAATCCGTCGAAAGGAGTCTATGATAAGATAATCGACCAGCTCAACTCCCCCGCCACACTGAACTACACCTTCCCTGACCAAGACCTTATCTCCGATGTTTTCCACGGCCGATGGGTCGGCATACCGTACATATATAATGCGTTGAAGACCCTACGGCGCAAGGGCGTCCACGACGCTATCTGGCGGGATGATAAGGTCAAGAATGTCCACTATATTCTCAGTCCGAAGCCGTGGGATGAGATTGACAGTGCTGCAGAGGGCCAAGGGATGGGAAAACGGCGGACTGCGAGTCTGGACCCTACACATGAGTGGTGGTGGCGGGTCACGGATGAAAGACGGGATGACGAAAAGAAGAGGGGTGTGGTTGATATGTTTTAGTGCTGAGATACCCGTTTGTTTCGATACGATAGATTAATTATAATAGATTTACATTGTGCATTATCTGGCCAGCCATTTGACTTGTCTTTGCAAGTCAGCAATGTGGCATATCACACTCATAGGAATGATTGCCTAAACTCTCGAGTCGGAAAGACGCTATGGATCGCTGAGACCGCCAATAGCTCCTGAGATGCTGACGAAGCCTTCATATAACTTGAATGTGCGGAAGCCAGGCTACCCATACTCTGCACCATCCTGCAACATCCCACTGATCGCACCCAGAGACTTGAATTGAGGGCCTGCGGCCATCTAAGTCGCCGTCATGGTTTTGTTCTCTTTCTCTCTGGCCCTGGACCTCCGCCGAAATCCCCAAGTCCAAAGCCTCTCATGTAGGGTTCTAGGGTTCTAATAATCGGCCGGACGAGAACTTTGAGGCTGCAGTACTGCATTTGATGGTTCTGATGGTTCTGGCGGCTGGTTGAGGTACCATTGCACCATTCCAAGTCCGTGATCCCCTTAAGGATTTCACGCAATTCTGTGATGCTCACACTGGGTATAGATGCAGCTGGAAGCGGTGGGAGCTTACCACGGGCGTGAAGCTGTTTGACTAAAAGACCCAGACGGATGGCGTCACAGACGCCAGTGCAGCGACTGCGACCATCACGTATGTCGGTAATCAATTCGTAGGACTTGTCAAGTGCAGCCTTGATCCCTTTCCGACGGTTCCCCTCAATTTTATCTGAAGGCATATTTAGTGAGAAGAATAGATTTCGACCAAATCACGCGTGTCAATGCATACCCAATATTCGCTGGGGAATTGGTAGGTCGCCCGGGTCGAGCCGCTGTGGGCTCTGGGTTGCCGCAATTGTTGTTGCCGATCTAAATGGCGACGATCTTTGAAAGACCCAAGAAACGAAGATCCAGTAGTTGATATCATCGCAATATGTAGACGGGATGCTGTCGAGCAATTTGCTAATCCATATTTCAGCCATCACGTCCACAGCTTCATAACACTTGTTGTGGGGTCACCTGACTGCTTAGTCAGCCCGCTAGCTCACCAGCCCCTTTTCTCCTGCACAGCAAGGCTTCCCTAGATAGTAAATCTAATTATCTTTATACTACCACTATATTAGGTTATAATCCTTATTTCTCTTTTAATTTAAGCTAAATTAAAGCTATTTAAATATATCTATTAATTTAATTAATTAATTAAATAATTAGACTACTACCTCTATAGAGAGAGCTAAAATAATTAGTAATTTAGAGTCTATCTCTAGATCTAGCTAAATTAATCTCTTTACTAAAATTAAAATCTTAGAGACTCAGGCTACTAATCTAATAAAAAAAGATATTAAATTTAGATCTTTACTAATATTAAATAAAGATAATAATCTAGATAATTAGACTATATATATTTAGATAAATCTAGATTTATTTAATCTAATTTTGTCATGGGCTAGAAGCCTTAAAATCTATGACCTAGATTTAGACAGTAAGAAATTGCTAAGGAATCTAACTAGATTATAGTAGATAAATATTATAAGGAATGTATAAATAGTAGCTGAGATTATATAATAAGGATAATTAAAATATTAAGTATAATATTACTACTTAAGGCAGATAATAGCTAGCTTTATAATTTTAGCTAAGGCTAAAGAAAGATTATAAATATTTAGTAAGCTTAAGTACTTAGTAAACCCTATCTATTATACTATCTTCCCTCTTTTCTAAATTAGATATCTCTAATTAATACTAAAATTATTACCCCTTAGTAGACTTAGCTAATACTAAAATTACTACTCTCTAGCTAGCCTAGCTAGGGCTAAAAATAGTAAGTCTATTCTTCTATACCTCTAGTACTACTATATTAGTAAGATTAGTAGCTAGCTCCTATATAAAATATTTATAGCTTATTTATTTAATTAAGTACTTTATATAGTAGTTTTATTTAATATATTTCTTATACTTATCTATAATCTCTTTAATAATATACTTAGCTTTACTATTAACTAATACTAGTAATAGCTAGTAATTATTATTTAACTAGCTTAGGAATAGATTATTAGAAGTAGAGTATAATAGGCTAATATAGAATATATTATATATATTTAGTAGTATATCTAGTTAGTAGATATATAATTTAATAGCTTTAAGAATTATAAACTTTATATACTATATATTAAGTTTTTAGCTTAGATAATCTATCTAGATATTCTATAAATTAAGTTATATCTTTAAATTAATAGTATATTACAGGCTTACTAAGTAAATTTAATTTAAATACTTTTTCTACTATTACTAAGCTGTGATAAGCTTAGACTAGGCTATTTTAATAGTCTTTTTTATCTTTATAATAATTATATTAGCTTTATTCTTTACTAAATAAACTATAGTAGTAGTAATAGCTTCTTAATTTAATACTTTAAGCTTAAGTAGTTTAATATTATATCTATAATTTAGAAAGAATAGACTAACTCTAGTACTTATAGTATCTTAGCTATTAATTATAAGCTATATTATTAATAGTAGTAATTTCTAATTAGTCTATATATAATTATAGAAGTTCTATAGATAGGCTTTTAATATAGTATTTATATATTTAATCTATCTATTAGTCTATAGATAGAAAATAGTTAATAATTATTATTAGATATATAGCTACTTATAAAAGTACTTCTAGAACTTACTAATAAATTATAGGGTATAGTCTAATATAATTATACTAGGAATATTATAATATCTAATAAACTAATTTATTATAAGCTATACTACTATCTTAGAGTTTATTTATTTATATAATATTAAGATTACTTCTTTTCTAAATTTATTATTAATAATTATTATGTCCTTGCAGCTGTTAGAGATAAGAAGTTTTATAATAAAATTAATAATAATTTTATGCTATTTATAGTCTAGGATTAGTAATAGTTTTAAGAGTTCTTAGTAATATTTATACTATATATAGTTAGTACTACACTTATTATAGTTCTATATAAATTATTAGATATCTATAGATAGCTCTAGCTAATAGAAGTTTTAGATAATTATTATATATAGTATATTCTTTTTAAGATAACTAGTTAATATAGAGTTATAGGTTTCCTATAAGATTCTTATTTATAATAGTTTAGAATTAGGGATTTATTTATATCCTTAGTATAATAGGTGGCTATCTAATAATAGTGAATATTTAGTAATTAACATCTATATATATAACTTAGTAAGGAACTTAGTGGTTCCCTCTCTAAGCACTTACTATATTTCTTCTAGGGTAATATTATTATACTTAGCTATTCTCTATTAATCTTCTAGTAGTAAGGGTATTATTACTATAGATATTATATATAAAATTATATAGCTAGGTTAATTATAATATTAATTACTATATTTATTCAGCAGGCCCTTATCTATATTAGATACTAACTTATAAATATAGAATACTTATATATATATATAGCTAGTAATAATCTTTAAGAGTACTAGGTAGTAATTACAGGCCTTAAGTTAGTTATCTTCTATATCTTTTAGCATATCTTATTCCCTATATAATAGGGTATTAGGATATGTGCCTAGTTTCCTAGACTAGTAATATATCTTATAATTAAATCTGCTTAGTATATATAACTAATATATTTATTATTTATTAAGCTTATAAACTATCTTAAAGTATTTAAGGTTATAGTAGTCTATAATAAGTTTAAATTATAGTAGGCTAATTAGCTCTAATTTCTATTTCTTAAAGGTATTAATAATAGCTAGTAGTTTCTTATTATAAATCTTATAATTATACTCTACTAGTATGTTCTTTCTTAAGATATAAGTAACTAATCTTAATATATTATTATTATTATATTATAATATAGTAGCTTCTATTACTTAGTTTAAAATATCTATCTTAACTACTATCTTCCTATTAGAGTTAAATTATATAAGAATTAGGGCTATAGTAAATATCTTCTTTAATAATTTAAAGGCTACAGCCTATTCCTTTTCTTATATAAAGAAGGCTCCCTTATATATTAATATTATTAGTAGCTATACTATATCTAAAAAGTTTTATATAAATTATTAATAGAAGTTTATAAAGTTTAGAAATAACTATATACTATAAGTAGAGATAGAAGCTTATTATTCTAATATAGTTTTTATTTTATTAAAGTCTATCTATACACCTTTACTAGCTTTTATTATAAATCTAAGATACTTTATACTCTTAACCTTAAACTTATACTTATTAATATCTAACTATAAGTCTATATTCTTTAGATACTTTAGTATTTAATAAATATATTACTAGTGCTTTACTAGTAATCTATTAGTAAAGATTAGTATATTATTAATATATATAGAGGTGAATTTATCTAAAAAGTCTTAGAGTATTTAATTAATATATTATTAGAAGGTACTTAGTGTGTTTATTAGTCTAAAAGATATAATTAGTTATTTAAATAAGCTAAACTATATATAGAAGACTATTAGCTATTTATCTCTAGAGGTAATCTAGATCTTATAAAAAATAGTAATTATATCTAACTTAGTAAATTACTTTACCTTTAAGATGCACTCTAAGGTCTTATTAATTAAAGAAAGTAAATAATAATTTTTCTTTATAATTATATTTAAAATATAATAGTTAATATAGAATTATAATCTACTACCTAGCTTATAGATAAATAATATTAGTACTATAGTAGCTAAGTGGAATATTGTTCATCGCAATGGGAGGTGGTGCCTTCAAATTATGTGAGGGTAGGGGGCTGGCCAGCAGCTGCCCTAAACATATCACTCTAATATTAATAAGATTCCACCTCCTATTTATGCTTCTATCTAAGCTATTAAGAAGAGTATAAGTGGAACTAGCTAAGTAGATAGCAAATATATATATAGATATTCTTCTAATAATCTTATAGATCTACTAAAGCTATATATATAGCTATAATATCACATCCTCCTCTACCTAAAGGGAACTCTAGCTTTAGGGTTTCTTAGTCAGCAGCTACAGAACACTAAAATCTTCTATAGCTTAACTATTACTAAGAGATATTAGAAACTAAATCTAGTAATATAATCTCTCTGTCCTTTATTTAATAATTATAGAATTAATAAGTAATTCTTTGTGATTTTACTTTAAGATTAAAGAGTTAGTAATTTAGGGTGTTCCTTATTAATAAGTAAGTAATATAATTAGATTAGCTTATTTAAGGCTTGCTTAAAGAGGTAATATATAAGATATTTAAGTAATTAATAATCTAGATTAGTATATAAAAGAATTAAAGTAAATAAAGCTGTTTATATATAATAATAAATAAATAAAATTAATAAAGATAGAATTAACTAATAAATATAGAAGAATAGATAAGCCTTTACTACTAGCATTATTATTATTAAGTATAAATACCCTTAACTTTCCATACTTTATTATATAAGCTTTTATATATTAGTTTAAGCTAGCTTTTCTTTTTATTACTTCCCTTTCTTTATATTAAATTAGCTTATCTCTTTCTTTAATTATTTTAATTATTTCTCTTATAGTAATCACTATTTCTAATTACACTAGTATAATTAAAGAAGCTAATGCTATCTATCCCTTACTAATATTATATTAAGATAAGATATATATAACCTTACTTAATACTATATATCTAGTTAAATAAGTTATTAGCCACAACAACAAGCCAGTTTAAAAATTAGTTATATAATCTATTTAGTAATCTATATTCTTACTTTATTAGCATAGTATTATAATAGAAGCTTATATAAGTTATAAGAAGTCTAGTACTTTCTAAAAGTATATTACTACTCCCCTCTATAGTCTATTAAAGAAGCTATATACCTTATTTAATAATATATATACTAACTATGTATAGCATAAATATATAGTAAAATATTTCTACTATATTAAAAATAGTAAATAGAACTTTAATAATAATCTATAAATTTCCCTTTTTAGTATTTTTACTTATATTATTATTACTAATATAACTAGTATAATTTTATAAGCTAGTAGTCTATATATAGTTACTAGTAGCCCTATTATTATTAATATATCTTCTTATACTTTAACTAATCCTAATACTGCAACTAGTTCCTATAATGATGATAGTAATAATAATAATAATAGAGATAGTAATAATAATAGTAATAGTAATAATAATAATAATAATACTACTAGTAATAATTATAATAATAGTAGTAATACTATTAATAATAATAATAATAGTAGTGCTGGACCTTCCTTACTTATTACTTCTAAAAGAACTCTATATAAATTAGTTATTCCTAGCACACCTATGTCTATATCTTCTTATATTATATAATCTAGCATTAATAAGCCTGTAATTATAAGTTCTCCTATTAATATATTTATAACTTATTATACTTCTATTATATCCTTCTTTAATTCTACTTTAAATATTCTTTCTATATTAAAGGCTGCGAAGGGCAAAGATAAGAAAATATTATTTAATAAGTATAGTTATAATAACTCTTCTACTACCTCTAAAACCCTATTAAAGAAGATAAAGCATTCTCTTAAAGAATACCCTCTTAATAATAAGGCCCTTTACTAATCTATTAAGGAAGATAATTTTAAAGATATTAAATTCCTATAGTTAGCCTATAATAATCTTAATAAATTTAAAAAGATTATTAATAGTAAGATCACAGACCTCAAGGCCATAAATAATAATAATAATCTTAAATCTTTAGATATAAAGAAGCTTACTTATTAGAATAATACTACTTTAAAGTTTAATAAGTAGTTACTTTAGTAGTCCTTTACTTATTACTTAGAGCTTAGATTATAGATTTCTTTTATAACTAGTAATTAGTTTAGTAGCTACTATTAATTAAATAAATATTTTATCCTTTAACTATTATCTTATAATAGTAGATATTATCCTTCTCTATTTACTCCTAGTAAGCTAGAATCACTACTATAAATAGTCTATTAAAGTTTAAATTATTCTTACTAGTGTCTCTTTATTTATAATTATCCTTTAATAAATTATATAATATTTCCCTATTTAACTTATTATCTAAAGAAGTTAAATTAATTTCACTCTAGTCACTTCCTAGAGTTAATTCCTTTTAATATTATATAGATTAGCTACTTACTATTAATATATTACTAGTGCATTCTTAAGCTTTTACTTATTAAGTATATTATTTTATTAATATTCCCTCCTCTATTTACTTTAAATATACTCCTAAATATTTAGCAGATTCCTAATCCTTTTATATCTATTCTAAAAGTTCTTTATATAAAAATAAGAGTTTATTAATCTCTTTAAGCACTTTCTATATCTTAATTAGAGATTAAATTAATATTCCTTCCTTATATAACTATATTATTAATATAGATAATATCTATAGTTTCTTTAGATTATTGCTAATATCCACCTTAACTAATTATTAACTATTAATAAGATTCTTAAGTATATATCTATTAGGCTTCTTAAATATATATATTCTAATTAGATATAATTATTTAATCTTATATAGTCTAAATTACTTACTTTTAAACTTCTGCAGTAACTTATTATATATAAGAATTTACTAACTAACTTTAAGGTAAGATTCTTTTACTTTACTATCTTAAATTAAATTTTATTTAATTATATATACTAATAGTTTCTTATTAGCTAAGGCTTATATATAGTTTATATATTATAACTATTTTTTAAGATCCTTTATAGTTAATTATGCAACGCGCAGATGCCCTAATAGGGATAGATAGATATTATATAAGAGATAGAATAGTAATAGCTTTATTTAGATATAGATATACACTTATACTATAAAGATAGCTTAAGATAGATACTTATCCTAAAGTTATATTAGTTTCTCTATAAGATACTTTATTAATATCTTTCTAAGAAAGTTATTCATATTTTCATTCTTGCTGTTAGTTTAAGAATGATATAAAGTTATTATATAGTATTTTACTTTAAGTATCTTAATATATACTACTATAATATAGAAAAGAAAGTCTATACTATTATCTAAAAGTAATTCCTTAAATATACTATAGTTAATAAAGATTT
>JAKLNT010000104.1:0-72709 GCA_022814375.1 Aspergillus quadricinctus | reverse complement strand
ATACTAAATATTAAATTTTCTTTATTTATTTACTTATTTAAATTAATTAAGTATAATATAAAGAAAAATTAATTCTATTTAATAATATTCACTATTAAATAATATTAATAAGAACCTTACCTATTAGTAGTATTAAATATATAAATTAGAATACTTTCTAGCTTTATAGAACCTCTCCTTCTTCTTATTTAATAGTTTCATTAAATTAGGTATTTTCTAATCTCTTAATATATTAATTATTTATTTATTTACTCCTAATAACCATTATTAAATTCTCTTATTAAGAGATTTTCTTTATTAAGCACTTAATTCCACCTTCTAAATCTCTTATTAAGAGATTTTATATATAAGATACTACTAAAGATAGCTAAGGGTAAGAATATAAATAAAGATAAGAGAAAGACTAAGGTAGAAGCATCCACTGCTATATTTACTATTATAATACTATTAGAAGATAAAATTACTATAAAGCTTGAAGAGGCTTTTCTTAGTATAATTATCTTTAATATCTAGAACTTAGAAACTTAGTAGTGTAAAGATTAAAATTAATTAATTAACTCTAAGTATATTAACTAGTTGAAAGTAGAGTTTTAGATTAATATCTAAAGATACTTAATTAAGGATAGGATATAGGTCATCCTATCTAAGAGTAACTTTAAAGGCTATCTATACTAGATCTATAATTATATTAATAAGTAAGACCTAACTGCTAATAAGCTAGCTAATTTATAAAAAAAGGTAAAGTTAAGGACAACCCTAACCCTAATTATTAATAGGAAAGTAATTAGTATTTTACTATCTATTTTATAAGCTAGGTAGTATTATTGTGTAGCATTAATTAGTCTATTAAAAGATATTAATAAGACTACTTTAAAGGGGGTTATAGATTTAAAAGATAAGCTAGTTAAGCTACTAGAGGCTAAGATATGAAATCTTCTAATAAGAGATTTTCTAACTAAATAGCACTAACTTCTAATAGTTATATTAATAAGTATATAATATCTAAAATAAGAAGTAGCTAGATAAGTTATTATTATATTATCTCTAAACTAATTAAGAATAGATCTATAAGACTAATATAGATGATGAACTTATCTATTTAATTATAGATAGTATTAAAAGCATGCCTATAGACTATAAAATCTATAAGTTATCTCTAACTATTTTATAAAAATAGTTAAAGGCTGTCTTTAGGATAGATAAGAAGTTAATTTATAGAATGAAAAATCTATTAAAATATCCTAAGTTTTAGAAAGAGTTGAAATACTATATTAAGATAAGATATAATTAAAAGGAAGTAATACTTAGCTATATAGAGATAGTTATTAGCTATAAGTTAGACTATATAAGTATAGCCTAAAAGATCTAGTAAATAGTTACTAATTCTCTTAATATTAGATTTATTTATTATACTTTACTAAGTTTAGGATACTCTGTAATAATGTCTTTAGAGATAAAGCTACTTTAGTTATATTAGATAACTAGTACTGAATTATAAAGCTTAAGAAAAGGAGAAGCTATTAAAAATTATATATATAGATACTATTTTATTCTAAGAAGTAGGATTTTATTAGTTAAGCTATTACTGATTTTCTTTAACTACTTTTAGATATTAATAATAACTCTAATTAGTGGTTAGTGCTAGAAATAGAGATTAATATTAATATATATTTATTTTATTACTATTACCTGTAATTCTTAGAGCAGCTATTTAATAACTAATATCTATATATCTTTAAGATATTAATTAAGGGTGAGGAATAGTTTGAAGAATAGTAAATCTCTTATTATTAGATTCTAGTATATACTTTAACTAACTATTCTATAGGATAATACTTATTAATATATATTAGATTAGCAGTAAAGTCTGTGAGATACTTAAGTATATTATATTCTAGATTTATATAAATTAGAAATACCCTATAGCTGTCTTTCTTGTCCTAAAATCTTTTATATAGGATTAAATAATTATATCTAAGCTATTTTAGGAGTTAATACTTATATCTAGAGGTATATAGCCTTTTAATAATAATAATAATCTTATTAAGTATATATAAGCTTTTATCTTAAAGATTTATAACTTTATAAATACTAATCTACTATAGGAAAGCCTGACTACTTCCTTAGTAAGATAAAAATCTCTTATTAGTAGATTATAATTAACTTTTAAGCTAGCTTAATTTTCTATCTAATAAGGTCCTCTAGCAGCTAAAACTAATTATTAGAACTATAACTATATAATCTTAGAAGAAGATATATAAAGAGTCTCTAGCTAATTATAAGAACTTATCTACTAAATATACTAATTAGTTCTAATATTAGAACTAGGCTTAAGTTTTATAGATAGTAGTTAACTTTATAGGGTTATATTTCTCTAGTCTAATAGTAAATTTTAATATTAAAGAGACTTAAGTATATTAATTAAATCTCTTAATATAAGATTTATATTAATATTTATTAGGAGCAGCAAATTAATATGGTTAGAGAGAGTAACTAAGGATTTCTTATTATAGATACTAATATATAATAGAACTCTACTTTAAAATATACTTCTACTTTAAATACTAAGTATATCTAAGATATTCTCATAGAAGAGGGTGAGATATTTAGGGCTCTCTTTTATTATTACTTATTAAAGTAATCTATACTTAATACCCTAGAATATAGTATGACTATGATTAGTTATAAAGAGGTGAAGGTTATCTATTTAGAAGTATATTATAAAATCTCCTAATAAGAGAATCTACTAATTTTATATAGGCAGAATATAAGGAAACATATATAGTACTAAAAGAACTAGCTACTATACTTAAGGAAGTAGACTGGAATCTAAAGCTAGATTTCTATAATAAAAATCTGATCTACTATATTTTAAATCTTAGAGTAAGGGCAGTAAATTAGCTAAAGCCTAAATAATTAGGATTTCTATTAGCAGAGCTAATATAGTATAATAATAGCAGTATTAAAGACTAGCTTATAGCTCTTAAATAGGCTAATATAAAGTTAATAAAGGAAAACTCTGTTAAAAGAAATAGAGATTTAGTAAAAGAAATAGATATATAATTCTATTTAATTATAATTCTCTTAATAAGAGAATTTATAGATTAACTAACCTCTTCTAGATAGAACTTACTAGTTAAAGTAGAGAAAGAAAGATACTATAGCCCCTATAGCAGATCCTTTAGAAGTAACTTTAAGTCCTCTAGCTAGAGGTTCTTAAGAAGGTGTTAATATAGGTAGATTTATATCTATATAGCAGTATGCTATTACTAATACTATAACTTATTTTAACTTTTCTTTCTTTATATAGAGTACTATAGCAATATATTTCCTTTATCCTTTCTTTTTTTTAAGGATTCTCTTAATGGGAGATTTAATATTTAGTAGGATTATTTTTAGTTAGTATATAAAATAAGTATCTAGCCATCTACTTACTCCTAATCTCTTATTAGTTAATTTAGAGATTAGTATAATTATTATTATTTAGTATCTAAAATAAGAAATCTACTTAGTTCTAAATACTTTTTTTAGAGTAACTATTTACTCTTTCCTATCTTTCTAAAAAATTCTAATATTAGTCTCTCTGGAATCCCTAATAATTATTATATTAATTAGAAAATACTCTTCTCTACTCTATTACTATCTCCTAATACTCTTTAAGAATTTAATATATAGTTAGATATACTATCTTTCTTTAAGGCCTAAGCTAGCTAATCTATAATTAGGCTAAGTTCTTCTATATCATAATTTATTTATAATTATACTTTAGAGATAATATCTACTAAGATTATAGCCCTTACCTCTATTAAATTAGATAATATCTTATTAATACTTAAGCAATTTCCTATATATAAAAAATAGTATTAAGTTATTATTTATCTAATAAATACTAAACTATATAGTGACTTCTATTCTTAGTAGAATAAAACATCATATACTAAAGCCTATATAGTAGAGGATATTAAGCTAAGATAGTTATTAGAGGGTTAAGTAGGAGTATAGGATTATTTTATATAGATTATAGCTATATTATCTAGGAATCTCTTAGTTTATTATATAATGCCTAGGTGTGAAACTCTATTAGATTATCTAAACTTTCTAAAGTAAAATAGGACAATAAATCTACATCTTTATATAAAGAATTATTATAGTTCTTAAAAGGGTTATTAATTAGATAGAGATCTATAATAATATCTTATTATAAAGGTTTAGCCTTAAATCTCTTATTATTAGATTATATATTAATTATTAGGACTGCATCTATTTCTAAAAGGGATTTATTAATTAGATTCTTTAATTTATTATTATTTATTAACTCCCCTTCTATATAGTTAAATATATCTAATTTATATATATAATTTAAATAGCAAATCTAGATATATAAATTCCCTCTTATTTAACTCTTATAGACTGTCTATAAGAACTTATTCTTATTAGTTATTTAGAACTTATTATAAAACTACTATAAAAGGCTAAAATCTCTTTAACTCTTAACTACTAAATAAGCCCTAACTTTAAGTTATTCCTTACTATTACTACTTACTTTATTAATAAAAGCTTTAAATTTTAAGAAATACTTCTAAAATTTTATCTAATTAAGGGTAAGTATATAGGGGAGCATCTTATAGAAATGGTTATAACTATTCTTTCTCTTTATAGTCTTTAATCTTATATACTTACTATTACTACAGATAATATAAGTAATAATCTAAAGATAATAAAAGTATTACTATCTAAACTAAAGAAATTACTAGATAAACTTAAGAAAGGGCTAGGACTAAGGTCTTTTTAATAGATAATATTTAATTTATAACTTATAGGTATACTCCAGTTAACTTCTTATTTATAAAGACTAATAATTAATAAGATTTAATATATATCTTATCTAGTTTATATCCTTTAGCTTACAGTGCAAGCATTCCTAACTTAATTAAATATTAAATTAGAAGATAATTAGATTATAAAGTGATTAGATAATCTAGAGCTGTAGAGCTAGGTATCTAGCTTAAAATAATCTTTTAAGAAGGTTTAATATCTATAATCTCTTATTATTAGATTTCTAATAATTTTTTTTTAATAGATTTAGAAGATTATTAAGTTTATAAATATAAGTCCTTAATACTATAAAATATTTATTTAAATTTAATATAGTAAAGATTAAGTATCTTAATAGACTTACCTTCTTCTATAAGACTGTAAGATATAATAGAATTTAATATATTTAATACTTTACTATGCACTGAAACTATAAAGAGAGGTTAATATCTTTATAGATATTTAGAAGGAGCTAAGTATTAAGTATCTTTATCTCTCTACTTTTAAGTAGAAGCATCTTAAATATCTAATTAAACTTCTCTATCCTTTTTTTACCTTTATAATAAGTCTTTTAATATTAGGCCCTAGTATATATGATATATATATAGTTTATAATATCTTATTTACTTATCTAAAAGATATAAGTAAAAGACTAGAGAAGAAGAGGGCCTTTTAGAAAAAATATCTTATTAAGGCACTGTAAGCAGCCTTTAATAAGCTAAAGAAGTACTATAGTAATACTTACTAGAAAGATAGATATATATATACTATTATAATAATTCTAAATCTATCTTAAAAGCTATTAATCTTCTAGAAGAGCTCTTAGATAGAGGATTAGATGCACTAGTATAAGAGATATTCTATAGTATTTTAGGGCCTCTTTTATTACTATTACTATCTATATCCTAATAATATTACCCCTTCTATCTAGTTAAAGTAAAAGGAAGGCCTACAGTGGGCTATTTTTAATCTCTAGAAATAAAAATAAAAATAGCTAACTTAGACTAGTTAATACTATCTAGAGTTAGAAACCTATCTTTAAGAAGATATAATTCTCCTTAACTTACTATTATTAAATCTAATATTAAGAGATTAGATACTGAAGTCCTTGAGAATCTAGATATCCTAGACTAGTAGTGATAGAATATAAAATAATTTCTAATACTAAGTTATATAGTATTAGACTTTCTAGCTATCCCTTCTAATAGTATTAATATTAAATAGCTTTTTAATAATATTTAAGATATTTATTACTACTACTGTGCTTAATTATATATAGCTACTATTAAGTTAATTATAATCTAGATATGCACTAATAGATTTACTATTATCTAGAAGTATACTAAATTATATAATATCTCTAAGTCTAAGAAACCACTTACTAAATAGGATCTACTTCACTACCATAACCAGTCAGTGAATAAGGTAGATAATATAATAAATATTATATATATTAGTGATTATAAGGATATTAATTCTATAGATGATGATACTTTCACTATCTTTAATAATATTAATAATAATAATATTACTAGGTCTACTATCTTATCTTAATTCTCTATATATATTTTACTTTTATCTTATTATTCTATATTTATTCTATCTTATTCTTCTATATCTATTCTACTTAATTCTTCTATATTAGTTTTATCTAAATTCTTTATATCTATTCTACCTAATTCTTCTATACTTATTTTATCTAAACTCTCTAAGCCTATTCTATCTTATTCTTCTATATCTACTAAGCCTATAAAACCTATAAAGCCTATAAAGCCTATAAAGCCTATAAAGCCTATAAAGCCTATAAAGCTTATAAAGCCTATAAAGCCTATAAAGTCTATAAAGCCTATAAAGCTTATAAAGTCTACTAAGTCTATAAAGCCTACTAAGATTTAGGCTTTAGCTTCTATATATTCCCTTTATAATAATATATATTAAGACTATTATACTCTTATAAATATATAAATAAAGTTTACTGTTATATATAATTATAATTAAATCTCTTAATAAGAGATTCTAGCTACTTAATGACTATAGATCTAGGAAGTTTAGTTATAAACTATTCTTAATTTCTTACCTTCTTACTTTTTTACTATAAAGACTAATAGGTATAGAGAATTAGGTAATTAAATAAGTTAGATAAACCACTAAATCTATATACCTACTATATTCTGTCAGTTATATGCACCTAAATAGTTTATCTATACCTATATAGGTTAGGTATCATCCACCTATATCTATGTAGGTGGATTAGGGCCAACCCTTATCCAACCTAAACTGTGGTTTGGGTGGGTTGGGTGTGGATTTGTGGGTTGGGTAAGCCAGTCTATATGGAACCAATGAGTGTGGTAGGTGGAAGCGGATCTCATATGACATATTTTAAGACCAGTCGATGATCATCCATTTGCTGTGTGTCTGGAACCTGCATGAAAAGAGCATATAGCGATAGATTTATTATTTTGTTTTATTCCCGGTCTTAACCTTTCCTACACAGCTTTGTCGGGGTAAGCGACTCCTATATAGCGAAAATATATAATCATTATTGCGAACTGAAAAGCTATAATTATGGCCCAACTACTGCAAAATTAAACCGAAGAACCCCAATGCTCCCTAGGAATCTTGATTCCTAACATGCAACTCTATGGTAGGTGCCCCTTTTGACCATATGAGAGACAGACTCCATATCAGGGAGTGTAGTGGGCATGTGAGATTCGTGCGACATGAAGACCCCAATTGTGACATCTGCTGAACAATGGGTGCTCAAGTCTCCTGAACAAAATTTTCTTTCCATCTTCGGCTTGCTCCAGTGAGTACTATGAAGTCGCAGTAGTATGAGGTCGTCCGCAAGTCTCTCGGAACATTATATATCTTGAAGTCCTCCGCGGAGGAACTCACATTCCTGGCTGATCTGATCCATCGGCAAATCATGGTCCATTTCCATGTGATACTGGTCAGCATCTTCCATTGCATTAATATTTACGGAACAAATACTATATCCTCATTTCTTTTCCTGCCTGCTATTCGTCTTTCTCCCTTCGAACGGCCCTCAGGCCGAGGTTATCTGCGAGCCATTACTACAACACGACCTTCCCTGATTCAACCCGCAATCTCCCTTGCTACTGGTACCTGATTATTCGACCCCTCACTCAAGATAGTTACATAAAGGTATCGCGCCGCTTCGACTAGCTGGTCGCAGAGGTTAGGGAGATTGCCGCAATGCTCGATGCGGACAAACGAAGAACAGTTCTGATCACAGGGTGCGAAAACAATGTCACTCTGGCTTCCTTCCCTGGTTTCCCATTTACTGAATACCATGAATGGGTTCTAGATGCTCCCCTGGTGGCATAGGCTACTCGCTTTGCTGTGCCTTTAAAGAAAAGGGGCTCCGTGTATTTGCGACAGCGAGACGACTCGAAGACCTTGCAAGTCTGGAAGCGAAAGGAATCGAGACACTAGCACTTACAGTCGACAATCCGCAAAGTGTGCAGCAATGCTATGCGGAGATCGAGAGGCGTGTAGGTTCCAGGGGGCTGGACTACCTGGTCAATAATGCGTACGTGATGGCCCTGCGAGTCCCTTGTTTCCAGTTGTCATTAGAGCTGACCATTTCCAATTGTAGTGGTCGAAGTGAGAACCCTGAGTACCAGGGTCATTTGCACTTTTGCTCGTCTATATACTGATATTGTACCGCACTCCAGACTATACAGTTCCGACAATGGAGGTTGACTTGCAGGAAGCCCGGCAACTTTTCGAGACGAACTTTTTTGCCGTGATACTGATGTGTCAAACATTCCTGCCGCTGCTGCTAAAAGCCAAGGGGACAATTGTGCAAATTGGATCCGTATCTGGGGTAAGTGGACCGCCGCTATGGAGCTATACCCAAGAGACCGTATTGACTGCTCTAGGTGATGCCGTACGTCTTCGGTTCAGTCTACAACGCGTCCAAGGCAGCCTTGCATTCCTTGAGCGACACGATGCGTATTGAGCTGGCTCCATTTGGGTAAGCGTTCTGTATTCCTTGAAATTCCACATAGACCTCGCATCCATGTACCGCAAATGGTATACTCATACTCCCTGTCTCTGTAGAGTCAAAGTCACCACCGTCATCACAGGAGGCGTCCAGTCGCGCATTGCTCGGGAGGATCGCCAACTGGCGCCAGATTCTCTTTATAAAGGCATTCTGTCAGAGTATAATCGCCGCGTTCAACACAGCCAGGAAGGCGCAATGAGCCGCGATGCTTACGCAAAGAGTGTGGTTGCGCAGATAGTCCGACACTCCGGTTTGCGATCATACAAGAAATGGCTGTGGGAAGGAAACAAGAGCAAGTTAATACGGTTCTTCGTTGGGGGATGGCTTTGGTTTGGTCTCTTTGATTGGATGTTCACGCGCATGTTTCATTTGAAGAAGTTGAAGCGGGATTGATCTCGTTTGCATATCATTTTGCCTTGGTGCTTGAGCTTCTAGCCCCACCTCAGAACGGGATGTGTCTGTGATTCTCTTCCTAGATATGAATGTACTCCGTAAATGAGGTAGTTGATAACTTGATCATGCCCTAGGCCAGGCCGAGAGCGGCAGGGAAGTTTGTCCGCGGAGGAACTCTTGAATCTTAATGGTCGGTTCTGCCAATGAGAGATGCAGGAATGAGTGGACCCGGCAAGTGGCAACAACCTTATTTTGATGCATCCGATTGGCCAGTCCTACTGCGACAACCACGTCATGTGACATCAACTGTCCATCCCCGCAAAAGCTGACGTCTTGCAGCCACAAACACCTCATCTAGCACCAGAGTCTTGAACATGCAGCAATTTGTTGTCGAGTAGGCGGAAAGGACAGCCGTGTAATAATGTCTCCAGATAGCTCCAGCCGGTCTGACTCGACAGTGGCTCAAGAACAGGTCTCGCAGAGCTTTGGGGCTAGCAACTTGCGAGTATGTGACAAATGCATTTCGTCAGTGGTTCCGTCCATACCCCGGATTTCCGCCTGGCTAACCCTTTTTAGGAGAAAGGTCAAGTGTGAGTGCTTAATTGAAGATTCCGGTGTGAGAATGATCGTCACTCAAACGCGTTGAAGGTGATCAGAAACGGCCGGTTTGCTCTCGATGTCATGAAGGAGGTTTTGCATGCGTCTATTCGTCCTCCAAGAAGAAGCCAGGTCCAGCGAGGGGAACACGAAAAGCAACCAAGCGCACTGCCAAGTCCCCGGCAAAGGCCGCTCGTTCAGTCGTCGGTTCTGAGCAGGATAATGATGAGCACATGTCCTCATTCTTTTCCGACAACTTTGTTGCTTCCCCGGCGATGGGATTTCAGTTGGACGCTGATGCTGGTTTCTCAACGGGAGATTGTACCTCACATCCGCAATCTGTCCTTTCTGGGTTGACTCCGCTCGTCCCTGTACCTGGGCCATCCGTGTCCTCGGACCTGGGGATTTCCCCAGAGATGCAGGCGAAGCTGTAAGTCCTGACACTAACCGCTCTTGTCTGCGAGTTGACGACCATTGGGTTAAACTATGTAGGGTCAACGACTTCTTCGACTTTGTCCATTATTCCATCCCATTATTTCGGAAAGAAGAATTTCTCGAGCAGTACGAGGACGGAACGATTAACCGTTCTCTGCTGCTTACTGTCCTAGCTGTCACGGCAAAGTCTCTCGGCCTCCCGCGGGGTTGGCAGGTAGCCAATGTCGATGATTGCCTTCACCAACTACTGAAGAACGACCCGTTGGACGGCCCGACCCAGCCGGCCCTGCTGCTGGACGCGTTCCGGCAAAGCTGCCTGCTCGCATTTTATCGCTTTCATCAGGGCCATGGTGGGGATGCATGGGACTATATCAGCCGGCTCTCGCGCAAAGCCCTCCGGTTAGGACTACATCAGCTAGATTCCACTGACAGGTACAACTCAATTTGCGACGACCTGACGAACCCCGCAAACCTGGAAGAATGGAGATACGTTTGGTGGTGTATCTACTGCTTGGACTCATACTCGAACATCACCGCAGCCACCCCCTTTGTTGTAGAAAAAGAGAGCATACGGACTGCCTTGGTGGCTACTTCTCTGGAGGGCTCAGGCGATGGCCGTATTGGCAGTCCTGTGATGCAATTTCTGCCCACGGATACCAGAGATCTGTGGCGCGTGTCGGCGGAAATGGGCGCTCTCAGTATACCCGCCTCCTACTTTAACATGCACATCGTGACAACGACCCTCCTAAGAGAGGCGGCGGCTATTTTTCGTTTACGGAGGCAGAACCCGTCAGAAGGTCTTCGGGGGCGTCGCTCTCAATTTGGTGATCATCTCTCGGCCGTGGTCCTTTCCCTGCCTCCGCAGTTTCTCCGCGAAGCTCGCAACGCCTTTGCCAATGAATCCAGTGTAGACCATCATGCGAGACTTGTCTGTCTACTTCATCTGCACGCGGCACGGCTTTTGAACGCAATCGCGTTCGATCTCGCGGACGATTCGGCGTGGACGACATCCTGGGAGCAATCGCTGGCCCTATCTGAGGACATTGTGGCTGTTATCAGAGAATGGGACAGTCGGTATTGTTCGACTGTTGACCCGGCCATTTGCCTCATCGTATTCTGTACGCTGATTCTCCTCTACCTACACGAGATGCACGAGTCCACGCCGAAAATGCCTGCCCTTTGTGAGCGTCTCCAGGCGGAGAGGAACATACTACTGTTGTTCCTGGAACAATTTGCACGAATCTGGGCCCTTCCCAGGTCACTCAAAGGTAGTCTTCAATACGTTGCTTTTATTTTGTTTCCTACCAATATATGCCTCAAGTCTGACTTCTACCAGCGTCATTCGAGAAATTCACCAGTGCTGTTCATGGCCCTCTCTCTTCCCACGACATTGCCCAGCTCCTGATACAAGTGCCTGGACCTTTTCGGCCATGGAAGGGCCTCCTTGGTCTCTCTCCAAATCCGCGAGACCCGTTGCTCACACCACAGGAACCCGGGATTGACCTTTCTGGGCTTGATTTTTCATTCGACTTTTTCTTGCCTTTATGATGCTTGTGATCTAGGATTGAATTACCTTGAATGGTATATATTGCCGGTGACTTTCATCATCTCCGGCATACGCTTACATGGAATCATGGAGCGAGTATGGGACAATGCGTACATTACATTATACAATGAATAATAATCTTACATACCAGCCAACACGAACCTCAAACTAGACCTTAAATCAGATAGTCCCACCACATACATGACAACCCGCCAGTCTACCTTGCCTTATTGTCTCCAAAATCCTTCGGCACCTCAGGCCCCCATATGGACAACGGCCCGACAGGTTCCCTCCGAGTCGGATTATCCTCATTGACCACGTCCCCATCCGCGTAATGCTCAATCTTGAACCCACTGCTATCATACCAATAATCAAAAATCTGACTGCCCAGGATATGCCGCCCCACGCCCCAAACCGACTTCCACCCTTTCTTGGCAAGATACCGATGCCCCATCAGCTGCTCGTCAAAGTCCGCCACCTCGAACGAGCTGTGGTGGATGTACGTCTGCCGGACGTTCGGCGGCGCCCGCTGCAGGAACATACTGTGGTGATCGGAGAACTCCTTCCCCAGATCCAGATGCATGAAGGTGAGGACGTCGACGTGCGGGAATTGCGGGAGGTTGAGGATATCCGAGTGCACGAAGTTGAAGTTCGAGGTGTAGAAGTCCAGCTCGGTGTCGAACTCCCGACACACGTACCCGTAGTGGCCGAGCTTGTGCACCAGCGCGGGGCCCTCGCGGTACCGCTGGAACTGGCCGAGGCGTTTCTTCTGAAAGGGCGTGTTGTACGGGCCTTGGGACTCGTGCGTCGCGGAGGGGGGCTGCTCCGTTGAGGTGTCGACGTCGCGCTCGGTCTGCCCGTACACGACGTGGAAGAAGGTGCCGTTGGGTCGGGCGAAGGTGATCATCTTGCCGCCGCCGGGAGCCTCGTCGAGGTCCTTCAGGACGGCGCCTGGGAGCGCTGCGGCCTTCTTGAAGTTCGCCTCGTCCTTGGCTACCCAGGCGCCGCCTAGGAATCGTGATCGACCGGTCTGGCTCTGCGAGGCGACGTAGACGTATGGGTCTTTGCCGTAACCGCGGTAGTAGATGGTGTTTCCCTTGCGTTCTTCTGGTACGAAGCCAAAGTCTTTGGCGAATGCGTCGAATTTTTCGAGGTCTTTGTGTTCAAAGTAGACGTGTGCGATGCGTGATAATTGCACTTTGGTCGGGTTGTTGGTCACGGTAGGGATCGAGGATGGTGGGAGGAACCAGTCCTGCCATGATTTAGGCAGACGGGCTATCACATCGAGGATAAATAGAGACATTTTGCTCTTTGGGGATTTCGATTGTTGGTCCCTTTCCCAATGTCCTGTGAGGTATACCGTATATGCGTGGTAGATGTGACTGAAGCTGTGTTGTGTTTTCCGTCAATGTTGGAGAGATGCAGAATAAAGGTGATAAATGAGAGTTACATTTCTTGATTATATCTGGGTCGATTAAAACAAGACGATCTGTAACTAGCCACCCCATGTGGTCCCGAGGGAGAATCCCCAACTGTCGGACATCAAGACTCGCCGCGGAACAACTTCGGAAGTCACCAACTATACACATCCTGTGATTTTACAAAAAAGGCAAAACATTAGGGTGTTTAGGCCTACTATTGGTCTACAGGACGCATGCAGCCCCTTTTATAATATACTTGCCCTGGCAGTCACGGTTTTCACCATGGGGATTTCCAGTTCTCCAATGGATACCGACGTGGTTATTGTCGGCGGTGGCCCGTCAGGGCTGACTCTAGGGCTTGCTTTGGCAAGGCATGAGGTTAAGGTGATTTAATATCTTGTATTATTGTGGTTATCAAAGAAATCAACTAATCGCGTTCAAGTCAATCATTCTTGAGAAAGAACAGAATATCACGCAGGACCCCCGAGGAGTCGTTCTCACAGGCGATGCTCTTCGGAGTCTATGGACCCTAGGACTGGGAAAGTATGTCTCCTCAATAGGGCAGGGTAGGTGCTATATTCCAGGGCTTAAATCATCTTCAGATGTGGTAGCTGATGGTTTACCTCCCCATAGAGCTACACTCCCTCAATTTTCACACGACTAGCCATCAAAACGAGCCTTTTTTTACGACCAAGCTTGACTCGGACCTGCTGGAACATGCCCTGCCAAGCACCATCCTACAGAGCCAACCGCGGTTGGGTAAGTTTCCCGCGCATTGACTGATACGACTATTCACATAGGACCAAGTCTGACCAATGGCGCAGAGTATGTCCTCAGGCAATTGGTGGCCTCCTCGAAACATTGCACCCTACAATCAGGCTGTGAAGTAGTCGGACGCGACGAGCACGCGGACGGAGTGACGATCCACTACCTTGATAGCAACAAAACACCGAGCCAAATCCACGCCGCATGGCTGGTCGGAGCAGATGGGAAAAGAGGCATCGTCCGCAAACATTTCCTCGAGCCTTCCGCAGGTGTCCGTCAGGAATCAGGGATTTTTGAGTATGACGGGACTTGGATAGCGGCCAATCTCAAAATCACCCTCCCCACGCCGCAAAGTCACCCCGACCTTCCTCTCTGGGCAGCTGGACATGACCCACAGTCAGTATACGACCTCTTCTGGCCAGAGAACTGGCACTTCTGCCGGCCGCCGGGGAAGCCCGTGGCCTGCGGCCGGTTTGGTCCGCCTGGGGATCGATTGTGGCGGCATGAATTCGCGGTTCCGGAGTGGAACGACTCCATGGATGCAAGTGCCATGTTCTGGGAGCATCTGACCCCGCTCATCACCCGGAAGATTCGACCGCTTCACGGCGGGGGCCCCGTAGAGGTAACTTTCCCTCGGGATTGTATTGAGGTACTTCGCTGTCGCCCGTTCCGCTTCAATCACCGGGTGGTTAACAAATGGTTCGCCGAGCGGACCATTCTGATTGGGGACGCGGCGCACGTCTTCCCGCCGTTCGGTGGGCAAGGGGTGGCATGTGGTGTCCAGGACGCGGTCGGGCTAGCCTGGCGACTGGCCGTGCTCACCAAGGCGGGCTCCCTTGCGCACTCGCGGACCCGACGAGACTCTCTTCTTCAGGCCTGGGCGGATGAGCGTCGAATGGGCACGGACAATTCCGCCCGACTGACTCAGCTGAACGGCGAGCTGTGCAACAAACAAGCTTCATTGTCCTTATCGGTGCAGCTCGTCGCTCTGAGGATCGTCCAGGATTTCCTCTGGGCCCTGGGTATGCGTCTCGGCCCGTTTGCGGCAGAGAGCCAAGGGTATGGCGGTTGTGTCGGCGGGGGCTTCACTACTGAGCACGGCGGGGGGATCAAGCTAGGCCAGGTCTATGTGCAGACATGTCTTCCTGATACGCCGACCCTGAGGGTTGAGCTGTCCGACGAGGCCCTGCGGCGCGTTCCTACCATTTTGACTCTTCTTGTCGTCGCACCTACCCAGTCCTCCGAAACAGAAAAGGAACTAGTAGCTCTGCTTCGGGTACTTCGGCAGTCTGGGATAGACCCTGCTGTGTTATCGGAGCACTCAATTGTGCAGTTTGATCCCTCCAACTCGTCAGACCAGCTCTCTGCGAGTCGGTGGCCGGTTTGTCGCATAGCCCCTGCTGACCTTCTAGTTGGGTACCCAGTCCGCCCAGGATATAACTCTGGCCAATTCATGCGTCGACTTGGTGACTCTCGCGCTCGATATGTGATTGTCCGGCCGGATAACATTGTTATTGCGAGGAGTAGACACCTGCAGGGCCTGAAGGCTAGCTTGGACGAGCTGGCAAGGAGTTTCTCTTAAAAGCTTATTGATTTAGCTGCAATGCTCGTCGCCACTGCCACTGCTGTTTGTCTGAATTCACCTCCTGTACATTATCCCCAAGAGAATAATTGTTCATAATTAAGCGTGCTTTTTCCTATCCCAGATACTATTCCGCGTTTCATCTACAGACATAACGCCTTATCTAGATCACTACTTCATCAAAGCCGCAAGTAATCTAGCAAACCCGCATTCTCTTGATTACATGCAATATAAAATATACAGACTTCGGGACAGAAACTATGCAGCAAAATGAGGCCTCCCTGGCGCTCAACCCTTATATCAGCCACAGGCTGAACCTAAACCACAATTTCATCTTGATAAATTTCCATGCAAGGGCCCTGATCATCTCGCAAGAGGAAACATAATCAGTACAAGCGTCCGCCATCCCGGACCAAACAGCCCGGTTGCTCGTTGACTTCAAACAAGGCGAAAGGTCATCTCACAGCATATTGTCCTGGCCCTCTGGGAACACAATCTTGTTTTTTAACACTCCGAGCCCGGTAATCTCAATCTCAACCGAATCCGCATTCTTGAGGAATTGTCTGGGGGATTGGAATGCGCCCACCCCCGCCGGGGTCCCGGTCATAACAATCGTATACGCGGGAATCGTGGTGCCTAAAGCAGGAGAACAGAAACAACAATTAGATCATTCCCCTCATAGTCCTACTTCAAGAGTCGTGGCCGAGGCGCTTACCCTGTGACATCCAACTGAGAACCCTCGCCGGCTCGTAGATCATATCCGCGCTGATGTGCGAGTCCTGCTTGACTTGCCCATTGATGCGCGTCGTCAATCGGGCCGTCTTCTTAGCCTTGTGCCAGACGGACGGATGGACCAGCACAGGGCCAACCGGCGCAAATCTATCAAAGGCCTTGGCGTAGAAGAATTGCCCGCCGGATTGCTCGGGGAGCTGGAAAAAGCGGCAGGATAGGTCATTGCCGATTGTATAACCCAGAATACATGAGGATGCTTCCTCAACGGTGAGGTCTCGACATTCGCGCGAGGTCACGAAACAGAGTTCTCCCTATATCCGCGATTACGGCATGATCAGCCTTATTTCCAGCAGGTATACCTGCAACATGGCAGGGGGCTTCGCAGCGAAACAGGTTGCACTCACCTCCCAGTCTGGTAGATGGGACGCACAGAACCGGTTCATCGCAATTGTCTCATCGGGATCTGCCAGAGCGGCAGGAGGCTTTGTCCACACCGGTGGATTTGCGGGGACGTTGAGCTGGTTTCTGATGAGCCTCTGTGGGACCTTGTATGGTGACGTACTTACACTTGCTTCCTTTGCATGGCTCTTATAATTCAGCCCGACGCAATAGATCGGCAAATCGTGTGCAGGGACCGGAGGGAGGAGCTGTAGTCGATGTGAGTCTGCATTCAAATGTAAAGGTCTTGTGAGAGAGGATTCGCAGTACCTTGGCAATGGTTGTAATTGCACCATTTTTCTTCTCCTTCAGGTCATTGAATGAACGGTGTGCGTTGATTTGCGCTCCAATGACGGGCTCCGTCGAGTCGATATCGGCAAAAAACCTGTCTCCCTTTTCATTTTCAAAGTGGATCAGATATTTGAACTCAGCCATTTCCAGTTGTCTCTTTCTTTGATCGTTTCTGTCGTTGACGCTGGATTTCTCTTGGAGTAAGAGGTATTCTGGGGCAAGGTCTGAGTGAGCAGGAATGCAGGAGGTCTGAGGAGAAAAACAAGGTCTTGTCTAAGAGTGAAAACATGAGATTGTAAAGCTTCGGACGAATTCAGCGTCTACTAACGCGATGGGAACTATTATTCCTCGGCTCCTGATTATGATGTTCCGTACCCCAGTGGATAGGGTGGAGATCTCCCGCGGAGGATCTTTGGCGGAGACTGCAAATCCCAGAGAGCCGAACCAAATAAGCATAGAAAATAGGGGCCTTATTACCTAGACTCGGTAGACTAATTCCTGATGCCTATTTTATGCATTTTCTCTTTGGTACAACGAAGGGAGAAGTATGTCCACCGCCCGTGATTCCACCCATGAGCATTAAATATCCATACCATTTGAGGGTTCGATAACCCTACTAAGCACTCGATGACCCTATATAAGCATTCGATATCCCTAGCATACGAATATTGGATATCTACTGTTGCTGAGATGGAGGGAAAAGTCATTTCTGTCTCGTGTTGGCAGTATGGAGACATATGTATATGGTTAACCCTTCACACTCACTATATTTAAGGAATATATCAACCACCACTCATTCAACGCCGAAGATATTGAATCGACATTTGACACACAGGTTAGTTTGAGGATAAGTACCATATGGTTATATGAAAATATCAATTTTCTATGGGCATGTCAGGCCACGTTAGGCCATGAGCAATAGGCATATGCTACGGGAAGAGAAATTGCCAGCAGAAAAACCGCAACATAACATCTTACAAAAGACCAATGGCTTGCCGTAGACCCCAGATATAACTAAAAGAACCGGACCGTCCAATCCGTGAGCTGACTAATTTCTGAGAACTGGAAAGCTTCCTGGGTCAATTCCATTCTTCAAGATTACGTCCCGCTGACCTCATGTTTTGCTGCTGGTTTCTCTGCAGAACTGAGGATGCGAGCGGTCTGTTCACAACAGGATGGTCGTCCTTGCGGACAAAATGGATTCGGATCTACGAGTGGGGAGCCTTCAACCTTAGAGCCTACGGACAACCTCAACGAACTCGCCGCTCCTCCTCCTGTTTACGATCCGTCGGAGAAGTCGGTGCGGCAGGACGATTACTTGGAAAACCAAGTACCTGAACATGGAGACGATTCTCATCCAAGTCCTCCAGAGACCAGAGATGAACCTGACGATGTGCAAAGCCCGGACGCTGATCCCCAAGAGAAACATCTGAAGCACGAACGCATCGTGAAGCTTCTGCGAATTACATACGTCGTGTCATATCTCATTCTATTTTCGATCATCGGTACTCTACTCCGGTTGGTTATCCAATGCCTCACCTTTTACCCTGGGACCCCGGTCAACACGAGTATTCTATGGGCGAACGTCGGGGGCAGTATGGTCATGGGATTTCTAAGCGAGGATCAAGAGCTGTTTCGTTTTGACAGTGTTGAATCTAGCATCCCTGAACCAGCGAGAGATAACCCTTCAGAGCGTGCCGCGCATCTGAAAGCCCACAAGAAGACGGTACCCTTGTACATCGGTCTGACCACTGGCTTCTGTGGAAGTCTCACTTCATTCTCGACCTTCGTCCGGGACGTCTTTCTGGCGCTCTCGAATAACTTAGCAGTGCCAAACGGCTCCTACCGCGAAGTTTCTGTATTCACGTCTAGCTCTGTCGGGTTGAGAGCTCCCAATGGCGGGTTTAGTTTCATGGCTCTTATCGCAGTTCTCTTCACCGAGATCGGCCTCTCTTTGGCAGGTCTCTTTCTCGGAGCCCATACTGCGATTGCCCTGTCCCGATGGACGCCTAGTCTGCCCCAATCGTGGCTGCGGAAATACTTGGATCCCCTCTCAGTCATTCTGGCTTGCCTATCCTGGGTCGTTGTCATCTGTCTCGTAATATTGCTGCCACAACATCACACAGCGGCCACGCTATGGAGCCCAGATTTATGGCGAGGTCCGTTTCTCTTCGCCCTTGTCTTTGCACCTGTTGGCTGCCTAGCACGCTTCTTCATCTCCCTCAAACTCAATAGCAGGATAGTCTCTTTTCCTCTAGGAACATTTGCGGTTAATGTAGGAGGCACAATGGTGCTAGGAATGGCATTCGCCTTGCAGCACGCTCCTGCCAATTCTTCTCAGCTGGGTATGGGAGGCGTTACCGGCTGCCGGGTCTTGCAAGGGATTATGGACGGATTTTGCGGCTGTCTGACGACTGTGAGCACCTGGGTCCTGGAACTCTCCGATTTGCGGCGACGGCACGCCTATCTGTACGGTGGTGTGAGTGTGGCAGTCGGCCTATGTTTCCTGGTGGTGGAAATCGGAAGCTTGCAGTGGACTCGAGGTCTCGCCACGCCTGCTTGTTTTTTACGGTGATAATCGTCTTCCAAAAGGAGACTTACCTGGTATGTAGAGAAGACTTGACTGCGGTCCAAGGTCAATTCAGGATCAACCAGTGGCAGGTGTCTTTTGTTCCTACCTGTACATAGAAGGCAAAAGTGCAAGCATCGGAAAGGCACAGATCAACAGTATGTGTCGACAGTCTGGGTACAGTCTGGTACATGTCCGGGCATGAGAGCAGGGTTACGAGTGCTGCAGTAATATGGTTCGACTCCTTTTAGCCCTAGAGTGCGGACACTCGAGCAAGGCACAAACAAACTGCTCCGTGGTGCATGAGTCCTGGACAACCGAGCTTTTACCGATCGGTGGCGAGAGTGCGAAGTATGGTTGACAGAATGTCACACTTGTGACATAAGACAACCAGACCCCGCCTGACATACGGAAAGACATCCAAACGAATCCCTTTCGAAAAAAGAAAGCAAAAGATCTTCATACAGAGCTGGGTAAATGATGACTTTCTTGGATAAACTCAAGTCCCTCTTCCGTGTCTGTAACCGTTCCAAGAACGCCGAGTCTCCGAGGGTCGAAACCGACAAAGGAAACCACGGGGATAAACCAGATCGTGACAACGAGGATGGGGACCGATACAACGCCCTGAGCGAAGTGGCGGCTCCGGAACCTGTGCAAAGGCCCACGCCAGAAGAATTGGCACGCCGTCCTTCTCTGGAAAAACAACTTTCGAATACCTCGCTCACGGGGTTATAACAGTGAGGACGACATCTATGAGACATTGAGCGGGCTTGCAGCACCAGGGCCTATCGAGGGGGTCCGTCAGCGTCATTAGCAGGCAGTTGAGATGACTGTGGTGTTCTGGCGAGTCTGTTACCCTATGTTTCTCACCATTTTTTGGGAATTCTACTTGGAATTACTCTGTGTTTTCTATGCCTTTCTGGGCAAATTGCAGTCCCTAACTGGGTAATGTGCGACTAGTTATGGGTTATGATACATGGCCCTGGTCGGCTAGAATGAACATAAGAAAGGGAACTCAAACAACTTGCTGCTACTTCACTTATGTCTTGAGAGAGACTTGTAGACATCGGGTGAGAACCAATGACCCAGGGCCAAAAAGCGCTGCCATTGCCAATGGAAATTCCAGGCACTCTACCGTCGCGTTCAAAAATACTCTATACCCAACTACCGCTGTCTCAATCCATTCCCCTCCAGGCCATCGACTTTCCTGCATATTCTTGCGGCAAGCCAGAAACATTCAGCTGGTCCTCGATATCCATGAGACGATTATATTTGGCAACCCGCTCTCCTCGACATGGACTACCAGTTTTCAAATGTCCAGTTGATAACGCGACGGTCAAATCAGCAATGAAGTCGTCTGTTGTCTCGCCCGAGCGATGAGAGACGAAAACCCGCCAACCGTAGTTGAAGGCCGTTCGGGCCCTAGCGTTCAGTTAGTATGGATAATGCGGTATGACAAGTGACCGATGGAGGCCGAGAAGAGCGTACGCTTCCAGCGACTCTGTTATGGTGCCGATCTGATTAATCTTCAGCAGTAGGGAATTGCAAGCGTTGTTTTCTTTGGCAGTGTTAATGCGCTCAAGATTTGTCGCCAACAGATCATCTCCAACCAATTCAATAGAACAATTCTGATTGAAACTTCTCCAGGCCGCCCAATCGTCTTCCGCGAATGGGTCTTCCAGCAGGATGATCGGATACTTATCCAGCAACGACCGATATAGATTGCCGAGGTTTGCCGCAGATAACTGGCACTGTTTCTTACTCTTAAATCCCAAGTCGTATGCCCCTCGGATATAGAATCCAGAAGCAGCGGGATCAATTCCAAATTTGATTTTTCCCTCATGGCCTGCTCTCTTCACTGCAGCCATCAGAAGGTCCAGGGCCTCTGTGGGTTCAGTAATCGGTGGCGCAAATCCGCCCTCGTCCCCGACACCAATAGCTAAAGCAATTTATTAGAAGCCCTAGTCAACATGCGAATAGTAACCCTACCGGACGCGCCGTGCTTCTCAGTGATCACAGATTTCAGAGCTTGGTAAACCTCGCAGCCCAGCCGAACTGCGTGAGTTAATGATATCGCACCGACTGGCGCAATCATAAATTCTTGAAACGCCATAGAATTTCCAGAATGTTTGCCGCCATTGAGCACATTAAAGAAAGGCACAGGAAGTACATACGGCCCTGTTATTCCGGCCCGTGCCCTCAGAAACTCATACAGTGGAATCCCCTGCCACACAAATGAGTCTGGTCCTGGTTCGGCTTGGGGAAGACGAATTCTACCAACCTTCGCTGCAGCTCCTGCCCGTGCACAAGCCATGCTGACGCCCAGGATGGCATTCGCCCCAAGCTTACTTTTGTTCTTACTCCCGTCCAGCTGGATCATAAAGCGATCGATCTTTTCCAGGTCATCTCCGACGTCAAATTGCTGCTTGATCAACGCCGGCCCAATGACATTCTCCACGTTCGTGACGGCCTGGTGGACGCTGTTGCCGCCGTAATCATCTGCGTGACCATCACGTAGCTCGTGGGCTTCGTAGTCCCCAACAGATGCACCCGATGGAACTAGTGCGCTGAAGGTCCCTGATTTCGAGGTTAGTAACCATAGACCAACAAGGCCAATTAGAGTACTCTACCTGCCCCCGTCGTCACAGACACCTTGACGGTTGGCTTTCCTCTCGAATCAAGCCTCTGGGATGCGGTGACGGCTGAGATATGCGCGCTGCGATGGTCTGCCATTTTCGCCAATTAGTGGGCTGTGTCTTGTAATTGTCCGATGTCAGCGTCGGTATTCGACAATAATTCCAATAACAACAGATAGATAAGAATGTATGATTGTAGCTGCTAGCTGTAAGGCCTAAGAATATTGGGCCAGCATGCTACGTCATAATGAAGGGTTTCCAAAAACATGACATGGCAAATGTGCACACAGATGGCATAAGCCTCATATAGTTTAACTTATTCAAGAATACTTAGAGTTATGGCTATTTACCCTGACTCACTGTATAATAGAATATTAGGTATAAGCCACAAGAGCCGAGCGAAAAAATAAGCATAGCGAATATTCACCACTATCACCTGGACTCAGTAATCCCCGCCACCAATTATATAGTTGTCTCATCATCTACAGCCCAGAAAACGCGGTTTCACCTAGTCAATCTGCAACCACGAGACAAGTTATGGGGTCAAGATACGGAGATATCTCCTTCCCACTAGGAGGAATGTCCACACTGTTCTGCCTGATGTTCAAGCGTTGATAGAGCGGAGCCATGGAAACCAAGTCTCAGCATTAGCATATCATTCAGCCACCTCATTCATTGCTTCGAGAGTTGCTTCTTCCTACTCAGACCAGCTAGGATCTAGTACTAATATTAGGTTAACCCATTTCGTCCCTCCTCAGTCAAACTTCATCCAAATGCTCATGGTCGTCCTTTGATAACCGAGAGAATGTGTCTGGATTCAGGTCACCATTATGGTCGCTTCGGAGGGGTGCCAAATACAACTCCCCCGGAAACAGGAATTGGTATCGCAGTCGATGGTTGCTGCGTTTTCCCAAATATACTCCGCGGGTTGAGCAGCTCAGGTGGCTGCGAAGTGAGACGTTGAAACACGTCAGCACTTCGCCAGCATTCTCCAGGGCAGCCGCGGTGATCGCATGTTGAAAACGGATTCCTTGAAAGATCCCAAAAGCCGTCACGAGATATCTGGAGTAGTCGAGCTCTTAATTCACCATTTAGAGCTCCTCCTCTACGCTCAACCAATCTTCTGACACAGCTGATTGTCGCTGCAAGATAGTCCATGCCTTGTGGTACCTTCCTGCACTGCTCGCTCCGTGTACTTGCCTCCTCCGTCGCTGTAATGGCATCGCCGAGTTGCGGGGCTCCACACTTCCTCGTTAGCATTGGATAACCCGCAGTTAGAGCAGGATTCGATGATGTCCGGGACATCCCACTCGAATATCATTTCAACTTCATCAATATCCTCATTTGCGTAGCCCAAAATCCTCTCACGGACGGTACTCAATGAATGATCAGTAATAATCTACCGCATCATAGGTATGTAGCACTTTTGCTCTGTTCGTTAAATGTTCAACATGAGGTTATTCGTCTCTATAAATCCTGGTCAATAAGGTTCTACATAGATCTGCGTTGGACATGAGGTTCCATGCCTCTACATACCTATAATAATGACCTTTGAGTGCTGATAATGGTAGTATCTCACCCAAAACCAATGTATTTTAAGTGAATGTTTGGTTGCTGAGCAGATTGGGGGCACTCGGGGGAGGTATTAAAGTGGGCTCACGGAGATGCCAATGTGGGGTAGTTGGGCATAAGGTACAACACAATCTTATATTCCGACAGTAAAGTCTCTTGGGACGAAAGGTAAGTGTAATGTGCAGTCTGCTTACGGCGTTGGCAGCTGCATGACGCCTCTCAGCCAACTAAGTCTGACTTGTACAGGGTTAAGCAAACACAGCGACTTTGTCTCTCGGGAACCCCTCATCAAATGGTTCGCGAAGCAGACACTATTCTTGGCACCAATGATGGAATTGATATATCTTAAAGGTGGCGTATGGAGTGCTGGCTTCTTCTGTCACATCTTCAGCGGGAACAAGCTATGAAGACCTAAGATACATCCTGGCCTCATAAAGACACTGCTAGTTGACCCTTCTCGCTTGCTCAACCCCGTAAACCTCAAGTAGGCGGTGCATGACGGCCAAGTAATCCTTGGCTCTGTTTAGTATGGCAGCCCTGGCTCAATGCACGCCTGCTAAGAGGGTTTGAGAAAGAATGCCCGTGAGTGAATAGTGAAACTTATCTCAATCCATCCTGTAACATTATAGTAGATCTCCTTAACATAAATCTGCTCTCACTATAGCTGTCTAGGCGTATGTAGCTTAGCTGTATCCTTACATACTTGACGCTAGATTACGGCAGTGGTGGCATGTCAATAAGTTGATCAGCCCCTTCAGCGGGGCTGATCCAACTGACGCGTCCACCAGTGTATATCTCCACCTTAGGCTTGTGTTCATTCAGAATTCCGATATCATCCAGGATTCCTGCCCGGAGGATTGTTTTCTCGCCAGGAGTCCCGTCAGCCTTCATTCTCATCCCATAGAGCGGTGTTCCTACGGGAATTGTCAGTTAATGAGTTACAAAACTCGGTTTTGTGTACGCACCACAATCTGAACAGAAATAGTTCTTGATATGATTTCCACTGTCCGCCGTCTTTGCCACGTATTTGGGACTTCCAGTGATTTTCAGGTCGGCACTATCGATGACAAAATTATACGTGTAGAGGGTGCCGGTAAGTTTGCGACAATCAAAACAATGGCAAAGTGCCTATATTAAGTCAATAAAAACAATCCATACCTCAGACATGCACTAACCGATGTTATAGGCTGGCCACTATATTCAATCCGAACATTCCCGCAAAAGCAGCCGCCAACAGCCATTGTCAAGAGCAAGTAAGTGTCTGGTGCTATGATATAGCCAAGGGAAAGGGCTTTTATAAAGAAAAATCAAAAGGTGTCTTTCTGAAGTCGCCCCAGGCGAATTTTGCCAGGAACACAACGTCAGCACTAGAACCGCTTACAAAGAGGGTTAATGAGTTTGTTGGCCCCAACATAAGAGTGTTGAGTATTCGTGCCTTTCGCTCACCCACCCCCTTCGGGGGTGGGTGCGCCTCACCAATTTCCACCATATCACCAATTTCCACCAGGTACCTTTTATATGGCATCACTATATAAAAGGTACATACTCAAAATGTTAAATATCAGGGTATTTACTAAGGGTAACTATATTTTATATAGTAATATTAGAATTCTAAGAGGGAATACATCTTATATTTAAAAGCATTTAAAGAGTTTTAACTAAAATATTAGGGATATAAGAATATATAAAGTTTCTCTCTTGAGTCTCTATAAAACTCTTTCTTAGGGAAAAGAATAAAGAAAGATTATACTATCTTAACACTTATAATTTTCCTCTCTAATAGTAAAGATAATAATAAAAGATAGATACTTATATATCTAAATAATAATAAGATAGTCCACCCTAGTAAATACCCTAGATATTAGACTTAGAGAGTATGTACCTTTTATATAGTGATGCCATATAAAAGGTACCTGGTGGGAATTGGTGATATGGTGGAAATTAGTGAGGCGCACCCACTCCGGCGCGGCCGGAGTGGGTGAGCATAAGGCACGGATATATACGAGCGTTGGGTATGGAAAGTCAGTCAGCCTCGGACTGTCTGACATGCTAGTGAGCAAGTGATCATTGGCCCAGGTTTAGTATGGCCGGCCTTGATGCATCCACTAATATCATAGCTGGCAACATCCAATTAATTATCTCTGCATTGCCTCCACAAATAACCATAATAGACCACAGGAGTCTTACAGTCCTCTATTTATCTATATATTCATGTCTAGAATGATGGGTCAGCCAGCCTCTGATATGATTTTCACCCTAAGATGACTGCTTATAATAACTAAGTGATCTTGGCCCTTGTCAAGCTTCACAGGCCTTTACCCCCACACTCCCTAAATCTATGAAGATTGTATATTATTAGCTTGTATGCTCAATGGCTGCTATACCTAATGCACAAGGCCCATTTTGTCCGATAAAAGAAACATGATGACGGGTGACCACCGATACACGCCTGCTGGCAACATCTAATTGGTTATCTAAATAAGACACAACTCTAGTGCCTCTGTGAAGATAGACTACAGGACTGCGACAACACTCCATTCCTCTTCACAATCTATTCGCCCAGTTTCGGCTTCTGGGAGAGTCGCCTCCTCATATATTGACAACAGTTCGACCAACTGACAACTTTGCCCCGTTGGGACCAGTTGCAGCGAGCATGGCCTTCTATCGAGACCCCGACACCGGAGCTGTCTGGGATCCTCGAGACCTTCCCCCGGATAGAGTGCCTCCACCAGATACAAAATTTGAAGAGTACGAGCGGATTAAATGGATCCAAGTCGAGCATCTGGATGAGGAAAAACAGCTTCAGACCGTCCTCCCTGATGCCAGTGGTGCCTCCGAGTGCCGTGGCGAGATGGGGATGGAGGACTCACTTCTGGTCGATGAGTCCGATCTTTCAGGAAAGATGTGTGCAAATGCAATCGACCGGCCAGGAATGTGGGCTAGGATGTCAGAACAAGGACCCAGGTAAGGCTCGATCTCGAGGATGCCGTTCATGAAACAGAATCAGAACAGGGCAACGCACACTAAGTACACAATAAAGGATATACCAACAGGGGACTCTTGCGAGGCAAGGAAAGGATTAGTGGTGTAATAATAATCTACACCTTCAGAAAGACTCAAACCGCTTACAAATCAGCACGCAGTGCTTCCAGTAGCACATGCAGTAAAGTAACTTTCCAAGGATGCTTAACAGACACAGTATGCCCTCCAAGGATAAGGCTAACAAAAGATCTTGACATCCAGAGACTTCAACCGTCAGAGGGAGGGAAAGGATCAAAAACAGAAACATATACTATGTGAAGCCAGTGTAATTTTATGGGAGGCGTTGATGATTCTAATACTCCAAAAAAGAGTTCCGGTTATTATTGCCATTATTATTCTCATTTAGCCATGATTGGTGAGGAAGGCCATAAGAAGTAGTATATATATAATGCTAGGTTTGACAGAAGCATCTACTGGGACAAACTTTCATGGTTCGTCTTTCCAGCCGTAATATCGGCAGAGACCCAGCAGTTGTCACCATCCTTGAAGCCGGAACTGATGAGGTCTTGATATGACCAGGCAGCCTCCTGGCCATTGGTCTTGTGGCCGCTAAGTCCTGTCTCTTTGCCATTGGTTTTGACATGGAATTGACACACAAAGGCACCGTTGTTGGTGAGCGATATACCATTAGAAGGGGCTGCCATGTTGAAGAGTAGCGGAGTGTAAATTGAGAATGCCAATGTAGGAGATTGGATTTTAAAGGAACAGGTTGGAATTGCAAGTAGTCCTTAATAGTTGCAAATTTGGGACAGCATACAGTATGCAGAAGAAGAAGGATTACAATATAATGGATGATCCAGGAGACAGGGTAGATATGTTGACTAGCTAAAATTGATTATGAGCACATAGAGAGGAATAATAGAGAATAGTAGACCAGTAGATAAAGAGACTAATCCTTGTCTTCTCAACATTGGTCACGGGACGCCTAAATATACCCTCAGGCACTACCCACCAAGGTTGAGGGATACGAAAACGGACATATGTAATCAACAGAGATATGAAAATGGATGAATGATGATGCAAGGTAAGGATGCAACCAGCTACTGCTGAATCCATTACAAAAAGCAGTTGAGACTTGAGAGACTAGGCCTGGGAAAGACCCTTTGCAAATAGAGGCAATTCCTGTAATACAATGAAATCCTATACATCATCAACTTGTATTCTGATATCATGATTATCATCTAACTCAGAGTTGACGGGTTAAACCCAGCCTAGAAACCTAACCCTAACCCTATATTCTTTTCATTAACTCTAACCTTGAATCTAATCAACACGCTCAAAGATTCCCACCTGTGATTTTTTCCCTGGGGATCAGATCAATTGAATTACCTTGCTGGGCAAATAGTATAGTTTAAGTCTGACAATTGACCGCCATTCGACCACTTGATTGGATTAAAATGCCTGGCTCGCCTGGCTGCCTACAATTATGTCCATTGTCTGCGGTCAGTAGCTTGCTGTCCACTAATCCCTGGCCTAAAGAAGACGCATGTTAAAACGCTATTTGTCCTTGTAGTAGAGTGTCTGACATTTTACCCTTCGTGATAATCCTAAAAGTTGTTTGTTGCTGGACGGTTATTTCCTACTAGATCCTTCCCTAGAACTAGGGAAGATGTTGCTTGCACACCCCTGTTGAGTATTTAGCTTTGTCTGAGGACCTTTGCATGAAACACGAAGTCCTGTAAGCCATTGGAAGAAACCACAAAAAAAGAAGAAAAAAAGAGAGAAAACCATGCATGTAATGTCTTTCTGCGTTTTCTGCCGGTCATACAACCAGTATGGACTACTTGGATAGTTTTCATACGGAAGTAACTTGGCCTATTGCATCTGAATAAGGCGTATATCTACGCTTGTAGTGATGAGACATTAACTGGCTCTAACCTGTAACAACCATTCTGCAAAGCTCAAGCAATACCTAGTCCTCCAGTCTCAGCGAGTGCAGGACATACTTAGCCTCATCATTAGTCTCATACGAGCAATTTCTCTAGAGACCTATCCACATAGAATTTGCAAAACCAACATGCTGGTATCCTGGAAGACGGGCATGAATCCTGAAAGCCCTTACTTTCAATGCCAAATCTCCCACTATAGAAGACCACAGGACGGAATGAACGGGGCATTCATCCGCGAAGTGTTCTTCGTTCATAACTTTACCAGGGTAATCTTGTAGTCCTCTGCAAAATGAGGCGAGCTCAATGATCTAATAACTTGCCTATGGGCCACAGAGAATGACGTTCAAATGTTGGATGGTCAAGCCGATTCTGAGAGATTATGGGAATAACCCAGTCAGAATGACCGGCTGATAGCTTCAGGATTAATTCGCTAAGTGTTCAGTCCAGCATATGGATCAGCCAGCAATATCAACCACATCCGAGTGTCTTTGGTAATAATATGCAGCGAAAGGTCATACTGTATACATTCGTCGAGTACGCGATGCCTTTTGCTAGAGGGCCAATTTTAGCTCTAGAATAGCCCAACCGGTGATTTCAATAATGCGATTGAAAGAGCATCTAGTCAGCAGCGTTCCATACCCTCCATCCGGCAATATGCATGACGCATTCAACATGGCAATCCCACTTCCGGAACCACTAATAACCAACCATTTGAGGAGTCTAAAATGCTCATGCACTGTCTAAAAATCGGCACCCTTACAGGTGCTTCCAAGTCTAGGCTATTGCTGCTGAGCAACCCAGGTGGAGATGTAGTTCCCCCTCTGGCTACATTCAAAATTGATCCTACGGTAGTGTCCGACTGGATAACTTAATTGCTATTGCTGATTTTGCCACGAAACAGCGCCTCTTAAGAGTTACTCGATATTCATCACTTCCTTTGTCGATAAACTTCTGTTGTTCTTCGAACTTTGTCCAAGGCACCTGTGGCACAAAGGTAGAATTCCATATATGTCGTTTGGCCGGGAAGCCATGGGGTAAAGCAATACTAATCTCAGTTGCTTGAGCAGTCCTATTCCTCACTGTATACTTAGTTCTGAATCAGAGTCTCTGCGTGGTCTTCTATGATGGAAATTGAAAGCAGATTCCCCAAAGTTGGCTAGACTAGAGATAAAACTTGTCTATGGGTAGACAATCGTTTACCACCTATCCTAATAAGTACTGGGCTCGTTTCAGGTGCAATCCAACAATAAAAAGTGTGTGTCTTAAGATGGAATCTATTTTAACTTCATTGGTGACTAGATGACCAGCTAGCTGATGAAGCTTTTTGTACTCCGAAAACATCAAAGGCCGCTTTTCAACTTAAAAAGCAACCTTCCACGCTCAAGACCTTGCTTCAGCAACTCTCAGGGAGCCCACCAACTCCCGCCAAATGGTGCTTGATCAAATCATCAAAAGTTGCTATCTTTCGATGCATAGCATAGCTGCTCGTAGCCAAGAATTGGCGACCTCTGCTCTGCGAATGAGAAGAAGTGTGAGAACTGTAAATGTTCAAATCACAAAATACCCCACAAAGGCAGTTTAACAGTTCAGGAGGCCAGCGAGCTGATTCAGTCGGCAGCTCAGCCGGTTGAACCCGTTCATACGGTCAGCATGAATGCGCTGATCAGCCTATGTCAGCCTACCAGGAGACCTCCACCAAAGTGTAGTAGGTGCGGAGAAGTGGACTTTTGAAATATATCAGCGTTTTGACTTTTGGTAAACAAAATCCTATGTAAAACTGCAGTGGTGGGCGTGGTGGGCCAGTTGGCAGGGAATTATATTTCTCAGACAAGTTAGATAATGTAATCCACATCTGAGCTGTAGGAATTAAGTGACACCCTAACTTTACTAACATAATTCGCAAGTCATCAGTGGAGGTAAGTGAGTGGTGCACTGGTGAATCCCTAACACTATAGTAAACACTGTAGTACCTGGTGGAGTGGTTCAAAATCCTTGCCAGAGAAGGTGCATTTATCCTGCAGTACTCTCCCAACTGACCACTTTTAATACTTGCCATGATAAAAACGTTACCACTTCGGCGCTGAGGAAGAAACATGGGAAGAAAGCATTCCTTGAAAAGTGTGGCATTTCCAGTGGTGTTCTAAGGACTCCAGCAGTCAACCTGCCCAAGCTCCGCCGGAGCAGGATTCTAAGCGAACGGCGTTTCATGCGCTGTTGGTGATTAGAGTTTCGGAGATAGAGATAGGGGATGCCAGCTTATAAGAGAGTTCACGGGGAGGTCTGCCTTAATAGGAAGGAGATCAAGCATAAAGGACAACTAATGCAGGACTAGGAAAGCTTGCACAAAGCTAAAGGGGTGAAGAGTATAGATACCAAGGTGAGCATTACAGTGGGGCTGGACAGACAATACGGTGTGAAGGTAGTGCTAAGAACACCCTTATCTGTAAATTGCCTTGGGAATAAAATAGAAACTGGTGGTTGGTTTTGCTCTTAGACTTCCTAAAATCTTTATTTCAGAAAGTGTTATAACTATACGCATGTATACCTATAGTAAAGTGTAATTAGTGATCTAGCTCGTAGCATAGATTACATCCTGTAGATCTGAGCACTACTCAAACATATCAATGCCCAGTCAATCATTCATGACGGTGATCCCAATGGACAGGGATAACTTCTATAGATCTGGCAAAGTTACAGAGACAGGATGGGCGACTGGTGGCAACCTTGACGCTCCCCAAGGCCGCCTTGAGACGCGATAAATTGTGCCAGTATATGTAAGTGGTGCTGGGCTTTGGACTTCCCGTCATTCTACACCAGGGCCAATGTACTCAGTATGACTATTACACTCCTGAAACCTGCTGCAGTCGTCCTTTATTTTGCCATCAGGCAATAGAATGCATCCTATTCGGTATTTCCTTTTATCATTGAGACCCAAGGAAACTCAAGAAAGAACACTGAACGCGTACTCATGGTTAATAAT
The DNA here is from genome assembly GCA_022814375.1 of Aspergillus quadricinctus. Lineage (NCBI taxonomy): Eukaryota > Fungi > Ascomycota > Eurotiomycetes > Eurotiales > Aspergillaceae > Aspergillus > Aspergillus quadricinctus. Next base: position 40,976 of record JAKLNT010000104.1, on the reverse strand, counting down.
GACGCGACCCCCTTTCGCTTAGTTGGACAGGTGGTGAGTCTCAAGTTAAGTGGAATAGTCTTGAGTCTTGACAGAAAATATGAATCACTAATTTCCAAGCCCTCAGTTCGACATATTGCGTTGGAAAGTCAAGAACTATATAAGATTTCAGAATCACTACTCACTAGTATCTTGCATACAAATGATAAAGCAGAGAAGGTATGATTCTTTCTAATCAGTCAACTAACTATTGAGATCTTATACTGCCGGATGAGGCAGATCTCGGGCAAGAGAGCGATATCTTATGCGAGATAGGGGTAGCCAGGCCGGTCAGGCCGGGAAGCGAACGAAATCTCTCTAATTCCAAACAGGAAGGTCGAATGGGATATAGCCAATCAGGTAAGTGGTAATCCATATCAAAATGTCTTATGTCGAGGGCCGAGAGTCGAATGAATCTCACCCTGCACGGCCCATCACTCTCATAATGTTTTGGAATATTGTTGCACCAGCATTATACCTGAGCAGCAAACCCAAGCTGAGGTCCACTTGCATCAAAGACAACATACTGGCTCTTGAGGAAGATATCGCCGAAAATGGCGAAGCCAATACCGCTGTCAGATTGGATACCGCCATAGCAAGTCGAACTACCTGTTGTAACAGGAGCATAATTCAGGTACTTTGCTGGAATGACTGCTTTGTAGCCATTTATCACAGTGGTGAATGTAGGGAGTGTTGCAGAGCATGGGAAGACCCAGCCACCATAAGAAGCGCTGTTCGTAGCTCCGCTGACCTTCGCATAGTATTTCTTGACAATCGAATTAGGAAGGAGGAGGAGAGTGGTGCCAGTATCTATAGTTCAGAGGATTAACTGGAAGGAAACCATGAAGATTATGAAAAGAGGCACCTACCTGCGATACCGCTGATGGACGTTGACACAGTAGAGCCGCTTCCAATTGCATATCCAGATGCAGTGAATCCCCAGTAGCCCCGAGAGTTGTCCACGGGAGTGTATGTAATCGACCCCGTGTACTTGGAGCTGTCAATGAAGCCAAAGTCATACACGCCCGGTGCCTCGTACTTAAGGTCGGCACAAAACACGGGAGAAGCCAAGCTGGACTGAACATTGGCGAAGAAAGTTGACTGCTGCACGGGTTGAACTGTCTAACTCAGTATATATCCACCAGCCTGGCAATGTTTTCTTACCAGTATTGATAGAGCTAAAGGCAAGACCCATAAGGCCATCTGAAGGATCCTGCTGGAATTCGGAGCTGATGGTTTCGGCAGCTTCAACAGCCTGGGAGGTGACAGTAACACCTCCAACACTCACATAGTCCAAGTACACATCCCCACTGGCTGAACTTCCATCTCCATACGTGATGTCCCAAGAGTAGCCACTCAGGAACTCAGAATTGGCGCTGGGGGTGTACACCGCATGTCCTGCAGTCTCACTGGAGGGCAGCTGATTGGAAAACACCCAACTTGTCGTGATCCATTGTTAGCAGGCATATGCGTTGTGCGGCGGTAGTCCACAGATATATACTCACAGGTCAGCAGAACCAGTATCAATATCCAAATTCATCGTTGTGCCACCAACATCAATCGGAGTCAGATACTCCTCATCATACTCCGTTGGGGTAGTTGTGACAGTCCCAGTAGCTGCGGCTGCGGCCAGGACATGGTCCGGGACTTCAGCGCCATACTTACGCAACACCTTTGCATAGTGGCCAGCAGGGTTTGTGGTCTTGGTAGGAGTTACCTTGATCTGGTTCACAGAAAAAGACTTCTTTCCTGTTCTAGAAAGAGGGCTCGCTGCAGTCAAGGCACTAACACTGAGGATCACCACCTGAATTTGAGTGAGGGTAACCATGATGAATGAATCTGTGATAGAAAACAAACTACAGTGGAAGTTATGAGTTAGGGAACTATGGAACATTAGAAGGATACTGATGTGGTATTTATATCTATTAAAACAATGGCTCCTCCATCTTAATGAGCACAAGGCTAGAGTTCCTCTAAACTAGGTGATAGTGACCCCGTCGGGATTCCGGTCCACCCTAGTTGTATGCATGATTATAGTGTGTTATTTAGTATACTTGAGCCACTTTTTACACTTCTTTCTATCCCGGTTCTTAGAAGCTTGATTGGACTTGGCTCCATAATTCTTCAAGCACCTTTCAGGTCACATTAACTCCTCCCAACCGGAGCTCCGGCGGGCTATCATCAATCTGTCCCGCCCTCCACAGACCAATAGTGGAATTCTGATAAAGGAAATGTTGGTAGAATCCCATGGCAGTATGGATACCCAACGCCACTCCAGAAACAGACTGCTCAAGTAGATTATGAAATGTGGCAGTTTGAGTATTCTGGAGCTATAAGCGAAAGTATCATGCATTTGTAAGACATGCTTGAGATAAAAATGGGTGGAAACACTAAGGTACATAAGGATATGACAAATTTATCATGACTGAAATTCACAGCTCTCTAGTATATTATTATGCGTTGTTAACTGGTCACTGTGAGTAGATGTTAGGATGGGTGATCCTTATATCTGAAGTCCTCTTATTGTCCACTGCTGATCCCAAGAGCATCTCACAACTATACCATTGGCCCCTACTTATAGGATGGGTTGTTTTAAAAGTGAACTGTGAAGTGCAAAATGCTTGTCTAAGTAATAATATGTAATTGATTATGAAAGGCTAGCTAGATACATGTGCCTGGGTGAGTACCTTTATATATTTAGTCCTTTTCTGCCCCCACCATACCGATAGATATGCCTTGTCATATCTTGCGATCTATTATCATACCGCAGGATATGCCTCAAATATTCAACATATCTGTAGATCTGTAATCTGTTTGTGGCATTGTGCAGGTTTGTCTTGGTCACATGATGAGGTTCCTTATAATCCTTTTAAGAGGTCTGTTGTTGTTCTCTCATATCTTCTTCTGCTGACTGATCCAAGTTGATTAGGTCTTAGTGTACCTTCCCCCTGTATTAGTGTGTATTCTCATATTTATCCCATGATGGGGCGAAGGGAGCAAGTCTATGCTCTTTGGACCTTCACAATGGGCTATCTTCTGGAATGCTAACTAAACTTCCGACGATGTTTGTTTGTTTTCCCCTAGTTTCAATCCTTTCATCATCCACTCATCGTATAAAAGGTCCAGAGGTGTCGGTCGGTCTGCAGGATTCCACTGCAAAGCTAGTCGGAGCCACCGCAAGAATTCCTCCTTGTCTTCCCCTCGGATGTTGGTAGCCAGACTCTCAAGTGTCTTGCCGGGGATCGGGGCCAGGTTTTTCCACTTGCCCGAATTTTCCCAGAAGACAGAGCTGAGATGGTGGCATTCGAGAAACTCGGGCGGCGGAGGGCCTAGGAGTGCAACCAGTTCTGCCAGATGGATCCGGTCATCGAATACACCATCCGTATTCCTACCGTCAATAAGGGGATGGGGGCTGACAATATCCCATGCCTTCCCCATGGAGATTAGCATATTCTGTTCAGCCGTAGCAGAGGGCTCTCGGCGAGCGAAATAGACTCACAACCATAGCGATATTCCAAACATCTACCTTGTAATCCCATTTCGACTTCAGAATAACTTCAGGCGCTCTATATGGGTTCGGCATGATATCCGCATTGTTCTCTCGGTCACCGAACCGGGCTTCCCCGAAATCACTGAGAAGCGGTAGCCCGGCTCCTGTGGGAAAGCGTGAAGACATGTAGATTATGCGGTCGTTGAGCACTTTCCTAGCAGAAGGCTCCTTGATTTCCCTCTCTTCGAACTCAGATAGTGCGTCCAAACTTGGCGTCGGAAGGAGCAAGTTCTTCAACTGGAGATCTACATGACGGTCAGCAGTGTAATCCAAGTCATATGAAATCATTGGTAAGTACCTGTGTGAATTATATGGGCTGCAGAATGCAGAAAATCCAATACCACTAGTAGCTGCCGGATACAAGGTTTCAAACTCTCGAGACTCATTGCTTGCCCTGGGATGCATCTTAAAAGCTCGCTGGCATTTACTCCTAGAGGCTCATGAACAAGGCAGACATGCTGACCATGAGGGCCCCTGACAAGGAAATGGTCGAATAATTTGCGAATGAACCTTTTTCCTGGATGTGTTGATTCAACTGAATTTATATGATGATAGATATCCAGCTCGTGGTTCCTGCGTTCACCTGTCACGTATATCTTCAGGGCGACATATTTGGCATCACTGTTGCAATCACTGTTAAAGAAAGTAAGATATCCATGTGGAAAACCATGCACTCACACTAAGTCACGCCCGAACCAAACAGTGGAGGTGACGCCGTAGCCCAACTTGGCGAGAATTTGATACCTATCATTGAAGACTTCTCCCTGTCGTACAGGGTAGTACTTCTCGGGGCAATATGTCGGCAGAGACTCCTCTTCAATTTGCAAAGACGGGTCCAGTAATTGGAATCCAGAGGATGGAAATATTTTGGGAGCACATGCCCACTTGGAAGCAGATATCACTGTTCTACATTGTGTGCCTGTAATGCTTGAGCTCTGCAAAGGAGTCCGTTGGAAAGGGAAAGCCGAAGACAGATGTTGTTCTGAAATTAGGCGAAAGAACGGGAAAAAATGTTTCTTAAAGCATTGTGTAGTTCGGATCATCATGTTCTTGAGGATTTGTAAGATGTCACTCCATTAAAGGGGTTACCGATAGACAAGGCAGATCAAGGATCCTGGGACCTGGGGTTTGTCATTCAACTGTCTGAAAGACTGAAACTCACATGGCCGCATAATCCGCATTGTTCTTGCTCCCTATTGAGTGCCCACAGCACTAATCATAAATGCCTAGGACTCCATCTTTTGAATAAACAAGGTTATCATTCAATATTTATTTTTCTAAATAGACTTGAGTCACTTGACAATGCCCCCAGATCCAACCTTAATATGTCTTAGTCAACTATCATGCCATTTTTTGGAGGCGTGGCATCCTTATTGGACAAGGCGAACTTGATTGTGAGGTCTTCGTGTGGAAAGGGGTATGATATATAAAACTGTAACTCAGCAACGAGGGGGGATTGTTTACAGCAGAATTGACACTATGACGAAGAGAAGCGTTAAGAACAGCTGACAAGACCTCGGAAAGATTGACATTCCAGGGCCGAAGGATTTCCGGGTGGGGATTCGGACGGAGAGTTTAATCAAGCCGTCAGTCCGTCACCGACAGCAAAAAAACCCAACATCCTTGGTGGTGGATCCATGTATCTCGAACAGTGGTTCAGGGTTACATAGACTTGAAACATCAGATTGTTAAGAGTCATTCTGGGCAAGAAAGCTAGTCTGATTGAGCGACTGTGGAGTCGTGGACTATCACCGCTACTTTCCATTAATTTTAATTTCAGCTGGAATATTATATATCTGCCGAACTCTTTGTCTTCAAGTTCAAAATCAAAGGCACCCCCACCAACATGTTGTCGATTAACATTCCTGCCTACTCAAAACCTTCCGGCTACCAGCTTTCAGAGCTCCCCAAGCCGGAAATCCAGGACCCGAAAGATGTACTTATCAAAGTCAACGCTGCCAGTGTTAATCCAATCGACGTGAAAAAGGCCGATGGTATCCTAAAGTTTCTGCAGAAAGACCCGTATGTGCATCCCAACTACATGGCCGGATGATGACTCACTCCGAATATCTCAGTTTCCCCTACAAGATCGGTTATGATTGCGCCGGTGTAGTCATAGAGATTGGACCAGGCGTGACGCGATTCAAAGTCGGAGATGCAGTCTACGTTAGATTGCCAGAAGCGTGTCGAGGTATTATGTCAATCGACGAGACTGTCTTCGTGGTCGAGCTGACAACCAAATCTAGGAGCGTGGAGTGAATACGCCAAATCCCCAGAGGAATACATCGCACTCAAGCCACTGTCGTTGTCGTTTGAGAGCGCAGCCTCAATTCCATTAGCAGGGATGACAGCTCTCCAGGCGCTGAGGAAATATGATGGCGATCTTTCTGGAAAGACTGTATTTGTACCCGCTGGATGTATGCTATGCCTGCTCATCGTATTTACGTTGTGCTAATACAATGGCAGTGAGTGGGACTGGTCTATACGCATGCCAACTTGCGAAGCACGTTTTTCACGCCGGAAAGGTGATCACGACTGTCTCGACAGCGAAAGTTCCCAAGGTGGACGAACTTTTGGGAAAGGGAACCGTCGATCAAAGTAAGAAGACCATCCATGCCTCACCATGCAATAACTTGCTGACTCGGCGTAAGTAATCGACTACAAGAAGGTCGACCCAAAGACTGTGATTGAGCACGGCACTGTTGATTTTCTGTTTGACACAGCCGGCGTCGCCATGGAATACCTATGTTTGATGCGACCAAAGACCAGCTGGATTGTGTCTATTGCGACGGCACCTTCAGGGAACCAGCTACTGGATTTTCTTGAGCGCGGCACCTCTGTCCCGATATATGTCAAACTTGGACTGAACTTGATGGATTCCATCCGCAAGATGCGTGCTCGGCGCTACGGCGTTAGTTATACATACATGTTCCTGCATGAAAATGGCAAGGACTTGGACGCGTTGAGGGAATATGTTGAGGACGGTAAATTGAACACTGTCGTGGGGACTACAGTGGATATGTCAGATATCCAGGCCGTGCGAGACACCTGTCAGGTTGTATACAGCAACCAAGGGGGCCTTGGAAAGGCAGTAATTAAAGTTGCCGAGTCTGAGAATCGACCATGAGTACTTGCGATCAAACCCGGAGGTGATGATGATATCTCCTTTGGATTTGTGCTGTGGAAGTTTTAGCTTCATGTTTGGTCTTCATTTATATGGTCTTGTGACTCAATTAACCTGTACACTACTATATTTTTGCAATATGTTAATAGTACTAATGTATCACCATCATGAAGGAATGTCAGTATAGAACATTTTCCCTAATTTCAGTGAGGAGCTCTGAGGTGCTACAAACATGTGGTCCTGGCTGATCTGATGTTATGATTCGTGGTATATGCTAAATTAGTTTATTGTTAGACACCTGCTGACCTTTGTTTTGTCTGATACCTGCCGGGCTGTGTCACTTTCACGGGCCGCGGCACAGTCGGCTTACTAGATGGATAATCCAACCATCCCATATAAGCCAGCAGCTGCCCATACGTCAATACGTAAAGCTCCAAATCTCTGCTGTGGTCATCCTAGAGAAGAAAAAGGGAGCAACAGGAATAACGCAACCCCTGTGAAAATGGCGGCGTTCATTGCGGCAAATCTAAACCCTTGGAATTACATCGGAGGAGTGTGTTTCGACCCTGAGAGAGATATACAAGACTTGTCAGGCAAAGTTGTTTTGGTGACCGGAGGTAGGTCTGGCTCCCTGATTTCAATCGAAACCGTTGTAGAAGGTCCCTAACATTCTAGGGAATGCTGGGCTGGGGAAGGAATCCATCCTCCAGCTAGCGAAGCATAACCCGGAGAAGATATTCCTTGCAGCACGCTCGAAAGCAAAGGCAGAAAGTGCTATTAGCTCTCTCAAAGGACAACTTTCGAATAATGTGGACATTACGTGGCTTCCTCTGGATCTGACGTCTGTTCAATCCATCAAAGATGCAGCCCAGCAATTCTGCGCGCAGTCATCACGGCTCGATATCCTAATGCTCAATGCAGGTGTAATGGCTCTTCCACCAGGGGAAACAGAAATGGGCCATGAGATTCAGTTTGGTACAAACCATACTGGCCACTTCCTTCTGACAAAGCTCCTGCTCCCGACCTTATTGGAGACTGCTCAGGAGCCGAATTCAGATGTGCGAGTTGTCTCATTATCTTCAGTCGGACATAACTTTGCACCGTCCGTTGAATTCATCTTGAACCAAGACATTTTGAAAACGGCCCATACTTTGGTCCGATATGGAGCCTCCAAGGCAGCCAACATTCTGTTTGCTGCTGAGCTTGCAAGACGTTACCCTTCAATCACTGCTGTATCTGTTCACCCGGGCATTATATTCACAGACCTTTACAGCCCTAGCCCTGCGAGCGAGCACCCTACCATCGCTGCCTTGGTTTCAAAATGTGTACGCATTTTTGGAACCCCAGTCTGTGCAGGAGCTTATAACCAGCTATGGGCCGCCGCGGGTGCACAGAAGCAGGATCTCGTCAACGGAGCATATTATGTCCCAGTGGGAAATCTCAAGGCTCACAATAAATACACCAAAAGCGAAGAGCAAGGGCAGCGTCTCTGGGACTGGACTGAGGCTGAGCTACGCAAGTTTGGAGCTTTTACTTGAATCGTTCCCGTATCTTACTGTCCACTTTGGCTTCCTTTTGGATGGGTCTTAACTACATACAAGATGTTAATGTGTAAAGTATATGCATTTGTAATCTCTTCTTATGAGTAACTTACATCCTTATTTCTTGCAAGGCACTTAATCTCTCACTAACTTTGTAGAAAATAATATCTTCTCTGCAAATGCAAGCAGAAAGCATGACGGTCTATACATCAGACCTATCATTTATCTAACATCTCGAAAATGTCCATGTTCCTCACCATGCAGATGGACTCCGAATGACAACCCAGCTCAGACCGCACTTCACGAATATCTGGACAGCCTCGCATGTTCGTAATAATTCTAGCTGCTGTGTCACATGGCGTGGACTGGCCTGTATGTCGCCTGTCACTAAGCTGCTCTATTCTGAAATCATCGGGAAATGGAATGCCTCGAGCAGTCAGTTGCTCTGCACTGAAAGTTTCGCCACCAAGAGGATCCATCTGTCCTCTAACGGTTGAATCAGACAAGGGAGGTAGAGCAACTTCCCCAAATGTCGGCCCGTTCAAGGAGCAGTTATCTTCAGGGAGGGATGAAGTTGGCTGGACAATACTGCGTCTCACTAGGTGATCGCCTTGGGTTGTCGACGACTGCGAGATTGCCCGGTGCTGATTCTCTGTTGAATGTTCATCGAACGGAGTGTATTCCATAGTGTGTGTCTCTAAGTATCCCCGAATTTCCTCCTGAGTGACCCCATGGCGTCTCAGTAACTTCCGAAGGAGGGCATTTTCCTCTGCAACCTTCCTTCCAGCAGCTTGAACCTCAAGTGTCGCCTGTACTCCAAGGCTCTCGAACCTGCGCAATCGTTGCTCAAGATCGTGTATGTATTCTTTGCGCCGGGCGCGAGAGCGCCGTTGGTTTTCGCGGACTCGTGTGGAAGACTCGGCCTACAGTGTATTAGCCCAATAGGAGCTTAGATCCATGGCGTGGCTTCGGTTGAGCTCGCTAACCTCTGCAGTGGACTTTGTGCGTTCGGTCCTCTTATTAGTCATATTTGCCGAGCAAGAACTGGAAGATACCATGTTAATATTACTGTATAATGCATTAGGTGCGTTTTTGAGGCGTGTGGCGTTCCTAAATGCTCCAGAAATAGGTTCGACAGATACAATCCAAAGAGTTAGTTACTACTAATCTGCTTGATAACAAACCAAGCCAATGGTATGTCACCGCATTGCTCCTATTCGATAGGAGGCAGTTAGCCGAAGTGGGACCTACAGGGACCTTTTAACTTTTTAAGCATCCCCACGTTTTGGTCTGACAGGAGATCATTGTGATCAGGCTTGGCAGACAAACTTACAAGTCAGACACATTAATATTCCGTCAACCTGGTGCGAGTATCAACCGCAGATTGTTAGCCCTCTAGTTCCTCCAGTGGTCCTAATCCATAACCAAGTTCATATTGTCTAGCATGCCGCGCGTGAAACGAAAGACCAAGGCAAGGACACTCCCAACACATTCTCTATCTATACAGCATCTGACACTCATACTAGGACGAGGACCTCAAGCGGATCCGGGACAACCAGCGCAAATGTCGCCAACGACATCGTGACTACGTGGCCGAACTAGAAAGCAAAATCGCATCTTATGCGGAGGCTGCCGCTCAGGCAGATAGGAGGCAGCAGGCTACTGAAGAGAACCTTCGCAGAGAAAACGAGGCACTGCGGGCCCTGTTAGCATCCGGTGGCCTCAATCATGATGTCCCGGGGCATGATGCCGCCGAGAAGCCTCGAGAGGTTATGTCAGATGAGATACAAACTAGTCTCAGCTTTGCGGCAAATACAGCGCCGACCACCATTGAGCTGCACGCTGGCTCGTCGGCCCTGCAGTCGCCGAACGTATGACTATCCACTGCCTGCACCAGAGGTGTTCGGTACTGCTCGCTGGAGCCATGACTGACCAGACATATGTCAGGTTACTCCTAGCTTTGGATTTCCCGCTACGATACCTGAAGTTGCAGATACTGGACTTGCGGTGCCTTTGAGCGTGGATTTTACGCCCTCGCAGTCTACAGATCTCAATACCTGGCTGGACTTTCCAGGACCCAATCTCCATGAACCGTCTGTACTGGAGAGACAATCGCAAACCCGTCTGCTTGATCACCTGTCTCTGGCTCAGGGTATAACCAGTGGTGATATCCCCATAGAATTAGTTGATCCTGTTCTACATGACACAACCCTTTGCGCTGTGGCCATTCAGATTGTCCGTCGCTGTAATATGAAAAATCTGAGCATGCTGGAGCTGGATGATAAACTCCGTCACGGGTATAGGATTGCAAGGTCTCCTCTGGAAGGTTGTAGGGTCAATAACTGGGTTTTACTGACTGTCCTTGCCGAAATTATTCAATAGTCTCTTTTATTTGTTTACTCCTCTGTTCATAATTGGCGATACACGATGACACCTGTGGCGTGCCCCCATCAATTATATGTCAAAAGATTTAGTGACAGATCATCGAAGAAGATGGCCAATCAAACCAGACAGACTGAATGATATTGCGGAAATAATAGAAATAGATACGAAGCTGGTGACATATCAGTTTCGCGTTCACTGGTTGACGCTTTGGAGGGGTAAAGTGGTGACATACCAGTTATCCTGCCCAATCACTGGCCAAGTTAGCTATGTTGCTGATGTACAGACTCCCATCCTGACTTTCGCAGCTATGCACTCTGGCCTGAGAACATAAATATGGACTAACACCCTCTACCTGTTCGCTCTTTGCTTTCATAGCTCTGGATAAATCTACGTCAAGGTTGTCCTGCCTCTTTCCTTTCTGCTCTACATATCTACCGTCCAGGAACATTGAAGTTGCCAGTTAACAATCATTGGCACACAAGGCTGTTGAAATGGCTGAGGAAACATATCAACATGTTCAGTCCCGCTATGGTGACATCGCCAAACGCACAACCGTCACAGTCCATGACAAGGAAGACGACATCGCACAAGCCTTTGGGTACAGCGCCGAAGATCTACGTGCTCTTCCAGACAAAGCAAACCTTGCATTGAGTTGTGGTAATCCAGTGGCACACGCCAATATCAAGGAGGTACCTGTCCCAATATGTAGACATAGTCTCACACGTTCTAACACCTTGATAATTGAACTAGGGAGAGACTATTGTCGACCTCGGAAGCGGAGGCGGCATCGATGTTCTTCTTGCGGCTCGCAAGGTGGGACCACAAGGAAGCGCCATCGGTATTGACATGACGAAGGTTAGCAATCCTGGCCCCTGAGGAGCTACAGACTAATATCTCGACCAGGATATGATTGATCTCGCGAAAAGAAACGCCGAAGCGGCGGGTCTGTCCAATACCCGGTTTATCGAGGCGTCTATCACCTCGATCCCCCTTCCGGACGCCAGTGTTGACTGTATCATCAGCAACTGTGTCATCAATCTGATCCCGGCAAAGGATAAACCCACTGTCTTCCAGGAAATTGCTCGCTTGCTGAAGCCGGGCGGAAGGGTTGCTATCAGCGACATCCTGGCAAGGAAGGTGCTCCCACCGAAAATCGTCAACGATATCGCTCTCCATGTAGGGTGTATTGCAGGGGCCAGCCAGGTTGCCGAGTATCAGGAATGGCTGGAACGCGCTGGATTCAAGGGTGCGTACTTAGTTTCCACACTCATACTGCTGTTCCGTTACTGACATGAGTTTAGATATTCTGATTGTGGATACGAAAGCAGACCTCAATCTCTATAAACAGTCGTCCTATCTCGGTCAGAGTAGTTGCTGTGGCCCAGAAGGGGCCCGCAAAGAGTGGCAAACTGAGTATGCGGAGATGGACTTCAATGAATGGGTTGGTAAGTTTTGCTTTAAATCAGTACTGCTTAGATGGAGGCATTAATCATCTGTGCAGCCTCTTTCCAGATTTATGCTGTCAAAGGTAGCAGCGACGTGTAGGTCGGGTCTTAGAGTGCTGGTGTTAGATTTACTCATGATATTGTTCTCATGATGAAGAATTAGTGTTTGATATTGATGCAATGCAAGCTGATTGTCTTTCTGCTGGTTTGGAATGTTTAAGCTTATTATGAAGTATCTCCTCGCTAAGGGCAAGGCATATCTATAGTCATCAGATCTAATCTTTCCAACCTATTCGCTTTGCCAGAGCTTTCACAGCGTAGACAAGCCCTAACAGCACCGGTACCTCAATCAATGGCCCCACTGTAGACGCAAGAGCCTGGTTGCTGTTCGCTCCAAAGGTCGCAACGGCAACAGCGATAGCCAGCTCAAAGTTGTTGCTAGCTGCCGTAAAACTCTGCGTCGTCGACAACTTATACCCAAAACCTAGCTTATATGTGATGAAGAGAGTCGTGAAGAATACGACAATGAAGTAAACAATCAGAGGCGCCGCAACCCGGACAACAGAGACGATCTGATGCACGACCTGGCGTCCCTGAGAAGCGAACAGCACCAGGATGGTGAACAACAGCCCGATCAATGACCAGGGGCTGGCCCATTTCAGAAAGACTTCATCATACCATCTTGCGCTTGTAACCCATCGGAGGGAGAAGCGCGTGAGGATTGCGGCGCCGAGGGGGATCCCGAGGAACACGGCCACGCTTTTCGCGGCGGTACTGTATTCAAATGCGACGTCATCGCCGCTGATAACTGAAATGAAAAAGACCCCCATAGGGGCGAATAGCACCATTTGGAGGATCGAGTTGACGGCAACGAGGATAGCACAGTATTCGCCGTCCCCTCCTGCTAATCCGGTCCAGATCAAGACCTAGACAACACAAGTACCAGTTAGCATAATGATAGGTAGAACTGTCGTGGACCGCTTGGGAATGCTTACCATAGCAATACAACGAGCCAGTCCGACAAGAATCAGCCCCTGCCGCAGCTCTGGCTCATCAGGCAAGAACGCCCAAGCCAATGCCAACTGGATGGATTCCACGTCAGTCAATGGTCTATGAGACACACAATTAAGAATCAACCTACCATGAAGAACGGGGCTATGATCCAATTGACGAATATGCTGAAGGCAATCTGTATCCAAATCTGCCGTGTCCGGAAAACATGATGCAGGCTCTCATATCGAACCTTGCATAGAATGGGGTACATCATGACGAGAAGGCCGATGGCTGCCGAGGAGAATTAGCACATGAGAGGGCACGATCTGTCACCAGGAGTACTCACCAATTGGGACCGAGACTCCAACGAATTGCCCCTTTTGCAACGCAGGCCCGGTGTTAGGTACAAAGTTACCAAGAATGATTCCAATTGCCATGGCGAGGAAAATCCACACAGCAAGAAATCTGTCAAGGATCCCGAGATTCTTGAACATAGATTGCTTGCCCTGGGCCTCATCATCTGGTAGACTCGATTCTCCCTGTTTTTCCACGTCGGAAGCTTGTGCTGGGGATGGGTTGGCAACGTCAGGAATGCTTTCCGGACGAGCTTGAGACATTGTGATCTGTGGTCCTTGGATGAGCGTAAGGGCTTGATGGCTCGAAGATCGAATCTGTCATGATTTCTTATCGAATTGGCGGCAGACGCAGCCAAGGATATATAGCCGACCGCTGTGGTTCCTCCTGCTCATAATTCTCATTTTGCTTTGATATCAATCATATACTGTGGCGGCAAGTTTTCCGTCGGGTGTCACTGGCGCATGTTGATTGGACATGTCACATGACTCAGCAGAAGAATGCCAACGACTGTCCCACTGTACGATCTATTATCTATCTATTCCTCCCGAAAAGTTTGAGCTAAAGTTGATCAAAGTGTCACTGGCAAGTGTTGATTGGACAGACTTTGCCCATCTACCTTAATTTTCAGTCCGTGGTAGGCAACATGTCCTGTGACCTGTCCGTACTAAGTAGTCAGCTCTATTGACACATAACAAGCGTGTACTTACCTACTTATCACTCCAGAACAACCCAGAAACATCTATCTACTTGACATGTCACCAAAATGACCAAGGATTATTATGCGCGACCCAGATCCTTTTAGCTTACATATCACCATAGGTCTCAGCCATAATTCCTAAAGTAACTTTAAGAGAGTGCCTGCCCTTTTCTACTCTCCTCCATCTTCCTCCCCTCACTTACCACGATAATAATCTTCATTATTCAAATACCGCTCCAGAGCGTGGCCTCGCTCCTGAAATACTATTGCTGACCACGACGGCCTAACTCCTGACGATTTATCCATCGAGACCGACAACCCCACGACCACCTAGCAATCGCGACAGTCATCATGACCGACAAGCCTAGTGTCCTGTTCGTTTGCATCCATAATGCTGGCCGCTCTCAAATGGCCGCTGGATACCTTACCCACCTCGCAGGCGATGCTATCGAGGTTCGCTCTGCTGGCTCAGCCCCTGCCAACTCCATCAACCCCATCGTCGTTGACGCCATGCGTGAAGAAGGCATCGACATCACCGACCAAAAACCAAAAATCCTAACAACGGATGCTGTCCAGGCCAGCGACGTTGTTATCACCATGGGCTGCGGTGATGCTTGCCCCTTCTTCCCAGGCAAGCGCTACCTCGATTGGCAACTTGACGATCCGGCTGGGCAAGGCATTGATGCTATACGCCCTATCCGGGACGAAATCCGTCGTCGTGTCGAGAACCTCATCAATGAACTGTTGCACTCCTGATTAATTCCGTACGTCGCTATCGCACAAATATACGCTGTTATGCAGGACTACTCACTAAAAATGCGACATGCCGCATGTCTATTACAAACAGTATGATCAAGGGCTTTTCCAGGATATACTTTTAGGTCACGCAGCTACGCTAAATATACTTGGAAACACTGTAGTCAATGCTCCTCCAGCCGCCGGGAGCGTATCATCCCTTTTGGATACAGTTGTCTGTTTTCTAGTTTGTATGAGGGGCAGCTTAATAAAAACATTGTGCACTGTCCCTCTTTGCAGACATAAATTCCTGGTCCCATTACTGGCAAACCTCTGTTGGATGAGTTCTGGTGGTAGTGACAACAGTAGCTGAAGAGTGGCTAGATTCACTGGCTGTGCTGTATTACATGACTTTCACCTGTGGCTTGCTCATTTTAAATAGCCAAACAGGCCAGATAGGTGATATTCTAGACTATTTCTGCAGTAGGTGGAGGGAGCCATCAGTTACTAAGATTCGCTGTTGATGACTGAGTAACTTGGAACTATCTGCTTCATTTGGCGCTATTCACTAACCAAATAAATATACGAACTATTGTAATCATAATCATAACTACCAGTCTATATTTGAATATAACAAGTCTTATAAAGCATACAGCAACACCATAAATTGACGTGTAGTGAAGTTCCCGAGTTTCCGAGATAGAGTTGGTTGCCTTGGTTGGTTGGGCTGTTAGAGGGTTACCCGGGCTTTTCGCGGGGGTAGGGTCAAAAATAGAGACTCTGCTTGAGATTCTAACTTTGCAGCACTCCTTTGGTCCGAGATTTTAATCATGTTCGCCGGGAACAAGCATAAAAAAGAAAAAATGAGTGGCGCTGCCCGGAATCGAACCGGGGCTGGCACGGCCACAACGTGACGTCCTACCACTAGACCACAGCACCTGATTTTGATTTTAGTCCTCGTTTTGTGTTACATAAGTGGGTCCTTATCATATACATAGTCAAACACGGTTGAAATCAGGCCAGTACGTTCCAGGCATTTTCGTCTGGTGGGAAACTGGTGCTTATTAACGAAGTAATCTCAGTAGTGGTTGATTATGGACAATAGGTTAGCACTTGAGTGATTCTCAAGCGGAGAAAAACCATACCAAATTCGCTTTTGCCGTAGAATACGGCGACGGAGCAGGTTGACTCGGAGACCAGGCGGTTAAACTCGCAGTAGCCTTTGCTTTAGTAAAGGATATGTCGACGCTTTCTCCGCTGGCTCTCTGGTCTGCAACTGTAGTCTCGCGCTAGTTCGACAGGATTGGTTGGCCTCAAGACTGCGTGCGCTAGCGGCCTTGAAGACCGAACCACCGTAGTATTGCCAAATCTCATGCTTTAGGGCGCAATCCAGGCAATTGTTTCGCTCGGATTTCAATGTGTCAGAAGCGCAGTGGCCGTCGACGCGGCTGACAATAATAACACCACCTAGGGCAACCGGTTGATGAGCGCATTGAAGCAGGCACAGAGGGCGGAGTTACGAACCATAATTAGCACGGCAGTCATATCCCGCAGCGTCCGGGTCCTGGAGTCGGTTGCAAAGGGACAGATTCTGGATAGGGAAATGCCCCGGCTCTGATCCCAATGGAGAGAATAATCCCAATAACGACAAGATGCATTGTTGACTTGAAGTTTCGCTAGTAGGTCAATAATAATATGCCACTGATGGTGAGGCTTAAATACCAGTTCACTAGAGCGATATATATAAGCACATGCGGAAGTGCACCTTTTCGTTAGCTTGGCGCAGGTCATCATGATACTGGACATGATCTGATTTTCCACACCTTCGAAATTGTCCTAATCCAGAACCACCAGTCATGTCTCACATGCCTGCTAAATGGGTATGATTCTCTCCCAGTTAGAGGAGGGTGAATTATTCTCTGTGGATACCCGATACCTTGTGCTAGACTAAGTGGGCACAGAGCATGAGCTGCAATGATTGGATTGCCCCACTGATTATCTTATCTCATCAGTTAATCTTATCTGATCCGAACCCTGGTTTGCCCCAAATATAAATAGCCACTCCATTAGGGCACCGGCCTTTGCACACAAATGAATAGTGATCTTGATGAGAGATCGATCTATCACCACACTCCAGAAACTACACCAGACTTACGGGTTTATGCTAGTTTTGTCCAACCAAGTGCGTTGTTAGTTACACCCTGGCCTGTGCTATAGATTTGAGAATTGAATATATATTGGTGTCCGAATCTTGCCGGTATCCCTTGTATATAATTGGGATGATCTGAGCGATAGGCCTCGTCTGAAAATAATCTGCACGTTGCAGCTTTGGTATTACGTCTGTTGAGATTCTGGATTTTGACATTTCATTATGTCGCCGTGAGTAACAAATACTTGATTCTTCTCAATATATCTACAGCAATAGTACTCGGACTTGGCGAAGAGCAAGCCGAGGACATGGGCCCTGTCGCCATTCCGTGACCACCAGATTGGCTTTGGGGGCTTGCGGACGATGAACACTGCACCATGTCAAGCGGACCAGTATCGAGCTGATTCTCCTGTTAGTGAGTCACCAGGCTGGTATGGAGACTTCACCACTAACATGTCCTACCAAGTCAATGGTCAATTAGCGATGTCGCCAAAGACAAGTCGTAGAATGACACGCTGTGGTCTCTCATAGAAATAGTATGCCACCCTCTAAACTGTACGAGACATCCCTTACAATTTTACAGACCCTACACGCAACGATGACTTCGAACCCTTTATGTCTGCCACGCGCATCCCCAATATCAAGGTGGGACATGAATGCTACCCGGTCCCTAATATGGCCGCAGACGTCGAAGCAGGGTCAAACGCCACCTCCCAGATCAATTATACATCCAATGAGGACGGAGCCGCCCGCAACGAGCCATACTACGCCTGTGCTGATATCACCTATGTGCCGACTACTGGATTCACGTACCAGGTGCCGTGCTTCAATGTGACGGCTGGCGAGTTTACCGCAGTCCTGACAACCGCTTCGGGGTTCAACATGTACGGCGCGAGCTAGTACAGCTCGATGGCCACCGGAAAAGATGCAAAGAACTCTAGCTCTACTCTATCCGGAGCACCATTCCGTGAATTGTGGTTGGTTCAGTTGCCGCGTAGCAATTGGGGCTATCTTGCCGTTCGGATACATGAGGCTGCTAAAGAAGTACCGCGGCATGCGCCAGAGG
This sequence comes from Aspergillus quadricinctus, assembly GCA_022814375.1. Taxonomy (NCBI): domain Eukaryota; kingdom Fungi; phylum Ascomycota; class Eurotiomycetes; order Eurotiales; family Aspergillaceae; genus Aspergillus; species Aspergillus quadricinctus. Next base: position 22,916 of record JAKLNT010000104.1, on the reverse strand, counting down.
CTTCTACTCGTAGCCTCAATTGGGATGGGACAATGATGATGCTCAGCAAGCTACGGGTCTTTGTAAACTCAGGTGGTTGTCCATCACTTGCAATGAAAACTAACATCTATCTCTTCCGCCTTTGAGTGACTGGCTAATTATTGTCAATGTGACCCTGAAACTTTGAATCCTAGATCCTATAATTATCTTTTGAAGTGCTCATCCCACCAGTAGTATACACAGTATCATCCCATCTTCACAGCGCCTTCTCCTGACCAGGGAACCAAATCAGCGAGTTGTTATAGAATGGTCACGGTTGACAACGGCGGTCAGGACCATCGATTCTGAAGTAGAACGCATATGTTAGCTGTGGTTATTCTAGAGCAGAAGCTCATAATGCCAGTGCCAAATCTCACCGCGCACATAGTTATAACGGAGCTGTTGCGCTTCATAATACGCATCAATATTGTCCACTCTATTCGCGTCATGGGAAGATATTGGCAGGATAGACTCGTCGGCTGTTCCTGAATGAGAAGGAGTATGTTAGAGGCAAAGGTGAATGTCTTTTTGTAATTGCAGGTCTTTGTGAGTCGTATGACTTCTTTTCTTTCTAAAACACGATAGTAAGGTTTTGCCTTCTCTCAGAAATTTGGGAATAGCAAAATGGCCATCACAATAGCCAGGGCTACTGCGGCGATTGTCCATTTATCTGTCATAGCAGCGCTCAAGATGGGGATGAGCCTGATATTGTTCGTTGATAGCAGATGAGAGTGAGAACCTTCTTTCTGTCAGAGGTAGGTGGCGGTACAATTTATATGTCGACGAAGTGTAAAGACACTTGAGGACGCAGTGTACTCTAGTTCTATATCATCTATGATCATTCATTAACATTTGTATGTCTGTCTGTGCACTTTTTCATGGGCTTGTCCATGACTCTCCTCTATTCTCTCTTCAGGTTCCGCGGGATGATAACCCCTGCTAAATATCTCTACTGGTGTCTACCAGGGGAGGATTAGAACCCTGAGCATACACCGTTTTGATGAGTTGGTAAACAGGCATGTAAGATTATGAGAACTCTGATCGTTACTACAGTGATAGTCCCGAGTCTGAATTACCATGCCCCCAAGCGTAAACTCGGATCCTCTGGACGGCTTCTTCGAGCTCCAAGCAATTTGGCACTAATGATAGGCTCATTCCTATCAAATTCAATGGGACTCCGGGCGGCTGGGATGATTGCATCTCGAAAGAATGGAAATAAACGTGTCGGACGACCTCCAAGCATTGCGTGTACTTTATGATACAAGCTCTGAGGTCCACCTTACGCTAGTTGCTAAGAGGGATGCAGTGTGACCCCTTCCAGAGGAGATATTAAGTATTACTGTATTCTCACTGTCCAGACTCCCAGTGTAAAAATGGTTATTTGGTTAAATTTTGCTTCTAGACTGATTGCATGGCTGCCCGCTCGAATCAGTAAACAAATGTCTTATGTAGGGCGAATGATTCTACACTAGAGATTTACATATGTAGTAATGGTCACTACTGTAACATTTCGCATAGAGTTGTTACATATTTGCCTAAACACTGGTCAATGTCTACCCGGGTAGATATTGACCACACGCAAGACCCATGGTATGACTGTATGACTTCGTACTAGTAGGTTTTAAGAAGGGGCCCAAGCCCCACTTACCAGAAGAGGCTGCTTAACTAGACATGTCTGGATAACAGGCTCTTTTGGGAAATCAAGAGGTTCCATCCTCAAGCTCAGAAACCAGAACTTTTAGAATATGCACTACTGTTAATCGCATAATACGACTGGGCATGGCAAAGGTTTTATACCTTTTTTTTTTTCTTTTTTTGCTTTTTTTTTCTGTTGGTACTTTTTGCTCACGCGAGATGGCTGTGAGCCTGTGCCATTAACTAACCTTGGAGTAGACTTCGAGTTTCATTATATCAGATTCGGCAGAGCAGATAAGCTCATATGTTGAATATTGAATGAGCAGTCCGAACGAGCATTCACCAGTCAAAAGGGTGGGAAAAAAAAAACCTGAGCAATAATAATGACACAGGAGAATTTCTGATCAAAGCAATCTACCTTACTGGATAATTTCTAGAAAGTTGTCCAGTGGCGTAGAAGCTCATCAAGGAAAATCAAGAGAGTATAGCCTATAGACGTTATTTCTATTCCAGCGTCAAAACGCAAAGCTTCAGGAGACTATTTTCTATCCAGGTTAAGGATTCAAAGTTTCCAAATCGGTAGATACAGTCAAGTTAGGAACGAAATATGGAACAGGACGGTGTTCCTTGAAACAATGATTGATGTCTCACTATGAAGGAAAGCCTGAAAAAGCACACTCAGAGAAGTACGCCGAGACCACTAGACTAAGGAGTGTAGATGAAAGGACTCTCTGGACTGGGACAGGTTGAATTAGAAGGCCTTCAGCTACAAACAACCTCCAAGTATGCGCATACTTTACCTAGGTACCCTTTTGTACATTTGCACCTCAGGCCTACCATGTACTTGAATTGCCGAGCAAAGGGTGCCTTGACAATCTCAATTTGATTAGTACAAGAATGGATGCAATTTTCCAGTTGGGACTCAGAGCCCCAGAGGTACCTTAATCTGAAGAGTGAGCCCTGCAATCTAAGGAATGGTTGGCTGTTGCAGGGGTACCAGGTTAAACTCTAATTTATCTGGTACCCCTGCAACAGCCAACCATTCCTAGATTATAGGGCTTGGTAAAGGTAATATAAGCACTAAACCTTATAATCTAGGAATGGTTAGCTGTTGCAGGGGTAACCTATAAAACTCTAATTTACAGGCTACCCCTGCAAGAGCCAACCATTGATGGATTGCAGGCCCAGTCCTCATAGTACCTAACCTACCTTAAGATGCCTTTGACTCCATAACTGAAAATCCATTCCTATGCCAATCAGATTGATCTTGTTAAGCGATTTGAGCTCACCCATTTAAATATGGTAAGCCTGAGGTACAAATGTATAAAAGTGTATCTAGGTACAGTACACACATACTTGTGAGGTTGTCAATAGCTGAAGGCCTTCTAAATTCAACCTGTCCCGGTTCAGAGACTCCTATCATCTGAGGTACACTTCAGTTTAGTGTCCTTGGCGAGTCAGCGTACTTGTCTGAGTAGCCCCTTCTAGGTTTTCTTCATAGCGCTGGGTCGATCATTGTTCTGACCGAACCTCGTCCCGTTCCGTGTCGGTCACTCCCATGGCTTCCTTGATCTACCGTGTACCGACCAATTAGAATACGTTGGTTTCTCAATCCGGGTAGACAATAGTGTTTCGAGCTTCCTGGTTTTGTGACTTTTGTCACTGGAACGAAAAAATAATAAAGTGGCCGGACTTTACGACCTTGACTTACTTGATAAGCTGCTATAGCCTATGTCACATCCAGCAACTTTCTTATGCCTGCATCAAATCCTTCAGTGGGGCAGATTTCTCTGGTCTGAAATTATCCTGGGTTATTACTATCGCTGTGGTATTTTTGCTTTAAACTCGGGCCTGCTCGGTCAATAGCCGCAAAAACATCGTAGATTAAGACAATTTAGCATATGAGCTTGTCTGCTCTGGCAAATCCGATACAGTGAAACTCGGAGTCGACTCCAAGGTAATAATGGCAAAGTCATTTTGCGTGAGCGAAAGTATCAACGAAGAAAGTCCTGGCGCATATATGCGTCAGATAATTCCGATCAGCTGGGTGCCCCTGACAGGAGTATTATGAAGTGTGCTACAGAAATGAGGCTGTCAAGATTTTACCCACAAACCATCAGGTCTTCACCGCTTGTTTACAATGATCAGGTCTTGATGTTGCATGTTTCTGATGAGATATCCGAGCATTCCCGTGAGCCACCAACATTTGGCTCAGCCTACCTACCATTGGGCGACGACTCTTTCAGCATACCTATTGGGCAGTTGCAGAAAATTAGGTTGAAAAGTCTAATGTCAATGGGAATTGGACTGCTGATCATCGTCTATTTAATTTCCGCAGTGTTCTTAGCGATTAATGGCGTCTTCTTTCCCATACTTTGCCCTTACTGGGTAGAGCGAAAGCAGATCCGTCAACAGAGTGGCATAGCACCGGATAAACTAGCTCTCGACCGCTATTGATGAACACTAAAGCAGCTGAAATGGAAGGATTCTTGCAGTTAGGACCGAATTCGTCCGGACCAATTAGTTCGTCTAGGTCCTATGGCGAAGGATTTTTATTCTTCCTCTGTAAGAGCCTCAGTCATCCTCCATGCTCAATGCCGAGGGCCAAATCTGGTATCCCGTAATAGAACTCTGATAGTAATACCCCTTCACTTCGCTTTGAAGGCCCTTAGCAGGTTGTGACCCTTGGTCTTCAGCTTTTGTGGCAGTGCCACAGCTGACGTGGGCTATTTCTGAAGGAACCCAGTCAGATTTCGCTATATTTCCACAAGGCCAAAAAACCAACATTACACCAAAAGGAAACCATCTCGCGAATCCGGACCTATATAGTGGCGCATAGGGTAGATTTCTTCGGGTCTTTTACTATCTGAATTCGAACCAGAGTCTTTATAGGAATGGGTTTATTCTTACACACACAGCAGAAGTTTGCTTCAGGCTAAAAGTAACTAGTTTGAGCCTCATTGCTCGGCTACATTGTGATTGAGCTGAGATGTCTCACTTGAACTTCTTTTATCTGATAAGGTCGAATTTAAGAGTGTACTTGAAAACAATTAAGCAATGGCATCTTTAACTAGTTAGTAACTAGTTTAAGAGAACTACATATGGATGCAATGGACAAAGGAGTAAATAGGTAAAAATATACTTTAATCTACCCTAGTATAAGTAGTTCTATCATCTATACTTATTAATTTCAGTTTTATTAGTGTACTCCTATCTATATAGTATATGTATTGGTTTTCTTCCCTAGAGGGAAACTTGAAAATTTCAAATGTGTGTTGATGCTTTAGGCCAGTAAGGGGAATACCTGAGGTTTGACCTAGCAAGGAGGAAACAATCACACCACTGATAAGACAATGGTCCAGGGTTACGTAGCAGGAAGTCAGCAGTCTTCCCAAACTTTGATGCGTGGAGCATTGCAAGATATTAGTTAGTATTGTACGATCGGACCCCACAAACCTTAAAGACGATCAATCGCCGCCCGCTGCTATACTTTATTTAAGACCCGCACCGGCAAGCAACGGTTTATGGACCGGAGGATCTGAAGGTCTCGAACATAGGGCTATAGGTATTAGTCTATGGAAGACCTTGTGGCAACATAATACCCACCGCGTGGCGTGACAATTCATTGTTGTTAAATAATAATAATGAGATGATGTTTGTAGTTTACTGGAAGCTTATATACTGGATAATGTCTGGCAACTCTTAGCAGTCCACTTGGCATGCACAGCAGGGTAAATAAAAGGATTCATCCATCCATCATCTGTACAGCTATATTGATATCCTGTGCTCTAACATTATCATTAACATTCTACCTGATGAACCCCACATATAACTATGAGTTTCCAAAGTCCCCTTAATTCGCCTCCGGTCAGTCTGGGTGAAAGTCGGACCTTCAATGTCCCGTGGTCCATCGGTCAGTCTAGAACCATGTCATTCTTCCAACCAGGCCATGCCATTGCAAGATATAGTTTGCAATCTGGTGATCACTTGTGCGAGGTTCAGACAGCTCTGCATCAGCCGACCTGTTAGAGCAGCTGCGACTATGGTGCCGAGGAGGCCCTCTCCTTAGTGACATCAATGAACCTCGAAACTGTCGTCGGCTTCGGGGTATAAGACCATGGGTTGTGGATGGCTTTGCGCGAAACCTAAGTCACTCTACACTGCCCCAGTCTTCCCCTGTCTACCATCCACAATAACAACCTTATCAACAGCACAGACCTCTGTAAGCCATCCCCACTGTCTGTGGATCTTGGTTCTCATGTGAACAGTTCCGCCCACTGATTATGAAGCTGTCGACCTGGGCCCTCTATTTCGCAACCCTAGGTACCGCTACCGCCTGGCGGCTCGAGGCCGGATCTCAAACCTGGACCGGATCAACCCCACAGGGCTGTCGAGCAGTGTTCATCCCGAGAGGGGCGCGGATCAGCTGGCACGGATCCCGCGGAGCCAACACCGTACAGTTCTTTAATGTCCAGGGCAGCTGCAGCAGAGTGTATCGCACCGTGATGGGCGTGGGGGATATCAATGCATCAAACAATATCTATGGCTTCGTAGTGAAGGCATGATCATGTTCCTAGGTTCCCCTTTCCCTGCTTGTACCCATCTGTCCATTGTCCTGGTCTAGGAGAACCTGGTGTTAAGCGAGGAATGCCGGGATTGACCTGAAGTGTTCAAGTCCCTAGTCTGAACGTCTGCACTGCGACTGGTTTTCTGCCTGTGATCAGTTAGTTAGGTTGTTTTGGTTCACTGCCTGTGTTCTGGCTTCCTACTTTCCTATCTATTCATCCATGTTCCCTCTGCTGCTATTTGCACATTTCCTAGGTTACTTTGTATACATTGACCAAGAACAGATTTAATGGAATAAATGATTCTGTTCCTCCTCCCTTGCTGTTGCAGTCACCTCACTGCATGTCATACTCGGTGTTGCGGTCTCTTTATATAATGGTCTTGCAATAACCCATTATCAAATAGATAGGCACCATCATTCCGCCACTTATAAGTAGGAATTTATGAACTAGTTGATACCTAGTTAAAGAGACCCTGTATGTAAAGGTTGAAAAATCATTACAGAATATGAATTCATTCTTAAAGGTCAAAAAGATTATTCCAAAGGGTGAGCTGATACAGGTGAGCCGACCCTTCGGAAAAGTTCGGCTGGTGCCAAGATAGGTCAGAACCGTCGGAACTCCTTAGTAAAGGTCGGCTCACCTCTAAGTTCTGTAATCTGATTTGTGTTTATATGTGGGCTATGACCCACTCTTTCTCAGTTATGATTACCTGAACCCTGCAAAAGGTAAGGTGACCTGAAACCATACAATACCTGTCATGAATCCATGATATAGGTAAGATTTAAGGTATGCGGGACATCAATGTTGACTATATAGACTACCTGAGTCAGAAGTAATAGATTCTTTTGCTAAGTAGATTCTTCCTACAAGATACAATTCCTAAATAATGACCACAGAGAGCAGCATGTACAAAAGTTACTGCGCAATTAAATTCATGAATAATGCGAAAGGCATCTGAAAACACAAGTCCTCTCCTAGTATTGGTAAGAAAAAGAGAATAGACATTAAGCATACCAGTGCCAACTTGACCACACCCTATTTATATGATCATCTCATGCTGCGTTCCATAGCTCACGCATAGCATTATGAAAATGTCCTGGAGAAATGGCTCCTCTCCACTGGTTGCCGATATCATGGCCCAGCTTCTGCTTCAGCCGCGCCTTGACCGCCGCAAAATGAGGTGGGTTCCAGTGCAGATGGACAACCCAGTAGATCAAGCGCTTGAGGTCCGTCTTTCCATTAACAGGCAAACACTGCAGGATCTTCTCCGCGTCATGACCAACAGGATCCTTCGCCTTGGACAGCATAGACAGCAACGCATCTTCCAGGTGACCCGAGAACTCATCCTTGATCACCTTCTCCAGGCTAGTATGATACTTCGTCTCAAACGCCTTCGCAACGGCAGCAAGCTTCGCATCCGACGCATTCATAAACACCGCCGTGACACCAATCTCATCCGTCCCCTTGCGCGCCTGCGTCGCCTGGTGGATCTCACGCACATCAGCGTCAACAGACTGCGCATCGAAATACGTCCCCGGCTCCGGCCGCGTCGCATTAAGCAACATGACAAAGAAGTGCTCCGTCTTGCCGGACAAATCGCTCTTGATATCCTCCACCAGCGACTTCTGGTACTTGCCGACATACGCGTACTTGATCGCGCGCAGGTCCGCATTCGATCGCCCGACCAGCACATCCGTGACGACCTTTTCGTCGGTTCCGATCCCCGACAGCGCATCGCGCACGCAGGCGACGTCCTGCTCGAGTGGGCCTCTGGCTAAGGACAGGAGGACGTCTTCCAGGTTGCCCGAGAGTTCGGACTTGAGGTCTTTTTCGAGGTTGCGTCCGATGCGATCGGCGTAGGTGTGTCTGATGAGTGCCATTTGTAAGGGGTCGGGCTTGGTTAGGATGTTGATGAGGGCTTGTTCGTTTGAGCCGAAGCCTTTCATTGCTTTACGGAGGGCTTCGGCTTCGCGGGTTGCGTCGCCGGGGGCGCGCTGGTTGGGGTCGTAGCCTAGGGATGGTGGGGTGGGCATTGGTTGAGGGGCTTGAGGGGCTGGATAGCCCGGTTGGCCTTGCGGCGGGTAACCTCCTTGGGGAGGATATTGGCCCTGGCCGGGTGGGGGGTATTGACCCTGTGGAGGATATTGCCCTTGACCTGGTGGGGGATATTGGCCTTGGGGAGGATATTGACCCTGCGGAGGGTATTGATTCTGTTGATATGCTCCCTGATGCGGATACTGCTGTGGTTGTGGATGGCCTTGAGGATATTGTTGCAGTGGTTGGCCCGGCCATTGTTGTTGGGGCGGAGGGGCACCATATGGCTGCTGTTGGTACTGACCAGGGGCAGGATATTGCTGCGGGGGAGCTCCTTGGGGCGGATAACCACCGGGCTGTTGTGGTGGATAATAGGGGGCCTGCTGCTGCTGCTGATATGAGCCAGGCTGAGCATACCCAGCGCTGTTATGGGGGGGATGCGGGGGTCCGCCGTAGGTATTCTGGGGGTGCGACATGACAGAAATGTGAAATATGATAGGAAAAGGTAATGACAACAGTTTCTACCGAAGGGAGCGCGTCAGCCTTATATCCCCTCAGCTCGTATTCTCACCCAAGCCCGTGTCAACACAGCCACAATCAGTTGTAGGGGTTTATTACCCCTCTATTTCTCCACCGATTGGCACCAGCCAAGCCTAATTACAAAATGCACAGCCACTGGTGAGATTCAAAATGTCATTAACCAATAGTCCGAGGGAACCGACTGGGTTCATCCAATAGGGACCTTAACAAGCCACAGTGCACCGCCATTCTGCCAAGCTTAATCTCCCTAATCCGCCCATAGGACCCCTTTTCCTTCGTGCATTGGCCTTGACACGTGCATGATCACTGGCCATAGTTAAATTAGAAACTTTGTCATTTTGATAAGATAAAGAAGACGATTATGTAACCCTATATGACATATTAATACCAGAAATGAGACCACCCTTGCAGGATCACCGAACCAGATTCTCAGTATGAGACCCCTCTGGGCTGATATGGCTCTTCCAAGTAAGCCATTTCTTGGTCAGTCAAATGGAAACGAACTGCTTCCACAGCTTGGTCAATCCGCTGCTTGCTTCCCAGCCCCGTAATCGGATAGACACCTTTCTTCAAGCACCAAGACAGAGCTACTGTTGCCATCGGAACATCTCTCTTCTCTGCAATCTCGGCCACACGGTTGACAATCTCTTCATCGGTTGGATTATTTTCCTGGCCGCGCACCAAGCCTTTGAGCAACTTATCCGTCTGCTCTCGTTTCGAGCCTCGATCATCCCATTTGTGTGCCAGAACCCCACGAGCGAGGGGACTCCATGGCAAGACACCGACTCCTAGATCCTGACATAAAGGGATCATTTCCCTTTCTTCCTCTCGGTACAGCAGATTATAGTAATTCTCCATCGAGATGAATTGATGCCACCCATGCCGGTCGGCGATATACTGAAGTTTCTGAAACTCCCATGCAGCCATTGAGCTGGCGCCCAAGTAGCGTGCCTGGCCACTCTCCACAACATCGTTCAGCGCTCTCATGATCTCAACAGGACACACATCACGATCTAAGCGATGGATCTGCAAAACATCAATGTATGTCCCCAGCCGTCGGACGCTTTCCGCCACGGCGCTCAGGATATGTTTGCGTGACAGGCCCACCCGGTTTACCAGGTGTTGCTTGGTTTTGTCGAGCGATTCGCTGATCGGCGGTTGGTTGGCCGGATCAATGGCGTAGTAGATCTTGCTAAGGATGACGACCTGCTCGCGGGGGATGTCGTACTTTTTCAACGCTTTCCCGATTATCTCTTCCGAGAGGCCGTTCGAGTATGCGTCTGCCTGTTGGGGTCAGTTTGTGTGCGTCTGATGATGGTCCAGCGTACGGTATCCCAAGTATTGATTCCCATTCTGAACGCATGTTCTAAAAGTGGCAAGGCCTCGTCCTCCTCGAGCACCCAATCCTGCCATTTAGACGATCCGTAGCCGGCTGTTCCGAGTATGACTTTGGAGACGTAGAGGCCTGATGTTCCTACTCTGGTGTAGCTGCTGTCAGTAGGATTCCATATTACGATTGATTCCTCTAGGGTACGAGGGCTGTCTATCTATATTAAGAAGGTAACTTACCTCGCATACTCCATCATGGACACGAGCCTCTCGAATTTGAATATCGGAAAATGAATGAGAGAATATATCAAAGTTCCGTCGAGATGGAAGATGTTGGCTTTATATCCCTCGCAGTGTTGGGTTTCCCAGCCATCCTCGGGGCAATCGCCGGAGATCGCCCGTTGGGTGTGTTGTTCATTGATTCAAGTTCAACCAGTAATCGCCAAGAGGATGGACCTGTGACCATGATGTCTTAAATCACTACAAACTGTATTAGCATTTGATATGCCGACCGAGTAGTCGATAGCCATACTATATAAGCATGTGATCTCTGAGTTGTTTGGTGTTCTTTCTACCACGGCGCTGAGGGTGTGTTTGCTGTATGACTGTTCACAGCTAGACTGGCTGTAGGTTGATCCGCACTGTGTCTTATCCAACCCATGCGGATTATGGGTTGGTTCACCACTTATTTAACCCGCCCTCATATGCATGCGGGTTGGACTGCGTTGCGAAGGCTGCATGTACACCAAGATAGTTCGGTGAGCAGGATTGAAGTTTAGAGGCCAGAAGCTTGCTTGGTGGAAATCAGGTTTCCCAGTTCAGTAACCCGGGAAGCTGAACCGCTGTCTGGTGATGTCAATAACTGGGGATATCTGGGTTGATAGATTTGTTTAAGGTGACCGTAACCAAGGATCATCCAATAACTCCCTTGCCAATTCTCTCTCCTCGGGCTTCCATTTGAGCATCTTGCGCAGGAATTGGATGAAAAGCTGCTGCGGCTCACCCTCCAAATTTTCTTCAAGCTTCTCCAACGATATCGGAGGGATTTCGATGGTTCCCTTCCAATTCCCTATCTCATAATCAGCAAAAGCCTCTTGGAAGATCATGAGTCCTACATACCTTCGCCGTCGAAGTATTCGGTCGCATAGACACTGCCCTGCATCATTTCTTTCGGTGGTGGCCCCATAATGGCAATCATTTCGGCGAGATGATGACCATCGGAACTTTTCTTATCTGAATCCCGAGCGTAGAACAGATGTCCTTGTTGGAAGAGATCCCATGTCTGCACCCGTGGTTAGCAAATGTGAATGCCTATTACTTGTCCGTTCCTCGTCGTAATAGCTCAATTACAAGATGGGTCCAAGAGAAATGAATACATACCAGAACTCCGACGTTCCAGATATCAACTTTCTCATTCCAAGGCATTCGCAATAGCACCTCAGGAGCCCGGTAAATATAGGGCTGGATATCCCCAGAGTAAGTATCCGACCCGTAGCGAGCCTGACCAAAATCGCACAGCGTAGGACGCCCATGTTGCTTAGTTTTCCTGAGCTTCCGAGATGCATAGATTACCCGATCCCCGATAATTTTCCGCGGACTAGGACTGGATTTCTCTTCTTCTTCGAAATCTGCTAAGATCGAAGTATCCTCAATAGCCATCATGATGTTCTTTTCTTGGATATCTGGGAAAGCTCGGTCAGTAGGCTTTTCCAGAGATGGAGAGTGGATAATAATACCTGTATGGATGATTCCAGCCTCTGTATGAAGGTAATCAAGAGCAAGGAGTAGATGCATCAGGTTCAACTTGACTATTTTTCCGGGAAGTACCTTGGCACGGAGTTGCGTGCGAAAATCATATAGACTTATCCCCAGGGGAGGATGAAGAAGGCATCCAAAATTGCCCTTTGCGGAAGTAATCTGGAAGCTATCCAATGCTCTGCGGATAAGCTTAGCACCAGCATGATCTACTACGTTGAGGGAATTCAAATGGTGGTAGATCTCTGTCTCTCTTTGGCCTTCTGCCGAATTGCGCTCAAATACCTTCAGTGTGACATAGGCATGCTGCCTAGAATAAAGTGAGTGTTTGCGCGTTGCTGCTTGATTGTAGGTAAGCTGACTGTAGGTCTCTGCACAGCCAAACAGTTGAATATCCACCGTAGCCTAGTTTACCGACCACTTGATACCTCGATTGAAATACCTCGCCAATCTTCACGGGATAGAAGTCATCGGGTGAGTACCATGACAGTGTTTCTTCCTCGAGCTTCTCGGTTGAATCGAGGAGAGGGAAGTTTGACTGGGAGAACCGGCGCACTGGCGATGCAGGACGTTGAAAGAAGGGACGCCAGGAGAAAAGTTGCCTAGACAGTCGGGATGACAGACGGAATATTGAGGCCATGGTGAGAAGCGTGGTGAGAAATACTGCCAGGCCAGGGATAACGCGACCTTAGAGCTTAGACTGAAATGTCAACATATGAATATTGTTGTAGAGAATGACTCAGCAAGCTGACGGTGCTCTCCACTTAGGACCACTTTCTTGGATCTTCACTTTATATGAGTCTTTGATATCTTATTTTATTAGTATATAGTATACTAAGGTATTGTAGGAACCCTACCTACAGCTGCGGAGGGTGTGGATATATGTAATCATGGTAAAAATTCATTTTGTCCACTTTGTATAAATAGTCCGCCATAACAGCGGACGGAATGTACAAAATGGACAACATAATATTTACAAGTGGGGAAGCCTAGTGGAAATTCATGAGGCATTCACACTATATGCTCTCCGCCGACTTCTCAGCGGCCGTGTTCCTGTCCCTGGGGTATATGGATGGCGCACAGAGGGGGATGTAAAATACATCTATATGGAATACATCCGAGGGCAGACCCTGGAGCAAGCGTGGGATAAACTGGAGCCCGATGATCGTGTTATGATCTGCCGCGAACTGCGCACAATATGTGACAACCTGTGTTGTCTTAAGCAGGACCCTTCAGATCCATTCGTGGGTATGCGTACGCGCCCTACAGCATGTTTGCTCTATCATCTAACTTCTGACAGGCAGCATTGCATGAGGTCCTCTTTATGATAGAGCTTTAAACTCAGATTACATCCCAGGAGAGGGACCCTTCACCACAGTGCGAGAGTTCCATGACTGGTTCACATTTCTCCCCAGAAGACCAATGCAAGATCCATATTCAGTACCAGTGGAGCCATACCGCTACGAGCTGCCAGACGACTGTGCCATAAAATTTACGCATGGTGATCTCCATCGCAGTAACATTATTACCAGTTCCTCTAAACCATATCGTACTCTGGCTATTATTGACTGGGAGCAATCAGGCTGGTTTCCTGCTTACTGGGAGGCCCGCAAGGCGCAGTTTACTGCGTTGTGGGGGGAGGACTGGTGGACGAGGCACTTGCCGATGTTAGATCAATATGCTGCTACTGAGGATTCATGGTGGTACTATATTGCGTCTATAGGCCCTTAGATTTATTTCATCGTGACAGTCCTACGCTTTGAAGGAGGGCATGGCTCCGTATGATACTTGTGCATTATGTATGGGTGCAGCGCTTACGTGTATCTCTGATGATGGTTTCCTGCTTGACCTGTCCTTGACGACTTGATATAGACGTTGATAGATATCCATTTTGCCCCCGAAAACTCCATGCTCATATGTCATACTCATACACTCATAAGAAAGGCTCATTATCATACAAATATCGTACAACCCCACAGGGGTAACCGGGTATCATTCAGCATGCCCATTCCCATTCTCGTTTCCGTTCGCTCCCACCCCATGCATCTCCTGCAACTCTTTCCACCGCCGCACCACCATGGCGCGTTCCTCGGACGACGACGCGCACATCTCATCAATCCCCTGCTGTATTCGCGAGGCCAGAATCTCTTTGATTTTGCTTTTTGATAGAGAGTTGCGCAGGCTCTTGTGCAGGCCGTCGAGGGGATACCCTGCTAAGCCCCAGAATCCTAACACGGTCAGTACGGAGTCCATGCGAGGGAGGGAGGATGTCAAACCTGCTTGGGGCTTCAGGAAGACTCCCCCGAGACCTTTGCCGATGCCTTTCAGCAGACCAGGTGGGCCGGATCTCTCCAGACCTTCTGCGGGCTGGGTGACGAGGCCGGTGATGCCTTGGTAGAATTGTTGAGTGAATTCCTATGTGCACGTATTAGTTTCGATCAATCTGATGATAGAGAATCAAGAGGTATAGAAACCTTTCCGGCGGCTCGCAGCCCACTCCGCACACCCATCACTGTCGGTATTGTGGCCACCGTCCTGTCGTGGTACAGCTTCGGCGCATTGTGAAATCCCTTGGACAGGCTCAGGGTCACATCGGTAGGGACCGTAATAGCCCAGTTCAACAGTCGCTTGGCCGCCCGTTTGCCGTGATAGCCAGTCTCGGCTAGCACCACATGGACGCCTCCACGCGCCTCCTTTGACGCCAGTCGGCTGATCTCCTTCTCGAGGTCCAGTTCGTCGCTGTCTACATGCGTGTCTGTAGTATCTGATGATTGCATAGTCGACTCGTCTGATATTCCACTTCTTCGCTCCGGAAGGATATCCCTCGATGTGCGATCGCGTTCCGGGAGGATATCCCTCGACATGTGATCGGGAGCAGAGAAAAAGCTCGCACTCTCGCCGTCGATTTCCTCATCCTCCTCCTCGTCCTCTTCCTCGTCTGCCTCACCGGAAGTACTCGATATCCGGGAATCAGTCTGCGATCGTGGCATACTCGCCACAGCGCCCAGCTGCGACCGCACCCGGTCTGCCGAGGGGACGCTGTGGATGGACTTTTGCTTGGTTGCTATACGTTCCGCACACTCAGAGGTCATCTCCTCGTCGTGACTGTGGCGCCACCCATGTTTCTTGTGGTAATGGTGATGGCGCGAGATCGCCTCGGCAAGGTCCACCGGCGCGGTTGCAAGCGCCGTAACAAAATCCGACATGATGCCGTAGAGCACCTCCGCCCCCGCAGAGAGGGGGCCCCGCGGGTCGCGGTTGGTATCGTATTCTTTCGACCGGTACAGCACGACATTGTGCGGGTCGAGGAGCCCGGACTCGACAAGCACGGACGCCGCAAAGGCGCTCAGCTTGATACGCGAGTGGCGCACCCACCATACAGCTGGCCGATGCGGACAGATCGAGCAGCGCAGCGTCTTCAAGTCCAGGTGCCGGTGGAAACTGGCCACCGCGCACTTGACGCCATTCTCCCGGCGCATCTTCGCGCCGATCTCGGCTGCTTTCTCTTGCATCTCTGGCCCGAGGGCTTTGTTGATCGCGTCCGCGAGTTTCTCCGCGTTCAGCTGTTTATATGGGACGGGTGCCGGTCCTGCACCGGCTCGGTACACTATCGAGCCCCAGAAGGGCTGGTCGCCGAAGAATGGGATGATGATGGTCGGTCGGCCGAGCGCGAGCCCCGCTGCTGTCGTCCCTGCTCCCCCGTGATGGACCACGCATGAGACGTGCTTGAAAAGCCAGTCGTGCGGAACGCTGCCGATCATGAACACGTTCTTGGGGATTTCGGCTGCTCCCGCGCCGATGTTTCCCCAGCCTTTGTTGACCAGTGCGCGCTGGCCGGATTTAACAATCGCTTCGAAGACGATCTTGGTCAGTTTGGTTGGGTGATCAACGACGATGGAGCCGAACCCGACGTAGATGGGCGGGGGACCGTCTTCCAGGAACATAACCAGGTCGTCTGGCGGCGTGAAGCTGCTCGGAGCAGGGAGCATGCTGAAACCACAGATGTCGATGTTGGTTAGCCAGTCGATTGGTTTGGGGAGCAGCGCCGGTGACCTGGTCTTGTCAGTATTCAACCGTTAAACCAATGAGGCTACCCACCAGAGATATGTGAACGGGATGCGAAGCTTCTGAGCGATACCCGGCCCGCGGATAGCATCCAACGGATCCAGCCCCAACTCCCTCTTGCGGAATTTGTTCAGCAAGTCTCCCAACCCCTCATAAAGCATCATCTCGACAATCGCATACGAGGCGAAATTCGCGACGGAGCGCTTCGTACGCGTCGGACGCACGTTAGCCAGCGGATGTGGAAAGGCCTGCGTCGCCGTCCAGGGCATCGTGAACATGAGATTCAACGGGACGCCCAATTTCTCCGCGCAACTGAGATGCGCAAAACTCGGCGGGTTGGCGATGATCGCGTCGGCCACGAACGGCTGCTCCCGGTAGTCCACTACCTCGCTCCACGGATCCTCCGGGACGTGGTGCAGGCCCGTCCCATCGCCTGTCTCGAAACATGACCGCCAGCAGCCGGAGAAGATCGCTGCCATTTCCCTCCGCCGGCGCCGGATTGCCCCGCTGCGCAGCGTTTTCATCCCCGGCATCAGACCGGGGTTCTTCACCATGAAGGCCATGAGCTCGGCGGGATCGCCGCCAATGTTGAAGAACTCGAGGCCGTGGTCCTCGACAAAGTCGCGGAAGGCCATGTGCGTTGCGAGTCGGACGCGATGGCCCCGTTCTTTGAGCTCCAAGCCGAGTGCGACGAAGGGCTGTACGTCGCCGCGCGATCCGACGACTTGGATGACGATGTTGAGGCGGAGCGGGAAGGGCGTAGGTTTGTCGATGGAGGGTTGCGGAAGGCATGCCCTTCGTACCTCTTCCGGGGTCACGCTGATGGGCTTTTCTAGGTGTTGGAGGAGATTCGTGAGGCTGGGTTTTCGGCCGCGGAACTTGATATCCAGTCGTCCGTCGTCTGGAGCAATCACATCAGCTTTGCTATTTATCTGCCAGTACAGCGCTCATACCCATCACTCGCACACCCGTGTGCCTCCCATGTTCCAGCATGGACGTGCCGCGACGGTCCGCCGAGGCTGGGTCGCTGAGGGTCTCCTGGGGCCAGTCGGCCGTTGTGATGCCACCTGTGGATTGTTGCGGGGGCATCCTGTCCTGGGTGGAATCAAGATCCCAGATTCAAGGACTAATAGACTGTGAATCTGCATGAGAGAGTAAGGCGCAAGGCGTATAGATCAGTCATAGTCATAAATGTCTGCAGTCTCCTGATGCAGTGACTTCAACCGGGTGATGTCATGGCCCATTAAACTTTTTTGGTGGGTCGAAAGGAGACACCTCGGCATCGCGATATTCTTTCATCTACGGAATTACGCAGTGTACTACTCCGAGGACCGTTAATCATTACTAATTCTGTAGTTATTAACTTCATCTAGAATGGATTATCATCAGATAAGCTATAGCGATCCTCTTCAGTTCTTCCGATATACCCGATTCGGCAACCTCCGGCCGATGTGATCATGTGCGACGATCCTGTGGGTGTCGATCATTTTGGCCGATTCAACCTCAATTTAAACAATTGAAATGCTCAGGACCAGTAACCCTCGTCCAGAGTATCTCTATCTTATTAACAAGCCGCGCCGAATCTTATGGCGGCGCAATATGAAACCCTCAACCTCACCGTAGACAATGTCTAACTCTCCCTATGGACCATCTACCGCGCCGGCGCAGCCCGCCCTCTTTCCGCACGGCTCCGGTTCCCGGAAAAAGGATCCGCTGATATCTTTCATCTCCCCGCATGTTCAGTTCCATCAGTACCAAGGACAACCTCACGCAGGATGATTGTTCCCCCGAGTCGGCAGAACTTCACCCGGCCGGCGACCCTGAGGAGTTTCTGATGCTCTTCATCGAGGGGCGCTCGTCGCCCACCGTCGCTCGAGCTTTATGCTGCTAGCCTTCCCGCTTGAGTTCGCTCTGGGGCTGTGAGAGGGATCCTCGCTTGGATGGTGGAGTTGTCGGATTTGGAAGGCTGGAGCGGAAGTTCCCGGCGCGTCCGAGGATGTCTGTATACTGAGGTGCAGAACCGCCTCTTTTTTTTTGAAAGGGATTCTAGACTATGCCCTGCAGTAGAAGGATAATTCTGAACGGATACTTAGATTCTGGCGGTCACAGTAAAACACCTGTATACCGATCCCTGATATGGCGGGAATGTCCATATAGCAAGAAGAACAGTGCGTTTTACAAGACTTGCTATCCTCGCTCAAGCAGCCATACAAGTCTCGTTATATAGTAGAAATTTTTATCCGGATTTAAATTTGCTTTGCCTCCTGACCAGCCTCTCCGTCCACCAGGCGAGTCTGTAGATAGGGGCCGGCGGAAGGGGGGATGAGTGGTGTTGAAAGGAATAGTCTAGTGGTATTGGACAATATACCGCAGATATATATGTAGAATCAATGGTTGATTCCCAGAGCAATGGTTCCCTCACATGAATGAATGAGTTACAGCACGGAAGGCAGGGAAGAATACAGATCGAAGAGTGAAAGAGAAAAAAGCAACATGAATAATCTCATTTGTATTCGATGGTGGCCGATGTGGGATCAACAGGATGAGGCTCTTCTCCACGCGGGGCTATGACTTTTATCTGACACTAGCTCAGCTTGTGACTTATTCTTGATATACCTTAAATAAACTATTGTCATGGCGCCAGCTCAGAGGTCCTGGCACCTAGGGCCAGAACTATTCTGTTACTGCTTACAGAGTCACAGCCTCCGCACTGACTGCCATGCTCCTGAATCCCGAGCTACGTCCTGTCTATCAGCCTGTATATAGCTGGAACTGTAGCATAGCCTGCGCCCTGAATATCAATTCCTATTCTATCCGCCTGCCTGAGCCAGCACCCTGACATCTATCGAGACACTCACGCTGAGGAAGGGGAGCTGTTTTGGCTCTCCCCTTGAGTTGAGACGAAATTTCTCATCAACAACTGACTCTCGCACGCTGTTGCAGGCAACAAGTAGGCGCCTACAGGTCTTATTATATCCACAAAAACACAGACAAGGCAAAGGACTAGATGAGCTCTACGGACGATATACAAGGATATATACCCTCCTCTAAACCACCCACCTGAACACCTGCCAGCACCTCACTAGACGCCCGTCCTTGTTCCCCTGAAAGCTCACGTTGCCGCCCTTGCCCTGCCTCTCCTGGGCACGACTACACTGCCATTCTTTTGGCGGACGTACTCCTTGTAGAACTTATCAAGGGAGTGAGATCCTCACTCTCTTTCAACAAGCTCTACAGCTGTCTCAACAGAGCAGCCCTGAGCGATCCACCCATAGACCTTGAGCGGAGCTTACCAAGTAGTAGTAGTAGTAGTAGTTGTCACGGGCTAGAAGCCTTGAAATCTATAACCTAGATTTGGACAGTAAGAAATCACTAAGGAACCTAACCAGATCGCAGCAGTTAAACATAATAAGGAGTGTGCAAATATTAGCTGAGGTCATATAACTACTAGTATCCACCCTAGACAGAAGAATATTACTGTCTAAGACAGATTATAAGTGCTTAGTAAGCTTAAGCACTCAGCAGGCCCTGTCTACTATACTACCCCCCCCCTCACCTTAATACCAGCAGCTCTCCCACTTATTAAGTACTATAGTATTAGCTAGATTAGCTACTAGTTCCTATATAGGCTATTTATAACCCACCTATTTAACTAAGTATTCTATATAGTGGCCTTATCTAATATATTTTTTATACTCCTGTAAGATCTCCTTAATAATATATTTAGCTTTACTATTGACTAGTACTAGGGGCGGCTAGTAATTATTATTCATCTAGCTTAGGAATAGGTTATTAGAAGTAGGGTAAAGTAGGCTAATATAGAATATATTATATATATCTAGTAGCATGTCTAACTAGTAGATATATAATCTAATAGCTTTAAGTACTATAAACTTTATATACTATATATTAAGCTTCTAGCTTAAATAATCTATCTAGATATTCTATAAGTCTAGCCATACTTTTAAGTTAATAGTATATTATAGGCTTACTAAGTAAGTATAATTTAAATACTCCTCTTACTATTATTAAGCTGCTATTAGTTCTAACTAGACTATCTCTATAGCTTCTCTTATCTTTATAATAATAGTATTAGCCTTCTCCCTTATAGAGCAGGCTATAGTAGTAGTAATAGCCTTTTAATCTAGCTTCTTAATTTCTAGTAGTTTAATATTATATCTATAGTTTAAGAAGAATAGACTAACTCCTATATTTATAGTATCCTGACTATTAATTATAAGTTATACTATTAGTAGTAGTAACTTCTAATCTATCTATATATAGTTATAGAAGTTCTATAGATAGGCTTTTAATGTAGCATTTATATATTTAATTTATCTATTAGTTTAGGGATGGAAGGCTGTTAAGAGCTATTACTAAATATATAGTTACTTATAAAAATATTTCTAAAACTTGCTAATAAACTGCAGGCTATAATCTAATATAATTATACTAGGAATACTATAGTATCTAATAAACTAATCTATTAGAAGTTACACCACTATCTCAGAGTCTATTCTCTTATATAGTACTAAGATCATACCCTTCCTAAGCCTATTACTAATCACTATGATATCCTTATAACCATTGAAGATAGGCAGCTTTATAATAAAATTAATAATAATCTTATACTACTTATACTCTAGAATTAGCAGTAGTTTCAGAAGTCCCTAATACTACTTATATTATATATAGTTAGTGCTGCACTTATTATAATTCTATATAAATTATTAGATATCTATAGATAATTCTAGCTAATAGAAATTTCAGGCAATTATTATATATAGTGTATTCTTCCTAGGGTGGCTAGTTAATATAGAGTCATGGGTTTCTTATAAGATTCTTATTTATAGTAGTTTAGAATTAGGGACCTATTTATACCCTTAGTATAATAGATGGCCATCTAGTGATAGCAAATATTTAGTAATTAATATTTATATATATAACTTACTAGAGAAGTAGGCTACTTCCTCCCTCAGGGCCTTTTATATCTTCTCTAAGAGGATGTTATTATACTCTACTATCTTCTATTACTCTTCTAATAGTAGTAGTATCCCTCCTACAGGTGTTGTATATAATATTATAGGGTTAGGTTAATTATAATATTAATTACTATATTCCTCTAAGGAGCCTTTGCCTAGTTTAGCTACTAATATATATATATAAAATACTTATATATATATTTAGCTAGTGATAGTCTTCAGGGGCACTAAGTAGTGATTATAAGCCTTAAGTTAGTTATCTTCTATATTCTTTAGTATATCTTACTCTCTATAAGATAGAGCATTAAGATATGCGCCTAGCTTTTTAGATTAGTAGTATATCTTATAGTTAAATCTGCTTAGTATATATAATTAATATATCTACTATTTATTAAGCCTGCAGACTATTTTAAAGTATTTAAGATTATAGTAGTCTATAATAAGCTTAAATTATAGTAAACTAATTAATTCTAATTCCTATTCCTTAAGTATATTAATAATGGCCAGCAGCTTCTTATTATAGATCTTATAATTATATTCTACTAGTGTATTCTTTCTTAAGATATAGGTAACTAGTCTTAATATACTATTATTATTATACTAGGATATAGTGGCTCCTATTACCTAGTTTAAAGTATCTATCTTTATTACTATCTTCCTATTAGGGTTAAACTACATAAGAATTAGGGCTATAGTAAATATCTTCTTTAACTTCTTAAAGGCTACTTCCTACTTATCTCCTTATATAAAGAGGGCTCTCTTATATATTAGTGCTATCAGTGGTTATACTATATCTAAGAAGTTCTATATAAATTACTAATAGAAGTTTATAAAACTAAGAAATAACTATACACTATGTATAGAGATAGGGGCCTACTATTCTAATATAGCTTTCATCTTATTAGGGTCCATCTGCACGCCCTTCCCAGCTTCTATAATAAATCCTAGATATTTTATGCTCTTTACTTCAAACTTATACTTATTAATATCTAGCTATAACCCTATATTCCTCAGATATTCTAGTATCTAGTGGATATGCTATTAGTATTGTATTAATAACTTATTAATAAAAATTAGCACATTATTAATATATATAGAGGTAAATTTATCTAAGAAGTCCTAGAGGGTCTAGTTAATATAGCACTAAAAGGTACTTAGTGTATTAGCTATTCTAAAAGGGGTAACTAGTTATTTAAATAGGCCAAACTATATATAGAAAGCTATTAGCTATTCATCTCCTAGAGTGATATAAATCTTATAGAAGGCAGTGATTATATCTAGCTTAGTAAACTACTTTACTTTTAAGATACATTCTAAGGTCTTATTAATTAGGGGCAGTAGATAACAGTCCTTCTTTATAATTATATTTAGTATATAGTAGTTAATATAAAACTATAATCTATCTTCTAGCTTATAGATGAATAGTACTAATACTATAGCAGCTAAGCTACTAATATAAATAAAGCCTTTCTCTAGTAGTTCTATTAGTATCTTATATAGTACTAGAAGCTCCTTTTATAATATACTATATAACAATCCCTAGGGGGGCTCTATTATCTTCTCCTTCTTATCTTTAACTAGCTTAATTTAATAATCTATACCTAGATAATATAGTGGCAGTTCATTAGCTTTCTTATAATTAAATACTTTTAGAAACTTATAGTAGTGTGCTAGTAGCTTTATTACTAGATTAGTATACTTCTTAATTTATAGGGCCTTCTTAATATCCTTAATACTAGTAGTGAAGATCTATATAGTCTTATCTTTTCTTTACTATTAGTTATAGACTATAAACCCTTATATACTAATCTGCTTTATTACTAACTTTAGCTTATTCTTAATACTCTCTATAGTAAGGCTATCTATAAACTATAATTATAGCCCTATTACATCTACTATTACTTTCTAGTCTGTTATCTATAAGATTTCTAAGATTAAATTAGTCCTATTACCTAGCTTTAGCACTATATATATATAGACTATATACTAA